>CM060324.1:30261529-30271529 GCA_030674155.1 Stramonita haemastoma
AACGTGCATATAAAAATAAATGGGAAAGAGTAAGGGTGTGGGCGGAGGTATAATGGCCGTACATTGAAAATCAAAGGCAGCTACACCTTAACAGATTGACAGTATATTATTATGTCTTTGATGCCTCGCTCCCCTACGACCACCTAGGTTATGGGACACCTGTATGCAGTAATTTCATTCTTTCTTTTTAGGAGAAAACAGTTGCTGTATATTGAGGATTAGAGGAAGAATCGGAAAGATGCTATGAATATGAGGAAGAGTATAGAACAAGGGTGGCATCTTTTTTTCTCTAAGGATGTAATATCCCTGTTTCATACCCCTATTTTTACATTCTGTTTACTTTGCATAGACTGGCTTTTACAGTGTGTGTGTGTGTGTGTGTGTGTGTGTGTGTGTGTGTGTGTGTGTGTGTGTGTGTGTGTGTGTGTGTGTGTGTGCACGCGCCAGCGCACAACGTTAAGTGGCGTGAAACAATCTCGGGTTATCAAACTTGTGTCGTAATGACCCCTTAGTCTTCTCAGGTATAATGCCAGCATTTGTTCAGAACCATGTCCCGCATGTTGACGTGAAAGTAAACAGAACAATCCTGTGGACTGAAAGTGGCGTCACGTCTTTCGACATGTCGTAACCCCAGCTTGGGAGAGAGAATTCTGGAAAGGTGGAGAAGCAAATTCTGTGTCAACGGTTCTTTGTGCCCTTTGTCGCCGTGACTTTGGTCTCCAAACCAAGCACCCAGTACATGTTTAGGACTAATCCTCGTTGTTTAATGTCTCGACTTACAGCGTAGGCTATGGTATCGGTGTTTCTGGTGTGTGTGGTGTTTTTTTCAAGGTTACTTGCCTTGGTATGTAGCTATTGACTCATTCAGTTCCGGAATATGTATGGTGAAGTTTTCTCCACTGTGAAAATAGCGGGAGGTTAAGACCTTAAATCTGTCAAGCTGGAAACTGAAACTTTGGTGTAACACAGTAAACAAGGTTTTGATGTAGATCTGGCTGAAGAGAAGAAAAAACCCAATACAACTGATAAGTGAAAGAATGTGAGAGAATCAGAAATAACCTGTTGAGGTGATTGCTCACACAGAGAGAGAGAGAGAGAGAGAGAGAGAGAGAGAGAGAGAGAGAGAGAGAGAGAGAGGAGAGAGAGAGAGAGCAAACCAGTGCCTTCAGTTGTCGTGTCAGCATGAAAAAGAGCTGCAGGAAATAATTGATATTAAAAGGTTTTTCACGGAAAACTTCTTCATCCTCTCTCTCTTAGTTTCTGGAAGAGTCGTTGGGATACTGCGCTGAAGGTTTCAGGCAGCGTCTTTGAGGCAAGTTGAACCTGGTGGAGCCCAATTCTCCCCAGGTAAAGGTGCATGCTGGGTAATATCCGTGTTTTCCAGAATGCACCCCACACTGACATGAGCTACATGATCTTTCACGTGCATGTTCAATCTTGTACATGCATAATTACCTGGATGTAATGAAGACAATGTTAAACCTGTGCTATGACAACACTCGGGAGATGGTGAAAATTCATACCCTTGAATTCACTAGTTGTCTGCCAAGATTCAAACCTACGACTTCATGTATCCACAGAATGGAGTAATGTATCCACAGAATGGAGGTCATGTATCCACAGAATGGAGTCATGTATCCACAGAATGGAGGTCATGTATCTACAGAATGGAGGTCATGTATCTACAGAATGGAGGTCATGTATCCACAGAATGGAGTCATGTATCCACAGAATGGAGGTCATGTATCCACAGAATGGAGGTCATGTATCCACAGAATGGAGGCCATGTATCCACAGAATGGAGGTCATGTATCCACAGAATGGAGGCCATGCATCCACAGATTGGAGGTCATGTATCCACAGAATGGAGGCCATGTATCCACAGATTGGAGTCATGTATCCACAGAATGGAGGCCATGTATCCACAGATTGGAGGTCATGTATCCACAGAATGGAGGCCATGTATCCACAGAATGGAGTAATGTATCCACAGAATGAAGGTCATGTATCCACAGAATGGAGGCCATGTATCCACAGAATGGAGTAATGTATCCACAGAATGAAGGTCATGTATCCACAGAATGGAGGTCATGTATCCACAGAATGGAGGTCATGTATCCACAGAATGGAGGCCATGTATCCACAGAATGGAGTAATGTATCCACAGAATGAAGGTCATGTATCCACAGAATGGAGGTCATGTATCCACAGAATGGAGGCCATGTATCCACAGAATGGAGTCATGTATTCACAGAATGGAGGCCATGTATCCACAGAATAGCGGCCAAAGCTCTTATTCATTTTGCTTTACTTCATACTACTTTTTCATCCTACGTTGTCAAGTGTTTAAACAGAAGTGCATGTATGGTAAAGATGTACAACTTCAAGCTAATTTGTGATGAGAGAGATACTATTTATTGTGTTCCTAGCTTTTTAAATTCATAATCAGTTAGATTTATATTTATTCTATTTTTTTGTTATTCTTCTGTCTGTCTGTCTGCTGTCTGTCTTCTGTCTGTCTGTCTGTCTGTCTGTGTCTGCTCTTCCTCTCTGTCTCTCTTCTCTCTGTCTCTATCTGTCGCCCCCCCCCTTTCTCTCTCTCTCTCTCTCTCTCTCTCTCTCTCTCTCCTCTCTCTCTCTCTCTCTCCTCTCTCTCTCTCTCTTCTTTCTTTCTTTCTTTTTTCTTTCTTTCTTCTTTCTTCTTTAACACAGTACAGGATGAGTCTATACACCGAAGTCCCTGTGCAAACGCACGCACGCAGAACATCTTGCGCACACGTTAAACCCTTTGCACTTTTGGGAACTGTAGGATATTGTGTACCAGTGGGACTGGATGACAACATTTACAAAAACCGCACGAAAAGAGGGACTGGATGTTAAAAAAAAGCATTTTAGTCCTTATTCTGTTATCCTCGAAATAAAGTAATAAATAAAATGAATATGAATGTATACAATGATAGATGTCTGACCTTATTCAGTTTGAGGTTTCAGATTCATTCACATTGCATTAGGTAAAGCAACTACTGGAGAACTATTGACAATCTCCCTGGTTCAACTTCTGCATAAAAAAAAGACAGTTTAGCCTACTACAAGTAGTAAAAAAAAGAAGGTGGGTAGAAAAATCAGGACTGGGATAATAGGGTAGGTGGAAGGAAACAAAGATGGAGATGGAGGGAATCAGTTCTCACAAAAATAATGTGACCTTCCATAACATCAAAACAATCTGCCACCGCCATTCTGTTTTTATTTTCTGTATCAACTGTACTCATCAAGGAAGAGGATGTCAGGAGGAAGCTTGGAGGAGGGGGAGGAGGTGGTGAATAATTGGGTGGAATGAGTTACTCAGCACCATCTACCCTTTTAATTGCTGTCCCGCCCACCACGTTCCCAGGCCTGCTTGCAAATCAGCGGGGCAAGACTTGCAAGGGAGAGAAGCAAGACCCTAACCCGACAGGGGGCTCCGCGATAGCATCGCGTGTATAGACATATGTTTCACCTGCGGGAGAGCACTACTGAGAAAGAAAAAGACCACGGAAGAAGAGGCATTAAAACAGTGACTGGGAGGGGGGAGGGGGGAGTGTGTTAGAGCCATACAGTTTTATTATCAGAGGAAAGTTCAGCACAAGTGGCTGTGAAACAGATCAAGAGGTATCCCTGGGGATCTGCCTGCCATGGCTCATGGAGTCTGTGGACAGGGTGGTGTCTTCTTTCAATTATCTCCCTTTTTTTGTTTGATATTTTTTTCGTTATGTAACCGTGCAGACGATAGTGTAGGAAGTAAATGAAGATCGTGGCCATGTTTTATCAAAGATTGTTCGGGGAGGGATCACGTCAATATTCAGGGATCTATCTATCCTCTAGGGTAGAAGTACTTCTTCTTTCACAGTGACTCTGGGGACCATGACCGTCTATTGTAGACAGGGAAACACGACCACCACAATCTGTAAGAGGTGCAGTGATCAGATAATGGATGAAAATTGTGAAACAGTCATCAACTCCGATTTTGAACCACATTTAGTGATTGTTAACCCTTTCATTTTTTCATAGGATTTTTTTCCTTCTTTGTCTAACACTCAGTCAGGAACTACTGTTGTCTGGCATATGAGGGAAAATGCGTTGCACTGCCGTTAAGCACCTGCTGACAAGTCCAGCCCAGCACATCCCACTTTGGCATGGGAGAAAATTGTTATCTTTTAAGTCTTTCTGGAAAGAAAAGCAGGCGAATGGACCAAGAAGGCAGAAAATAGACAAGGAAGAGGTAAAAAAAAAAAAAAGACAAGAAAGAGGTGACAGGAAGAAAAGGAACAAGCCTGAAACAAAGAGAGGGATAGAAAAGAGGGAGGGAATTCCTAGCACTGAATTCCCAGAAGTGGGGGTGCTATTAATACTGACAGGCCCACGGCATCCCCACGGGGTAAAATGGGTTTTAACTAAGAGGGTGAGTTGACTGGGAACAGACCTCTTAGATACCCCATATCACTTTACCCCTCTGTTTACTCCCCCCCTCCCTCCCCAATTCCCCTTCCCACCCTTTTCCGTCTGACTGTGGGAAGAAAATGACGATGTAATGCAAGCTGTTCGGACAAGAGCAGTTCCGTTTTGTGTCAGTGTGGTTTATATTAGAGGAGGAGATGCTTGCTTATCTTGATGCGTTTTCTTTATCAGGCAGGCAGGAAAATCCCGTGGGGTAAAACAGAGGAGGGGTGTGGACCAGAAACAAACACTTAAGTGTACGGTTGGCATGACAGTTGTATAGATTGTTTTCTACACTGATGCTGATAGGAAAGTTGTGTGTGTGTGTGTGTGTGTGTGTGTGTGTGTGTGTGTGTGTGTGTGTGTGTGTGTGTGTGTGCTCTGTGTGTTGTGGGTATGTGTGTGTGCACGTGTATGTATGTGTGTGCACGCGCGCAAGCTGTTCATGCATGCATATATATCTGTCCCTTTATATATTTGTCTCGTCTGTCTGTCTGTCTGTCTGTCTGTCTGTCTGTCTGTCTGTCTGTCTGTCTGTCTCTCTCTCTCTCTTCTCTCTCTCTCTCTCTCTCTCTCTCTCTCTCTCTCCTCTCTCCTCTCTCTCTCTCTTCTCTACTCTCTCAAGTGGACTAATAATTAGTTCTGCTCAGAGGTAAGTTCACACCTCTAAGACAGGGTGTATGTAAATCACAACGTTGTCAACATCATCACTACCAGCACCTGTGCAATAACTGGCAAAAAGGTCCACAGCCTAGATGACCCTGCACCATGGGTCACTGGCAGGTAGTAAAATACCCTACTAGTTTCCACCCTTTCCCACCATTAAACCTACCCTGCTTGACTGTGGGGATCTACCTTTGATGCCCAGAGAGTTTGAGGAAACTGGAGCCTCTGGGAATTTCTCTCAAATGTTGACAAGGTGCCCTGTGCTACTGGAACTGTCCACTATTGTACTTAGTGATGAAGATACATTGCTAGCATGTTTAAACAAAACTTTTTAAACCATTCTTTTCTGTAACAAAACTTTGACAGTTAAAGTTAAGGACAAGGAACACATAAGGACACACACACACACACACACAACAAAACAAACAAAAAACCTTGCCCCCCTTTTTGTCTTAATCTTTTTGACCACCCCCCATTTACTTTGCACTAGTGCAGTCTAATCATCAATTTCCCTCTGAGATAAACTCCAGTTCATTTATATTAGGCCTAGCCAGGGCCACCGTGGACATTTTCAGTCAGTTCTTACTAAACTTCAGCTCTCTCTCTCTCTCTCTCTCTCTCTCTCTCTCTCTCTCTCTCTCTCTCTCTCCTCTCTCTCTCTCTCTCTCTCTCTCTCTCTCTCTCTCTCTCTGGCATCGGCTCCAGTCCACTCACAGCAGCCATTACAGTCAAGTATCTGAGAACAGACACAGAGGGCATGGAGTATGTCTCTACATGTCAGTTATGACCCTGATGAGATGAGTCCAAGTTGAGAGAGGAAGAAGGAGGAGTAGAAGGGAGAGGAGGAAGGGAGTAGGAGAAGGAGGAAAAAGAAGAAGGAATAGGTGGAAGAGGAGGAGGAAAAGTACAAAGAAAAAAGATGAAAAAAGAGGAGGAGGAGAGTAGGAAGGAGGAAAGGAAGGAGGAAGAAAAAGAACTCGAAGAACTCGAGAAATGAAGAAGATGATGATGAAGAAGAAGAGGAGGAAGAGAAAGAGGAGGAGGAGGAAGAAGCAGAAGAAGATGAAGAAGAGGATTTTATCAGGGTAATTAGATAAGCCAGAGGCTTCCTTACACAAGGCCCTCATAAAAAAGGGGATAAAGAAACAGCAGAAGATAAAGGAAAAAAGGCGGGGAAAGTGGGTGGAGCAGGAAGGAGAGGAAAGAGAAGAGGTGTGAAAGAAGAGAGGAGGAGGAGAAAGGTAAATACTCATTGCAAGTGTGTTATGTCTTCTTCAGATTAGAGGCAGTTTAAATGGCTCCTCTTTTATTCCTAAAATTTACTTAACACAGTTCTTCAGACTAGTAGAAGAAGGAAGGAGGCTCATTTGTGCTGGAGGGAACGGATGACAAACATTTAAAAATATGCATGTCACACAGGGACTGGATGTATAAAACAAAACACAAGAGTGGTTATTCCTTTATCTTTATAGGAGAATAAATAAGGAAATAAATAATTTACAGCATGTATCCAAATGTTTGTAGCTTACATGCCTATGCGTAAGAACATCAGCAAAATCCAAAGGTTTTAGGAGGCAATATCACCATCATGAGAAATAAACGTCATACATGGTGAGTCCTTGAAAGCTGGGTGGATCATGAAAGGGCTTTCGTCATACTTGGTGAATCATGAAAGGACTTTCGTCATACTTGGTGAATCAGAAAATGTTATCTACAGATGAACATACATTGAGTATCCTCATGTGAGCTAAACACAAGTAAATAAATAACCCTTTTGCCCAGTTTCATACCTTCTCTAGATTTTACGTATTTTCACTATGAAGCCTAGGGCCTAGTGACATAAAGTGAAGGGCAAGACAGACAGGGAGAACAGAAGAAAACAGATGCTTGTGTGTGACTATAAGTTTGTTTTTGTCACTTGTAATGCGGTGTGTGTGTGTGTGTGTGTGTGCTGTGAGTTGTGTGTGTGTGTGTGTGGTGTGTGCTGCCGCGTCGTGAGCTGCAGTGTGTGTACATGCTTGGCGTGCATGTGTTGTGTGTGTGTGCACGCGCACGCGCACTTTGCATTATCCCCACTCCAGGGCTCTCCTCCATCCCACCCAGGTATTAGCCAGAAGCAATGAATGAGGTGGTGACACGATGAGGCGTCTGTCAGCAAAACCATTCTTCATGCCTTACAGCTCACTGCCCTGTTGTCAGCTGTTTTCCTTCCTTTGTTTTTCGGGCAGTGTGTGTGTGTGTGTGTGTGTGTGTGTGTGTGTGTGTGTGTGTGTGTGTGTGTGTGTGTGTGTGTGTGTGTGTGTGTGTGTGAGAGAGAGAGAGAGAGAGAGAGAGAGAGAGAGAGAGAGAGAGAGGAGAGAGAGAGAGAGTTGTGTGTGTGTATATGTGTGTGTGTGTGTGTGTGTGTGTGTGTGTGTGTGTGAGAGAGAGAGAGAGAGAGAGAGAGAGAGAGAGAGAGAGAGAGAGAGAGAGAGAGAGAGATTGTGTGTGTGCGCGCGTGTGTGCGTGCGTGTGTATGTGTGTGTGTGTTCTCTGAGCAGAGCGTCATGCATGGCTGGTTTGCATCCCTGAAGAGGGAGGTGAGGACAGCTTTATGCTGATGTGGAGGCTGAGGGGGATCTCTTTCTTCCCCTGATGACTTCTTCTTCTGTTCTGTGTCCTTGAGAGAGAGAGAGAGAGAGAGAGAGAGAGAGAGAGAGAGAGAGAGAGAGAGAGAGAGAGAGAGACGAGAAGACAGAAGACAGACAGACAGACAGACAGACAGACAGACAGACAGACAGACACAGACAGACACTTTTCAGATGAACAATGGAAATACTTATGAATGATGCCCAAGTTACATATAACTCTCCCAAAACAAGTAATGTTCAGGCTTATGGTGCTTCCTTTCCCAAATGATGACTTTTGTTTATCATGTGCTGCACATAAGAACATCACTCTGTGGAGCATATCAGTATTCATGATCCTTTTTTTTTTACGTGTTGTAACCTGGAGGTGATTGGTAGATTAAGCAGAAATGGCTGGCATCCTTAGCATGGCCTGGTTTCACTGGCCCTAGGGAAGGAAATGATTTAAGCACTTTGTCATTTAATGTTCCTTATTTTCCTTAAGCCTGATGGTGTTGGCTGTTTTTGAAAGGATAAGATGGTGTTGATTTTGAACCCGAGGTTGAATGTTACTGGAATTGATGAAACTGATGGAAAGTGACAGCTCTGATATTGCCATGGTATTCAGTAGGGCTATCAATAAAATGGAATGAAATGAAATGATGTGTTATTTGCAGGTGGCTGATGAAGGGAGAGAATCAATGCAGGTTAATTGGTGGCATGGGTATGTTGTACCCCCTACTCCCAAAACGAAGGATGAATGAATCCAGATGACAGAGAGCATGTGGCATTTGCACAGAGCACTGACATCATTCTCCAACTCAGCTATCTCCCCCCTACCCCTCCAACCCATCAGTTTATCTTCATCTTTCAAAATTTTTTGTTCATGATGCAATTCTTCTCCTTTTTTCATCATCTGCTGCCTGATGTCATAAATGAGGAGAGTTTTATGAATTCAAGTTTATCTCTGTAACTTCTTTACTTCCTTTCCCACTACTTCCCACGCCTAACAGCATGTTTCCTCCTCCTCCTCCTTCTCCTCCATTTCACCCCTCTCCCTCCCTCTTCCCCTCCTCATGCAGTTGTCAAGGTCGTGTGTCTGGCAAAGAGCCAGGTGAGTGCAGTCAGGTAGGCAGACAGTGAATGACATCAGCGATATTTATAGATCTTTGCTCCACCCCTCGTGCAACCCTCCAGACTGGTTGAAAAATGAAACGTCAGAACAAGTGCAGTGCAGTGTGCCTAGCTCAGCTGACTGTTTTCCTGCTTCTTGTGGATGAGGGTTCTGTACTGTCTGACCCACTGCTGGTGCTGTGTCAGAGATTTATGCATGTGCAAAAACAGTAGTAAGGAAGAGAAAAAAAAGTGTGATGATGGTAACCCCAATTGCTCCTTTTTGGATTGGTTTTGAACTATGATTCTCTTAATCAGTAAACCCATCAAACAAGCTAACACACTTTTACTGATTTTTAAAACAAAACTTGAAAACAGGTCCTTCCAAATCATTGAATATCATTCTCTGAGGTTGGGGTATGGCTGCCTAAATGGTGAGGCATTTGAAAGCAGTCATACATGCAGGCATCTCATCCCATGTGCTTCCTATCTCATAGTGATTCTCAGGTGTGAGAGCCCATATTCTGGGTGACCTCCAGGGTGTTAAGCTGGGGAACAAACAACAAAAAGAATGACAGCAACAAAAACACTTAATCCCAGATTTTATACACATAGCATTGTTGGAAGTCTATGCACATAGCATTGTTGTAAGTCTGTTTTTCTTCTTTGTGTGTCTCTGTTTCTGCCTCCTTCTGTCTGTCTGTCTGTCTGTCTGTTTCTCTCTGTCTGTCTGTCTGTCTCTCTGTCTGTCTGTCTCTCTGTCTGTTTCTCTCTTTCTCACTCCCTCTCTCTGTGTCTTTCTGTCTGTCTGTCTGTCTGTCTCTATCTCTCTCTGTGTATGTCTGTTTTTCTCTCTCTCTCTGTCTCTCACACTCTCTCTGTGTCTCTCGCGCTCTCTCTCTCTCTCTCTGTATGTCTATATGTCTTTCTGTCTGTCTGCTTGTCTGCCTGTTTGTCTGTCCATTCATCTTTCTTTCTCCCACCCCCTCTCCCTGCCACACACCGTCCACAGGTACAGGGCTACCAAAGTGGCCACCATCAAGTGCAAATGGAAGGCTATAAGAAGGAAGTGGGTTAAATCAGAGAAATGACAGACACAAGATATCAGGACAGGCCAGTAGTAAGAGTGAGGACCACCTAGA
>CM060324.1:30276529-30319029 GCA_030674155.1 Stramonita haemastoma
TCCTTTTTCCAGGTGGTGCCCATCTGAGTGCAGCATGTGGTGTCGGTCTGTTCATCCTGAGGACATAGCCCAGCCACCTCCATCGCCTTTGTTTCACTTCTTCTATGATATTGTTTGATGCCAGTCCTTTTTGCTCACTTCTCTATTGGTAACATGTTGTTCCCAGTGGATCTTGAGGATGCGGCGAAGACACCTGCTTTCGAAGCCTCTGAGTCGGCTTTCAATCTTTTTGTTGGTTCTCCAGGTCTCTGAGGCGTAGAGGAGGACTGAGCGGACGTTTGATTTGTACACTTTTAGTTTTGTGTTGGTCTGCAAGACTGTTGACTTCCAGATGTTTTTTACAGAGAAGCATGGTTAAAAAAAGAAGAAGAATAAATCGCAATCTTAAAACAGAGAGAGGGATGGGGAACAGTGTGCGAAAAAGACAGAAACAAAGACAAACATATCAGTTTGCAGTACAGATGTGTCTCGGAAATATACTGATAACATATGTTCTAATAAATGACTTTTGGCTTGGGATGACTTAATGTAAAGTGAGGGTAGTCCACTTAAATGCCCCACTCACTCCTTCTTTCCTTATCCACCCCCCCCCCCCCCCCCCCCAATCTCTTAACTATCTTTTCTGCACAACTGTGGAAAAAAATGACGATGCCAGTAGTTTTAAGACCAGCAGTCCCTGTTTGTGTCAGGTGTATTTACATCAGAGAAGCAGAATCTCTCTCTCTCTCTCTCTCTCTCTCTCTCTCTCTCTCTCTCTCTCTCTCTCTCTCTCTCTCACTCTCACTCTCTCTCACACTCACTCACTCTCTCGCTCTCTCTCTCAGCCTGGATTGTTTCTCTTTATTACACAGTGAGCTGGCACGTTCCTTGTGCATGAAAAAACCCCATGGGGTGAAACAAAAGAGGGGTGTGGACTAGAAACAAACACTTGAGAGTGCAGGGTTGGTTGGCATGACAGTTGTATAGATTGTTTTCTTAACCGACAGTGATGGGAGAAGTAAAGGTGTCATTGTGTGTGTGTGTGTGTGTGTGTGTGTGTGTGTGTGTGTGTGTGTGTGTGTGTGTGTGTGTGTGTACATGCTTTTTGCATACACAGTTTTTCTCGCTGATGTATTTGTCGCTCCTTCTATCAGTCTGTCTGTCTGTCTGTCTCTGTCTGTCTGTCTGTCTGTCCATCTCTCTCTCCCTCCCTCCCTCTCTCTCTCTCTATCTATATATCTATCTCTCCCGTCCCTCCATCTCTCTCAAATAGACTGACAGAACCCTTCCATGCAGAACTAACTTCATACATGCAGGAACACTGTAAATCAAGGTAAAGTCAACATTAACATCAGCAGCACATGTGGGATAACTGGCCACCACCACTACGTTGATGACCCCTCACCAGGGACCCCTGGTGGGCAGTAAAAACATCTCCCGGCTTTCTCTCCCTTTCCCATATTGCACTGCCCACCTGTAGTGATGTTCCCTCAGATGCTCAGGCAGTCAGGTGAAACCAGATATGCTTGAAGTTTCTCACAAGTGGGTGACTGTTCCTCAGTGTTACTGGTACTGTTAATTAGCCTGCACAGGGGTGCAAGGTGCTTTTCTAGCATACCTTAGAAACCCCTTTACTCCCTCTGATCCTAAATAAAAAGTTCTGATTGTTTAATTTAAGGTAAGGACAACAGGGGGATAGCCAAGTGGTTAGAGCGCTGGCTTTCCCCAAGTCAAGTTAACCAGCATCGAGTGTGGTTTACCAGTTGGATGGGTGACCGTTTGCACACTTTGGTTTCAGTACAGTCCCCCAGTTCACCTAGCTGTAAATGGGTACCTGCCCTCTTTAGGGTCAGGGAAGGTAAAGAAGCGAGGGAGAGGAGATGGGCGCGCCCTCGATATGCTGGCCCCTAGAGAAGCTGAGGTCTCTGATGCTTCGCTCCCCTATGACAGTCTAGGTCATGGGACACCTTTACCCTTTTTTACCGTTACCTTTTAAGGACAATGGACGAACATACAAAAAAGGTTGCTGTTTTGTCTTCATCTTTATGACCATGGCATTTTCGTGCTGTACTGGTCAAAGCACCAACTTTCCCTGAGACAAACTCCAGTGGGAATTAGCCAGCTCACAGCAGACAGTTTCCTCAGTTCTATGACTGTTTCTCTCTCTTCTCTCTCTCTCTCTCTCTCTCTCTCTCTCTCTCTCTCTCTCTCTCTCTCTCTCTCCTGGTATCACTCCAGCCCATGAAGACATCAAAGTCAAGTTGGTTAGGACAGACACAGAGGGCATGGAGTATGTCTCTACATACATCAGTGCAGACTCCACTCTCCCCAAAAGTCTTTTCGATGAGACTGATAACCGAGGCCCGTGTGCGAACACTCGCAGAACATCTTGCGCACACATTATATCCTGTTCCACTTTCCGTAAGAGTAGGCCATTGTGTGCCAGTGGGAACAGATAACAAGATTTACAAAACTGCATACACACGGGCACTGGATGTAAAAAAAAAAAAGCACAGGAGTGCTTATTCCATTATCCTCGATATAAAATAATAATTAACAAATCATAATAAAAGATAATAAAATACATGTCAGTTATGACTCTGATGATCCCTGAAGAGAAAATGGAGGAACAAGGAGGAAGAGGGAGAGGAGGAACTTTTTTAAAAAAGGAGGGAGAGAGAGGGAGGAGAAGAAGACAGGAGGATGTAAGGTAGAGAAGAGGGAGAGGGAGAGGAGGAAGAGAAAGAATGCATGGCATCATTGCATACCCTCTTATTTCTGTGCATCCTTTAGTCTTAGTCCAATTAAGAAATGCTTCTGTTTTGTTCCTCAAATTTCCAGATTTCCTCGAATTTCCAAGTTTTAAGTAATTGCACACATCCAAGCATCATAGCAACATATTCTTGTGCCTGAAAAAATAAGATTAGTATTGAAAGGTTTTATGGGCAATGTCAATGTAAAGGGAGGCAACATAACACACAATGTGTCAATACAAGAAAAGGGTTTGTTATAAAATGCTCTGTAGGAAGAATAATGATGCACAAACATATCAGGAAAGGTTTTGTCTCTGGGTGGGGATGTGTTCTCTGCTTTGCCTTTGTTTTATTTTGCTTTTTCAATCACTCTCTCCCTCACTTAATTACCCCAGGTATTTGAGGGCAATGAATGAGGTGCTGCCTGACAAGGGCGGTCTGTCACCTGTTTTCCATTACTTTTTTTTTTTAGTGTGTGTGTGTGTGTGTGTGTGTGTGTGGGTGGTGTGGGTGTGTGGTGTGTGTGTGACGCGCCAAATGTGATTGTTGTGTGTGTGTGTTTATTATGCATCATGTGTATGCAAATTTGTGTGTGTGTGCGTGTGCGCGCATGTGTATCATAAATAAATTTTATCTCTGTAAAACCATTACTGCCTCTCCATTGCTTCCCACCCCTAGCAACATGTTTCCTCCTCCTCCTCTCCTCCCTATCTTCACCCCTCTTCCTCCCCCTTTCCCTCTCCATGCAGTTGTCAAGGTCGGTGTGTCTGGCAAAGGGCCAGGTGAGTGCAGTCAGGTAGGCAGACAGTGAATGACATCAGCGATATTTATAGATCTTTGCTCCGCCCCTACTTGTGCAATGCTTCTGACTGGTTGAAAAATGAAAGTCAGAACGAGTAAAGTGCAGTGTGGCTCAGCTGACTGTTTTCCTGTCATTACCTTATTATTGTAACTCTGTCTTATTTCTTACCTGTTGTTTGATACTTGGTATGGTTTCTTGCTCTTGGTATTTGGATCATTATTATTGTTGTTGTTTAGTTAGAGGTTATATTTTTATCTTGATGTTATCTCTAAAAGGGTGGGGACTGGATGTAAAAAAGCACAGAGTGCTTATTCATTATCCTGGAATAAAAGAATTTGCCTTGCCTTGCCTGCTTCTTGTAGATGAGAGTTCTGTTCTGGATGGCCAGGCCACTGTTCTGTTGTGGCAGAAATTTGTAGTGCCAAAAAAAGAGAGAGAAAAATTCACAGGTAGTTTTATGGTAACCCTGATTGCATTTTCTTGTTAACTCTGAAAACAAGTTTATCATGGTGAACAAAGAATCACAATAAACAAGCAAAATCTTAAAAAAATAATCCTCAAAGTGGGATTGCAGCTACCCCTTAATGTGGTGTGTGTGTGTGTGTGTGTGTGTGTGTGTGTGTGTGTGTGTGTGTGTGTGTGTGTGTGTGTGTGGTGATCATATGCATAAATCTTACC
Source organism: Stramonita haemastoma (assembly GCA_030674155.1). Taxonomy (NCBI): domain Eukaryota; kingdom Metazoa; phylum Mollusca; class Gastropoda; order Neogastropoda; family Muricidae; genus Stramonita; species Stramonita haemastoma. Next base: position 30,280,742 of record CM060324.1, read on the forward strand.
ATTGGTGAACTACAGAGCTCTAGCCAAGAAATTATTAAAAAAAAAAGTATCTGTCCAAAGTTTTACAATACTACAGACATTCTGGAGCATCATTTCTCAAAGAGACAAGTCCACCATCTGTCAGTGTGTCTCCTTTGTCTGTCTCTGTCTTCTCTTGTCTCTGTCTTTCTCTGCCTGTCTCTATCCTCCCTGATTAAAAAAAAAAACCCCACTGCAAAAGCTACTATGAGTGGCCATAGTGATCAATTTGATATAAAGCTCAGGGTATAAAAGGAGGAGGGGTGAAGAAGAGAAATGAAGGGTAGCAGATAAAGGGTAGGCCTAAAGTAAAGGAGAGAGAGACCCATCCAGCACTGCTACTGCCCACCATGAGGGCACCCTCTCTCCCTGTGTGTGGGGTCTGTCAGCTATGTGGTACAATACAACTGCTGCTGATGTTGATGGTGTTTATTTATTATTTATTTATTTATTTATTTATTCATTTATTTATTTATTTATACCAGCTTTATGTTACAGCAGATATCTCTGCATAAAATTCCGGCTGCTCTCCCCGGGAAGAGCGCGTTGCCACAAGTGCAGCGCCACCCATTATTTTTTTCTTTTTCCTGTCTGCAACTGTGTTTCCCTATCCCAGTGGCTTTTTCCCTACAGAATTTTGCCATGGACAACCCTCTTGTTGCGGTGGGTTCTTTTACGTGCGTTAAATAATGATGTATAACACACGGGACCTCGGTTTATCGTCTGATCCGAAAGACTAGCACCCAGACCACCACTCGTGGTCTGATGGATGGGGTAAAAGTTTCGGGCCCAAGCGGGATTCGAACCACCGCACACTCCGTAACTTTTCGCTTTCTAGGCAGGCGCGTTACCTCTAGACCACCAATCCACCAATGGTGTTTATGATGGTGATGTATATGAAGTACTGTGTATTTGAACTCTGGGAGGTTACTTTGTTGCAGAACTGTGTGGGAATGTTTTTCTCTTCTCCTCTTTACCCTGTCTTATTTTCACTCTCAGAGCATGGGTGTTGTCTTTTTTTATGCCTTCATGGACTTAATCAAAAGCATGCTCTGTCTGTCTGTCTGTCTGTCTGTCTGTCTGTCTGACAAAAAGAGTTCTCCAACTAGCACTTTTAGAATAAATAAATCAAGACAGAAGTGAAGCATGTCGTTCAAGAATAAACATATCTTAACCCACTTTTTAAAACAAAGGTTTAAAAAAAAACCATGGAAGCCAGTTCCAGTTTCAAACCTTTTTGTCTCCCATTAACGTCAGATAAAGAACTCATACACATGCCTGCCAACTTACTCCCTGAAGTGCATGTGCCCTCCACACACACACACACCACACACACACACACACACACACACACACCACACACACACACACACACACACACACACACACACACCCGCTTCTGTTTAGCCCCCTGGGGAATTTCACAACTTGACAGGCACATAGAGCAAGTTCACGAGGCGATAAGGACAAGACTGCCTCCAGATAAGCATCTAGGGAACAACAAGATGCACAAGTCGGAACTCACATCATCATCATCACATTTAATTTTTTCCCCCTTATTTCCAAACACAAGGTGTAGAGGTGGGTAAGAGGGTAGGTGGAGGATGATAAAGATTGAGAAAAGATGGATGGGGTTGGGGTGGGTGAGGGATAAGAGGTTTGTCCCCTATGCTCACAGTATAACTCCTTCTCAGGTTCAAAACCGTTTATGAATGAAGATGGTATCGCCACTTTCCCCATGACATGTTTAGTTCTACAGTGTCTGAGTCTTTGTCTGTACGTCTGTGTATGTACCGGTATTTGTGTGTGTGTGTGTGTGTGTGTGGTGTGTGTGTGTGTGTGTGTGTGTGTGTGTGTGTGTGTGTGTGTGTGTGTGTGTGTGTGTGTGTGTGTGTGTGTGTGTGCCTGTCTCTGTGTCTCTCTTCTCTGTCTCGTGTCTCTGTCTGTGTGTGTGTCTCTCTCACTCTCTGTCTGTCTGTCTGTTCTGTCTGTCTGTCTTCTCTCTCTCTCTCTCTCTCTCTCTCTCTCTCTCTCTCTCTCTCTCTCTCTCTCTCTCTCTCTCTCTCTCTCTCTCTCTGACACTGTCCAGACACACGGTATCTCAAACCCATATTGCTCTGAGAATCTGGTTACCAGTGTGTGTGTGTGTGTGTGTGTGTGTGTGTGTGTGTGTGTGTGTGTGTGTGTGTGTGTGGTGATGAGTTGGGTGTGAGTGAGTGTGTGGTGTGTGGTGTGTGTGGTGTGTTGTGTGGTGTGGTGGTGTGTGTGTGTGTGTGGTGTGTGTGTGTGTGTGTGTGTGTGTGTGTTGTGTGTGTGTGGTGGTGATGGTGTGTGTGTGTGGTGGTGTGTGTGCTGATTTGTGTGTGTGGGCGGGGGATAGAGGAGAGAGTGGAGAGGGAGGAAAAACCATCAGATCTTTGTCATGGAGAGAGAGAGAGAGAGGAGCAGCTACAACATTATCACCAGCAGCAGCAGCAGTAGTAGCTACGGCGATAGTAAAAACAAACACACAAAGTAATTTTACTATTATTATCAGCAGCATTGTTGTCATAATCATTATTATTATAATCATTATTGTCAATTCTGTGTCACCACCACCATTACCACTACTACTACATCATCATCATCATCGTCGTCGCTCGTCAGTCGTCGTCGTCAACACATCATCATCATCATCACATCATCATCATGATCATGATCATCATCATCATCATCATCAACATCATCATCATCATCATCATCAATCATCATCATCATCATCATCATCATCATTATCAAAATGCAATTTGTAATTTCGTTTCTCTTGTGTGCTCAGTTTGAAGGGCTTAAATTGCATGCTACTTGAATTCTCTCTCTCAATGGTGAACCATTATTTTTTTTCCCACACTTTCTGGCTTCATCTGTAAAACTCAGAGCAGTGAAAGAAAACCCCCTCTCCCCCCCCCTTCCTCTGTCCACACACTTCATGAGCCATGGCAGGCAGATCCCCAGGGATGCCTCTTGATCTGTTTCACAGCCACTTGTGCTGACATTTCTGTGCTAATGAAAACTGTATGGTTCTAACACACTCCCCTCCCAGTCACCACTGTCTTTTTCTTTGTTTTTGTGTGTGTTTTTTTAACCGTATCTCCATTCTGCCTGTTACTTCTGCCAGTGCAGTCTGGGAGGTAACGTGATACGTACATACTTTATCATTGTGTCAATAGGCAGAGAAAGTCATGTGTACATAGTGATGCTATCAGTTCCTAAACCCCCTGTTGGGAAAAGGCTTGCTTCAGTTCATACCCCTCAGCTCATACAGCTCATATCCCTCTCAAAAAAGGTATGAGCTGAAGCAAACCTTTTCCCAAAACCTGAAAAGATAATGCACCTTTAATTAATAGCAGGCCCTCAGGCAGGCCTGGGGAGGGGATGGGAGGAACAGTAATCAAAGGTGAACACCCGAACTTATGAATTCCTTCCATTAAAATATTACCTCCCCTGTCTGCCACCCTATTACCTTCTCTTTGCAGAAAGAATTAGATCTATATGGGAAACAGAACGATGTGCCTGGCTTTGCACTAAGAGAGGGGTGGCATAAGTGGGTCAGTCTTCGTTCCCATTAACTAGAAGGGGGGGGGGGGGGTATAGAGGGGGTATGGGGGGTGGGTGTGGTGGTGGTGGTAGTGATGGTTTAACAAGGAAAATTATTAGTAGATTTGATTTTTTTTTTTTGGGGGGGGGGCTTTTCTAAACGCTAAATATTCAATTTCTGATTGTTTTTTTTGTGCCTTCTCAACCCAGCAAACAATGGCATGCATCACGGGGTCTTTAAATTAATGTTAGTGACGGCAATTAATCTTTCGGTTATAGCATATACACACGTGTCACAGTACCAAAGCATGATAGTGGCAGATGGTCTTGATTTTCTTCAAGGCAAGATGGGGGAAGAAATTCACACTAAACACCCACACCCCCTTCTCTCCCTCTCCCCCCCTCGTTCCTTCTCTTTTTCTTTTCCCTGTGTGCCTTATCTGTCTGGCCATCTCTCTCTTTCATCTTTCCAGCAGTACCTGACTGCCTGCTACTGTCGTGCGTACTTGGAGTTGTCTCTTTAATTTGGACTAACTGGCTGATAACCAACATTCCTCCTCTGTCCTTAATGCTCTTTTGACTTCAGACCAACCTTGCTGAGACATTAAGACACTGATCGGACGGGATGAAGACTGTTTACCGATGAAGGGAGATAAACGGTAAATAACTGAAATATTCGGTTAACGGTTAACGTCTCGGGCACGTTGACTACTTCCGTGTCTGTCTTAATGCATACAAGTGAATAATACCTTTTTGTACGTTTAGTTTTTTAATATGATATATTGAGTATGAACACACACTCCGATTGCACTATCTTTGTTTGTAATTCTAGTTTTGTTTTTGTTTGATTGTTGGGTTTGTGAGCATATTCTGATAAAAGAAATCTATATATTTTTCTTGTACTTCTGGCTCTAATATTGGTTATCATGCCGAAGTGATCATTACAGTATGGATTTAACAGATATTTTCAACCCTGCAGAGTCTGAAATGTCAGTAATCTTACCTGTTTATCAAAGTTATTTTATCATTTGTGTTAGCTTCTTTTACAAAGAAAAACAGGAACTTGTCAATCTACATACTCTAGTATTGCTATCCCCTGTGGGGGAAATTCTGTGGTAGAAATTTCATCTTTTCTATCACCCTCTGTTTCTACCTTGTTCGTTTTCTTCCTGTCACCTCATTCTTGTCTATTTTCTGCCTTCTTGGTCCATTCTTCTGACTTTTTCAAGAAAGTCTTAAAAGATAACAACTCTCTCTTATGCCGAAGTCGGATGCGCTGGACCTGACTTGTCAGGCGCTTAACGCAACGTGACACATTTTCGCGAACGATTTTCATAACACATAATAATAGTTGCTGTCTGAGCGTTCTACGGGAAAGAAGAAGAAGAAGTAATACCAAGAAGTATCTATGGTTGAAAGCAGGCAACATGTCTTTGATTACTCCTTTGATAAGAAAGGGGAAAAAATCCATATATTCTTTTCTCCTTGATATTCTGTTTACTGCTTAGAACAGTACTAACATTAATAGTTTATCACATAGTTTCCTTTTGAACGTCAATTTTCTTTTCTAAATAACCATTCACTTTATTGTTAAGTTAAGTTTCCCAATTCTTGCGAAGTAATAAAACTAGTTTTCCCGCAAATGACCCTAGTCCCTTTGACACGGAGTCAGAAAAGAAAGAACCATAGAATAAGAAAGAAATAAAAGGACCATTACACAAACGCTGAGTGACATAGACACAAAAGAAATCAACCAATAATTTCACATCATCTTCAAATGTTCCAAAGTCTGTGATACATGAGCCACACAGCACGAGTAACCTAAAAACCTTTGATTTACGAGAAAAAAGCCTGATCCTCTCTCTCATCCTAGACTATATTCATTTAGTAGACGGAAGTTTTTATGAACCAGATCATATATCAATAATCAGTTTGTACGAAGGCCCTCAGCCAATGAAAACAAGGTAAATCAAGGGAGAGCAGATTCCAGTTTCCAGTATCTACACAGATGTTTAACTTGGTCATTTTCACTCTGAGGATAAGTTGTGTGTGTGTGTGTGTGTGTGTGTGTGTGTGTGTGTGTGTGTGTGTGTGTGTGTGTGTGTGTGTGTGTGTGTGTGTGTGTGTGTGTGTGTGGTGTGTGCGTTCGTGTATATATATATATATAATATATATATATATTATATATCTATATATATATCTATATCTATCTATATATCTATCTATCTATCTATCTATCTATCTATATCTATATCTATTATATCTATATATATCTATATCTATATATCTATCTGTATTTCTGTCTGTATGTCGATCTGTCTGTCTGTCTGTCTCTCTCCATATATATATATATATATATATATATATATATATATATATATATATATATATATATATATATATATTGTTGTGTGTGTGTGTGTGTGTGTGTGTGTGTGTGTGTGTGTGTGTGTGTGTGTGTGTGTTTGTCCTTCTGTCATCTATTACCTTCCATATTTTACGGATTGTTTTGATATGTGTGTTTACAAGGACATATTGTAAAACTAGGCTTGCCCTAAAATCATGACCCTTGAGTATTGAAGGTCATTCATTCATTCAATCATCTATAGATTGATTGATTCATTCATCTATTATCTGATTCATTCATTTATTATCTTGATTGGTTGACACTCTGTCTGTCTCTCAGTCTGTATGTCTCTGTATGTATATCTGTCTGTCTGTCTGCCTCTCTCTCTCTCACCCCCTCTCTCTCCCCCATCTCTCTCTTTTCATTTTCTATCTTCCCTCTTTTTTTGCCCCCCCCCCCCCCCCGCCCCTAGCACTTAATGTTAAAATCACACCAACCTAGACTTCACCACTGCACTCATTAAAGTGTCGTTACTGTGTCTAATTGGTGCTGTTCCCAAGCCTGCAGCTGGTTTAAAAAACAACAACAAAAAACCCATAAAAAAATGGCCAGGTTGTGTGTGTGTGACATGTGCTCCAGTTCTTTGTGGAAACTGCCTGTTGATATATGATATGATCTCGACACCTGGATAGTTCCCACACTTCTGGTGAATGGAACGAAAAGGGACAGAGATAACCCCCCCTCCCCTTCTCCCACCCTCCTGTCCACAGACTCCATGAGCCATGGCAGGCAGATCCCCAGGGATGCCTCTGATCTGTTTCACAGCCACTTGTGCTGAACTTTCCGTGCTAATGAAAACTGTATGGCTCTAACACACTCCCCTCACCAATATTCTCAATACTGCTTTCAAATGTATCTTTCTTATTCTCTCTCTCCTCCCCCCCCCTACCCCCCTCTTCATCAGCCAAACACTATTGTCTACACGGGATACAATCATGAACTGCTTCCCTGTTGGGCAGGAGCACTGTTATCTCCCATGAACTGTTGGGCAGGGCACTGTTATCTCCATGAAGTGTTGGGCAGGAGCACTGTTATCTCCATGAACTGTTGGGCAGGCATGTTATCTCCATGAAGTGTTGGGCAGGGCACTGTATCTCCATGAAGTGTTGGGCAGGGGCACTGCTATCTCCATGAAGTGTTGGGCAGGAGCATTGTATCTCCATGAAGTGTTGGGCAGGAGCATTGTTTCTCCATGAAGTGTTGGGAGGAGCACTGTTATCTCCATGAACTGTTGGGCAGGAGCACTGTTATCTCCATGAAGTGTTGGGCAGGGCACTGTATCTCCCATGAAGTGTTGGCAGGAGCACAGGTATCTCCCATGAAGTTTTGGGCAGGAGCATTGTACTCCATGAAGTGTTGGCAGGGGCACTGCTATCTCCATGAACTGTTGGCAGGAGGCATTGTTATCTCCCATGAAAGTGTTGGGAAGAGCACTGCTATCTCCCATGAAGTGTTGGGCAGGAGCACTGTTATCTCCATGAAGTGTTGGGAGGAGCATGTTATCTCCCATGAATGTTGGGCAGGGCACTGCTATCTCCATGAAGTGTTGGGCAGGAGCATTGTTATCTCCATGAATGTGTTGGGCAGGAGCATGTTATCTCCCATGAAGTGTTGGGCAGGAGCATTGTTATCTCCCATGAAGTGTTGGGCAGGAGCATTGTTATCTCCCATGAAGTGTTGGGCAGGAGCACTGTTATCTCCCATGAAGTGTTGGGCAGGAGCACTGTTATCTCCCATGAAGTGTTGGGCAGGAGCACTGTTATCTCCCATGAAGTGTTGGGCAGGGGCACTGTTATCTCCCATGGGGAAAAAAAGAGCTTGTGCCGTTTAGCATGCTTACAGGCATTAATAAGCTAGGGGTGGGGCAGTAATTAAATCGAAGCTTAACATCCATTAACTCTTTCCACCGAATTAAACTCTGCTCTCATCAGTTCCTACCCTCCTCCTCCCCCCCCCCCCCCCCCCCCGCCACAGTACTAACAGTCAAAGATGAAGACACCTTTTACTATCTGACTTGCTACCAGAGAGGGGGATGGAGGCAGATGGTTTTGATTTTGTGAAGCAGTCAGATATCTCATAAGATCAGTGAAAACGACAGTATGTTTGTTCCCTTTCCAGCGCTTTTCTTCTATCCCTCATGATGAAGGGGAGGGTGGGGGTGGTGGTGGTAGCCTTGGGGTGGGTGAGGTGGGGGTTCTCAACCATCTCGGTAATCTCTGCAGGCAGTTTTCCATTTTCTGTTTTACCTGCGTGAATAACACAGCGCCTGTTACTTGCCATCTTCATCAGGTTACTTTGGGAGTAATAATTACTGGCTGTTACTTTCATTCATTCTCCCATGTCCCCCTCCACCCCCCCCCCCCTTGGGATGTCGAGGGAGTGGAGGGTGGTGTTGGGGTATCTTTCAGTACAACTAGCTTTCCTACCTTCTGGAAATTATGTGTTGGAAATTTCCCCTTTTCTATCCTTCCCTTTGTTTTTGCCTATTCCCTTATCGATTGATAAAAAAAAAAATGGTTTGGGCCTGTCACAAGATTAAAAGGACTTGCAAAAACATACTGCAAGGCACTGTCCAGGTGGAAGAAAAAGAGGCAGATCAAGGAAGAGATGGGAGGACATTAGCGAATGGACAGGCCTAGAACTCAACCAAATTTTGAGAAAGGCAGAACAGAGAGAGGAATGGAGGGAACTGGTTGTCAAGTCTTTAAGCTATCCGTTCCCCCGCGTGAGCGTGCGCGCACGCGCGCGCGCGCGCGGTGTGTGTGTGTGTCTGTGTGTGTTGTATGTGCAAAGAGAGAGAGAGAGAGAGAGAGAGAGAGAGAGAGAGAGAGAGAGAGAGAGAGAGAGAGAGAGAGAGAGAGAGAGAGAGGAGAGAGAGAGAGAGAGATGCCCAATATCCATCCTCCAGGTTCCATTACACCCAGTTCTGCTATTTGCTCAGGTTAAAAGAAAGCGAGAAGTTACCCAAACACACCATCGCAAACATCTAAAAGCTTATACAGTCAGTCTTCAGGCTTATACAGTCAGTCTTCAGGCTTATATAGTCAATCTTAGGTTTACAGTTTCAGGCTTATACAGTCTTCAGGCTATCAGTCTTCAGGCTTATACGTCAATTTCAGGCTATCAGTCTTCAGGCTTATACAGTCAGTCTTCAGGCTTATACAGTCTTCAGGCTTATACCGTCAATCTTCAGGCTTATACAGTCTTCAGGCTTACAGTCATCTTCAGGCTTATACAGTCTTCAGGCTTATACCGTCAATCTTCAGGCTTATACAGTCAGTCTTCAGGCTTATCAGTCAGTCTTCAGGCTTATACAGTCAGTCTTCAGGCTTATACAGTCTTCAGGCTTATACGTCAGTCTTCAGGTTATACAGTCAGTCTTCAGGCTTATACAGTCTTCAGCTTATACAGTCTTCAGGCTTATACGTCAGTCTTCAGGCTTATACAGTCAGTCTTCAGGCTTATACAGTCATTCTCAGGATTATACAGTCATTCTTCAGGATTATACAGTCTTCAGTCTTATACAATGAGTCAGTCTTATACAATCAGTCTTCAGGCTTATACAGTCAGTCTTCAGGCTTATACAGTTTCAGGGTTACACAATCTTCAGACTTATACAGTCAGTCTTCAGGCTTATATCAGTCTTCAGGCTTATACCGTCATCTTCAGGCTTATACAGTCAGTCTTCAGGCTTATACAATCAATCTTCAGGCTTATACAGTCTTCAGGCTTATACCCATCAGTCTTCAGGCTTATACAATCAATCTCAGCTTATACAGTCTTCAGGCTTATACAATCAGTCTTCAGGCTTATGCAATCAGTCTTCAGGCTTATAAAAGTCTTCAGGCTACACAATCTTCAGACTTATACATCAGTCTACAGCTTACACAGTTCAGGCTTATACCGTCAATCTTCAGCTTATACAGTCAGTCTTCACTTTAGGGATTTACCTCGTTATTTTACTAGTAGATTTAACCTACCCGACACCAATGTCTTCTTAAACAGTTCAATCAAGTTGCAAAAACTCCAGGATTACCTGTACCCAACATCAATGGTCAGAGGCCTGTAGTGTTGTATTGTGAGTCAGTAAACCATGAACATTTGCTCCAAGAAGCTAACGTTGTAGTAGTCGCCAATCGGACTAATGACCAAGCAACAAAATTCATGGGGGGAAAGTAGGCTACAAATAGACCTATGAAACGATACAGAATCAACAGGGGACATAATCTCTGGTCAAAAATGGAGTTCTATCCCTTGGATCAGAGCCCTGACAAAAGGTATGACGCCATTGTTCCGTCAACAGGACTGAAATGTTTTCAAAGAAAAACTTGTGTTTGTGTGGTCACACTGTTCAATGTCGGCCCCATGAGCAGGTGGCAACAATATACGATACTATCACAGAGGATGTTTTGACAAGTGTGTTATCCAAGTCACGTAATGCTGATGACTTTGCTGAGTTTAGATCTGTGAGGATAATATGCAGCTGGCTGTAAGCCTATCTTTTTTTTTCTTTTTTTTTCAGCGCTCTCTCTTTTTCTTTTACTGTAGTTTTCGCCCATAACATGAAAACTAGACTAATAACCATGAACAAAACAAGCCTCTTCATTTGTTTTTAATGATTTTCTTTGGTTACAGAATCAGATTCATTTCGCATCATACAAAAGAACAGTAACAAGTGATACTAAAGCGGCTTTATTTCACGTTTAGATCAATATTCAATGAACTGTAATCTAAACATCAAATACTTTCAGGTCTATTTAATGTATCTGCTCTTCTTCTTTTTTTTAAGTGCATGTTGCTTTTGTTTTCCCGAAGTTGTTTACCGATATAGATATTGCTGTTGCGCTTTAAACGAAAATGTGTAAGCCTTGACATTATAGAGATCTGTGTTTTATGAGGCTGGCACTTTATAAGTAACATAATTACAATCTCTTGATCTCTTTTTGTAAGCTGATATATGTTAGCTGCATACAGATAAGACAGACGCTGAACATCTTCTTGTATGCACATTAATTATGTAAAGAATGGAGATATATATATATATATATATATATATATATATATATATATATATATATATATATATATATATATATATATATATACATGCTTTTCTGGATTATTGATAATTTAGTTTTACCCTACATTCACGTAAGTAATTCATGTGCCTGTTTTCTTGTTCATGGCTGTGTATTTCTTACATTTTCTGCTCTCCCTTTCTTCTAATATGTTTAGCGTTTAAATATAAAGGGGAATCAGCAAGGGAGTTGTAAATAAAGAGCGTCCTAGCATGAAGTGTTTCTGACACTCTTTGTCTGTGTGGTTCTCTTCATTGATTCCTAACGTTTTTCAGTCATATCTGATTATGTTACATTTTCTCCTGGCATTTCAGGACATTCTTTGGCTTCCTTAGATAGAATATGAAACGTACAGTTGTATTTGGCTTGAAGAAATTTTGCGAACTATGACGATATAGACATCAGTGTAGTATTACGTATACACAGACTTTGTCGTCATTTAGCTTTCTTAGTCAATGAAGCACTGTGTCTGTGTGAGGTACATACGAGTGGATGGATATAATAGTGCAGTGGTGAGTGCTGCACAAATATCACTGAAACAGAAGTATCCATTTCAGTTTAATGATCTGGAAGAAATCGGAAGGTCACCAACCTCAGAAGTGCAGTCCTACAATCCAGGATGGATGATTGGTTCAATGACTGCATCAGTTATGAGCTATTGGGACTAGGCTCAGTGAGTTGTGCAGTGCGGACAGCGCCTGCGAGAGAAGGGGGTTCTGAACTGATTCTGTATTATGTGTCCATTCCTTTTGTAAGCATTGGTGTCATTTCAAATGTATTGATATTGTGGATCTGGCAGTCAGGCAAGAGTAAGACTTATGAGAAGCCCATGATTTATTTTTTTAAAGCTTTAGCTGTGTCTGATCTGATTTTTCTCATACATTTTCTACCTACTATACATTTTAACCGATCTGGCAACACACACATCGGTTTGTTCTTCACCACCATGTGTTTTGGACATAGAACCATTTCCATTTACATCACTTTAATGTTGGCGATGGTTCGATACATCAAGTTATTCTTTCCTTTGCGTGCTCCGCAGATGTTGTCTTATTTTCGACTGAGCTTGTCACTGACGTTAATAACGTTCTCTTGCGTATCAGTTCAAACGTTTGAGCAAAGCAAAGAGTTCTTCATGGACAGACAGTACTACTTGTATACGGATCTTTTCATTGGAAGATTGTTAACGAGTGGGGTGCCTGCCGTGATTCAAATTGTACTAATGTTGCTTGTGATGCTAAAACTAAGGAAATTTTCAAAAGCTGTGAGAGCTGCACCTTTGTATGATGCAAAGGTTTGGCATATCTCAAAGCAGGGACAGACCATGAGTGGACAGGATGTTCAGGCACAACCAGCTCGTTACCCAAACTTGCCTTCAGTGCAGACAAAAAGTATACTCGTACCTAAACGCAGAGAGACAGCGTGTGATGCAGGGCCATGGGATGCACTGGCCCCTGTGAACAGAGAAAACGCTGCTTGCTCAGACCAGACAGCAACAGAACAACAGGTGACAGCTAGACAAGGGGATGTGGTCTCTGAAGCAGACCAGGAACCAGCAGACCAGAGGGACACAGTCAGTGTGCCCAGCAAGCTGCCAACATGCACAGTCAAAGACCCACCATCCGCTTCACAGGAGCAGAGGACGGACTATTCACCCAATTCTTTCTCGAGTAGGAAACAGCGAGCTGATTTCGATCATAGAACCATGTATGTGGTGCTCGCCATCTGTCTCAACTCGTTTATGTCATATGTGGTTTTCGCACCGATAAATGGCATGTTTAATCTCGCGCGCTTGCTCAAATATCCGGATTTGATTTACCTCTGCGCTGCCTTTCATCTCCTCAGCCATGGTATCAATGTGGTGTTTTACCTTTTCATCAGAGGCTTCCGCCAAAGGATTCTCGTCAAGTCCAGGCGACTGATCGGCACTTTAACGTCGACTTCTGCCAAAAAGTCCGTCCATCCTTTCACATGGGGCATACAAGCGACGTCCATAAACAGCATCACAAATGTGAGGCATTCTCCCACATCAGAACCCATCACGACCAGCAAGTTAAATGTTTGCTCCAGCAGCAAGTTTCAACAAGGACGGAGTGATGGAATGACTGGATCACCCCTCAGTAGGTGAACAGGAGTAACAACTGACCAGCTACAGAACTGCTAGGATATGCTTCAATCTTCATTCTCAAGTGCTTTCGTGATGCACATAAACATTTAAACATACATTCGCACTCAGTAAATGCATCACACACACACACACACACACACACACACACACACACACACCCCACACACACCACACACTTATAGAGATGTGGATGCATGTTCACAGACACATTAACAAGCGTGCGCGCAGACTCTCACACGCACGCGCACGCACGCGCGCGCGCGCGCGCGCGCAACACACACACACACACACACACACACACACACACACACACACACAACACACACCACACGGGGACGGGATAGCCTAGTGGTCAGAACATAGCGCTGGCAATTTGACGACCCGAGTTCGATTCCCGTTCGAGGGGATTTTTCCCCTGGAGTTAACATCAGTGCTGACTCTACTCTCCCCAGAAGTCTTTCTGATGAGACTGTAAACCGAGGCCCCTGTGCGAACGCACGCAGAATATCTTGCGCACACGTTAAATCCTGTTCTGCTTTTCGTAAGAGTAGGCCATTGTGTGCCGGTGGGAACAGATGACAATATTTACACAACTGCACACACACGGGCATTGGATGAAAAAAAGCACACGAGTTTTATCCCATTATCCTCGATATAAAAGAATAAAATAAAATTAAAATAAAACACACACACACACAAACACACACACACACACACACACACACACACACACACACACACACACACACACACACACACACACAGAGGAATGCGATTGGTTTATTCTAAAGACCTTGGCCACATTTGAAGGGGGAAAATACAAAGAATCCAATATAGAGCAAGTAACAAAGAAGAAGAATTAATTCACAACACATATTTGCAACAGAACAAGGCATCAAGAATTAATCAAAGTATCCCGCTTTATACAGAAAAATGGCTAATTGCTTCATGGTAACTTCATTTCCAGACGTAATGAACATGTTTAACCTATGTAGACATGGTTGGCGTAAAAAAAAACTTTTTATGTATAAACTGTTTTCTTAATTCTGAAAGTTGTAAACAACCAAATAGGAAATGAATTTCGTCTTCAATAGAATTATTACAACGATGACAAACCAAATCTTTCTCATTTCCTTGTCAAAAGTAAAAAAAAATGTGTGTTTTCAATTCTGAGATACCAAATCTAAATAATGTTCACATGCATGCACATTGTGTGCGCATCACATATATATCTCTCTCTCTCTCTCTCTCTCTCTCTCTCTCTCTCTCTCTCTCTCTCTCTCTCTCTCTCTCTCTCTCTCACACACACACACACACACACACACACACACACACACACAACACATAACAAATTTAGAGAGAGGGAGAGAGAATATATATGTCATGCGCGCACAATATGCACACATGTGGAAGTTATTCCAAGTGTTTCCTGTAAACGATGATGTGTAATAACAGTGTAGGGAAAGGAGAAGCAGAAAAAGTTGGGTTGTTGTTTTGTTTTACTGGTTCGCTATCCTTCATTCCCTGCCCGAGGTGGAATCAACTGAAATCTTAACTGCATTTTTCCGCTTCATTTTGAACTTTACTATTTCAAATTCTCATCGCCTTTCTCCTGTTGGTAGCGCATAAGGATCCATCTCTCCTTGTTTTCTTCAATAGTGAGAATAATAGATGAGAAATTTCCACATGAAAATAGATTTATCATAATTATTGTGTTGCAATGTACATAAGAGGATGTCAATAAACACGAGACTTCTTGCCAGCTTTCGGAAATTTGTATCTATAGTAATCTGGTTCAATGTATCACTTGTTTTAGGGGGTAGTGTAGCCTAGCGGTTAGAGCGTTGAGCTCATGATCTAACGGCGTGGGTTTGGGTTTGAGCCACCATCCAGACGTCCATTTTAGGGGGTTTGTTCCCTCGGAGTGAACTCATTACTGGTTTCACTCCCAAGTTCTTTGGATGAGACTATAAACCATGCAGTGAAAAACGGAGGAAGGGTGGCGTAAATGAGACTCCCCCCGAGGGCAGGAGCATGAGGAAGTCTCTGGCCACAGGCTCCATGTCCACTTATCATCGTGATGAGGCCTGTGCTGTGCTACTTGCAGTCCACACTTTCAACCAGGAGAACACATTATTAATATATTATTATTTTTTTTTTTTAATCTAAATTTTTTTATACCACTTTATGTCACAGCAGATTTCTCTGCGTGAAATTCGGGCTGCTCTCTCCGGGGAGAGCGCATCGGCACAAGTGTAGCGCCTACCCATTATTAATATATTTTTTTCCTGTCTGCAACTGTGTTACCAACCAACACAGTGTTCCTTACTGACTGCAAGTCCCTGGTACAGAATGTTAATTAAGGAGCCAGGATGAGAGCAGATCCAAAGAGGCATCAGACATGAACTTAGCCTGCTGAGCCAAAAGAGGCATCAGATATGAACTTAGCCTGCTGAGCCAGAAAGGCATCAGACATGAACTTAGCCTGCTGAGCCAAAAGAGGCATCAGATATGAACTTAGCCTGCTGAGCCAGAAAGGCATCAGACATGAACTTAGCCTGCTGAGCCAAAGAGCTGTTATAGCGGTGCTGCATTGGATCCCCGCCTAGTGTGGTATAGGGTGCATCAAAGAGACAGACCACCTGTCCAAGGCAGGCAGCAACTTACTGACATTACTCTTCATAAGTCATTCAGATGAGATTGTAAACCCCAAGTCTCGTGTATAAATACACGCAGAACATGGTACGTACACATTAAAACTGTTCCTTTTTTTCCTGAAGAGTTATCCCTGGCCTAATGGTCAGAACAGCTAACAAAATAACAAACCACACAATGACTTAAAAGGTGACTATTCTCTTCCATGCCAAGTGGGATTTGCTGGGCATGACGCGTTTTCGGTCATATGGCTCTTTGATGACAAGAACTGTAGAAAAACTGCAAACAAGAGAAGAGGAAAATTAAAACTAAAAAAAAAAAAAGAAAAAAAAAAGAAAAGGAAGCATGTTAAGAACATAGAACAAGCAGACAAGAGGAAAGCCATACTGACCTGGTAAAATTAGATCTAATAATAATAATGATGATATTGATACTTGGAATTTATATAGCGCTATATCTTGCAAAAAACAAATGAAAGCCTTGCATTCGACCTATACCACACACAAGCAATCAATAACAACAACAACAACAACAAAACACACTAAAAAACACACACACCACAACATCAAACAACAACAACACACACACACACACCACACACACCACACACACACACACACTCGCGCGCGCGCGGCGCGTGCGCACACACTTATAAGGTTATACATTTTGGAAGAAGGGAATTTCAAATGTCGAAGTTGGGTATGGCATATAAAAACGAACATAAGAAAATTGTAAAATTATTCCCTGAACAAAAATAAAAACCTTTCAAAAATTTTGTGTTAAGCTCTAACCATATTTGTGTTGAAACTGGTTGTGTTTTTTTTTTCTTTTTTGGACGGCAGGGGCGCAGAGGGTTACATTTTGTTTCAGTTTTTTTCATTTGAAAGTAAGAAACTGTTCTAACTTCATGTTCTAGTCCCTAGAAAATGACGCAAGATGTGACGTTATATATCAACTTTGTTGTACTCATGTCTTTTATCCTTAGGTCAGACAGCCAAACCTTGCATCTTCAAATGAATGACATGTAATCTAGTGTTTGGTGAAGGCTGCTAAATATTTTGAAGAGTAACACTGGTACAGTTAAAGATTAAGAGGAATTGTTGCTAGTAACTTCAGATACATAGTAATGGGTTCCATTCTACCTGATGGAGATTTCAACTTTGAGGGAGAAGGAATCACCCACAAGGTAAAGGGAATGTCATCGAAAACTTCATATAATGAAACCATTCTACTTTATACGTACATTCCTTTTGTCATCATTGGCCTCATTTCTAATGCACTGGTATTGTGGATCTGGCTGAGTGTCAAGACAAAGTTTTATGACAGTGTGTATTTATTCAGAGCATTGGCTGTTGCAGATTTTCTCTTTGTCGTGAATTATATGTTCGTTCATCATCACACCTTCCATAGTGCCCACATCAGGCTTTTCTTTATGACCATCTGCTTCGGGAATAGATACATTTCAAACTACATCACGTTAATACTGGCAATCGCTCGATTTATCAGATTATTTTATCCTTTTAAAGTTCGTAAGATGTTGTCTCGTTTTCGATTGGGCTTGACCCTGATGTTAATCACGTTTTTTATCTTATTACTGACTGTCCACTTATTCGCCTTTAAGTTCTTTAATGCCCAAAACTCCATTATATTTTATAATTATGCAGTAACAAAAGTAATATTGACATCCATGCCTGTTCTGGCTGAGAACGTTATTATGTTTATAGTAGTATTCAAACTGAGGCAATTTTCCAAAACATTTGAACCTCCGTGTGACGCAAATCCTATACATCTACCAGAACAGATACAGATCCCGTATGAACAGAAGAATGAGAAACGAAACAGCTCAGAAATTGGGAATGATGTCTTCAGTGCAGACTGGACATTCGCTTGCTCTTGAGCACAGGGGGACAGGGTGTGATGCGGGGCCACGGGACCAACGGAAACCTGTCAACAGAGAAGAGACTGCTCAGTCAGACCAGACACTAGGAGGACAAGTGAATACAAGACAAAGGAGTTTGATCTTTGAAACTGATCTGGATTGTATAGAAGAGATAGACTCAGTGCCTGAAGCAGAACCACAGAACTCCAAACAGGGACACCCCACGCCCGGACCAGTACCGGGCCCTTCTGATGAGAGGAGTACATTGCAACCAGTCAGTGCCTCCAACAAGCTGCACCAAGACATTGACACAGGAGTTACCTACGTAGTGCTTGCCTTGTGTCTTTTCACCTTTGTCTCTGAGGTGTTCTGCACACTCGTAAAGACCTTATTCTACCAAGCAAGCTTCTTCAAAACCCCTCTGGCGTCTTTCACCTGCAATGTCATCATCATCATCAGTCACAGCATCAGTGTGGTGTTTTACCTCTTCATGAACAGCTTCCGTCAAACTCTTCTCACCAAAGGTAGGCGACTGATCGGCAATTTCTCTTCGAATTCTGATAAAAAGAAGTCAGCCCAGTTTACAACAGTGGTCACAGAAGGGAAGTCTTTAAACAGCATCACAGGTATGAGGCTTCCCCACATATCGATGACATGACGACCGGCAAGTTACAGGTGTGCTCTAGCAGCAGGCTTCCTTACGGACGTGAAGGAATGGCTGCATCCCTCTTCAATAGGTGAACAGAGTAGCAACTGACCAGCATCAGAATCTGCTAGGATAGGCTTCATTCTTCATTGTCAAGTGCTTTCCCAATGCTTATACACCTTTACACACATTTGCTCTCAGTAAATGCAGACACACACACATGCATATACTAGTGATCACGCAAGTTCACACACACACACACACTGACACACGCACACATATGCATGCACGCAGGCATGACGCACACGCACGCACGCGTGCGTGCACACAAGTATACTTGAACACGTTTAGAGAGAGAGAGAGAGGGCCCCTATCAAGACACTTGGTTGAGGGGATTTTTCCCGTGGTTTTTTTTTTTTTATATCAGTACAAAGTCCGCTCAATTGGAATTCCTTCCCATGAGACTATTACTAACGATACCATGTACAGACACATGCATGTGTATGTGCATACTGCCACTACTCCCTGCAGTGAAAACAGGCAAAATAACATGTGAACACCTCCAATTCCTCTTTTATTTTTTACTTGCCCTGCTGGAAGTGTTCATACTGCCACAGGTACACGTCCACGAACCCTTTTGCAAAATAGCGGTAATGTTCTAGCTCCACTTCAGCCCTGCATGCTGTCAGAGTGCAAGGGGCCATCTTCTTTTGTATTACAAGAAACCCTACAACAGCTCTTGATTATAATGATAATAATTATAATTAGAACAACTACAATAATAATGATCATCATCGTCATTATCATCATCATCATCATCATGCATGGAATTGATATAGCGCTATATCTTGCAAAATAAATCAAAGCGCTTGCATTCGACCTATACAACACACAAGCAACCACTAACAATACTTTTAGCAAATTCAAATGTACCCCCCCCCCCCCCCCCCCCCACCGCACCCCACACCTTGTCAGTGCAATGTTTAGAATAAGAACCATCTTACAATCAGAGAGCATGCTGATAATGTAAGTATGAAAGCCTTTTCCAAAAGGGGTGTGCTTTTTCACGCCTGCTGTACAGTTGTGAGTAGCAGTCTGATAGTTGCATGTAACTTCTTTAGCCTTCTTGAAGAATAGGCCATTGCATGCCAGTGAGAATGAACGACACTGGGTTTTTTTTGGTTTTAGCTTTTTTTTGTTTTTTTTTTAATGTACCCAGTATCATATTCAGACATCACGCCCGAAGTCCGAATGAATCTATCGTAATAATTGGCAAAATGGTGGCACACACAACATCTTACCATTGGCTCTAGCTGGTGGAATGGGGGAAAAAATCATGATCTGCCTTTCAGAAGAGTAGACCATTCCATTAAGAATGAATGACAAAGTTTAAAAATATACATACACACTGGTGTGGTTTCTAGACATAATCCTTGAAAGTAGAATACTCCTCCTTCAATCGTGGGCAAATGGTTACATACAGAAAATTATACTGTTGGTGAACCCGACATATGAAGCCAAGAAACAAAAAAGAAACATCCACTGTTTTTTCTTGCTTTTCCAGTGATAGCTCTGACGATACCTGTCCTTTTTGTTGATTTAGTACTGCTAAGAAACCTTTATCTTTAGATATCAAACTATGTGATCATCAATTGTTCTATTGTATTTAAAGTTTATTCCTTTGTCTGTCTGTATTGCACTGACATTTTAGTACTGTTGTTTCCATGCTGCTTATTATAGATCTACCACACAGCCGTACTCCAAAGGTAAAGGTAAAGGTGTCCCAAAACCTGTGTGGTCGTAGGGAAGCGAGGCGTCAGAGACCTCAGCTTCTCTAGGTGTCCAGCATGTTGAGGGCGGCACCCATCTCCTCTCCCTCGCTGCTTTACCTTCCCTGACTCTAAAGAGGGGAGGCACCCATTTACAGCTGGGTGAACTAGGGGAACTGTACTGTAGCCAAGGCGCGCAAATGGTCACCCATCCAATTGGCAACCACACTCGACGCTGCTTAACTTGACTGGGGGAAAGCGAGCGCTCTAACCACTGAGCTATCCCGTCCCATACTCTAATGTGATACAATTTTACAGATACCAGTAAAGAAATTGAATCTGGTAATATCATCATGAAACAGAAGAGACAACCAAAAGAGCCTAAAAGTAAGTTGTTGTTTTTTCTACTGCATGATAAACATAGCTGTAAGGATGAGGAAAGTAATGATATGGATGCCGAGCAAAATTTGGGAGTATGCCAGAAGACTGCAAATGGCACTTTTATTCATGAAATATTCCATTCTCAGCTAATCCCAAAAGATTGACACAAGCATTGCTGGTCAAGAGAACAAATATGCCTCCTGAAAGTAGACGACACTTGGACATCTGTTCCTGATTGCTCAACCAGGCCCATGCCTACAAATACATAACCAAGTCGAAAACGTGAGGCCAAAATGTGAACATTCTCACATATTCCTCTGATAGGACTCAGACTCAGACCCACGATATAAGTAACTTTGATAACCAATGGACCAAGGCAGCTGGTAGAACTGTAATCTTTGATTGGAATCCTTCCAGAATTATAACATGTCATAATGAAAGAAGTTTTACAGTATTAGAGAATGGTACACATAGAAACAATGCCCTCGGAATCGAAGTTAATTCCTGGACAGCCCTACATATTAGCATGTTTGTGACTATCCAAAGATCCTGAGTGCCTATCAAAAGAACAGTAGCTTGATTATAGTTCTGAGGAAGTAGCAAATTGGCCTTTTGATGTCCTTCACGGAAAGCAAAAATACTTGTTAACATATGGGGTAATATGCATCTTGTTAGTTAAGAGGATAACTGAGTGCTCCTCGAGTTTTTAACACTGTTTCTGGTTTAAGGAATCTAAAGTGAAATATATATTTCCTTGTCTCAGTTGTGTCAGTTTATTAATATGCTTATAAATGTGTTAGTTTGTTTAGTCCTGCAATACAGATGAAATTGTTTTTTTCACCATTTCCTAATCATAGAGTTTTTTACATCATATAAATTTCTAGTAGAACGAATGATCACAATGTCATTTTAGAATGCAGTTGAAACTGAACATGAAAACAACTACCCTATTCTCAATAAAATGGATATGTATTCCATGTGCCAATGAAATTGTGAAGTGTTTTTGTCTTTGGCGAACACTAGAAACGGGTGGCGTGTTGGTGTAACAACGTGTCTGTGTGTGATAACCATTTTATTCTGAATAAACATCGCTGCAACCCAGTTATACCATATTCATTCAATTTATGAAAGAGAAACCCTGAGAGAAAACTCAATCAAAAAAAAGGAAAGAAAAAGAAGAAGCCCCTACCCCACCCTTCGCTCAATAAAAACAGACCCCACGAACACCCCCCCCCCCCACCAAGCCCCCCCCCCCCCCTAAACAAAACAAACAAGCAAACCAACAAAACAAACCAACCAAAAAACAAAAAACAACAACAAAAAACAAATGATCTGATCAGTGTAAATAATGTAGTGCTGAGGCACAGGCGATTGTTTTCAGTGCCGTTGTTAGAATCTAAAACATGAAAACACAGAACTATCCTTGGGTCCATGTTTTTGAACTAACTAAAAAGAATGCTGCTGCTTTCCTAGCATTGCTTCATTCTTGAAAAGGAACAAAAGTATCTATCTGTTTCTTTACTCGCCCATTCCTTAACTTGGTTGATTAGTTTTCTGTTTGCTTGCTTGTTAATGACTGTGTGTTTGTAAGTAACACACAAACCTCTTTAAAGTTATCATTCACACCTCTTTGTTACAGCAAGTGTCATGTGTTTATGAAAATCTGTTATATTTTTTTTTGTTTCAAAGAACAAAGACATGTAAGGGACAGGGTAGCCTTGTGGTTAGAACCTTGCCCTTTTGATCTGACAGCCCCAGTTCCAGCCACCACCAAGAACCCATTCTAGGGGTATCGCACCCCCCCCCCCCCCTCTCCCCCTCAAGTTGACATCTGGCAATTCTGATGGCGACAGTTCTCCAAGGTAAGGCTGAGGGCAAAAGGAAAATGAGGAAGACTTTCGATATTCTACATTGACAACATCACTGAGATAAGTGGTCTGGGAGGGCTACAGAAAGTCTTAGAACTCAGCAGAGACAGAGAAAGATAGCGACCCGTGGTGGCATTGCTGTATCTCCTACCCACCACAGCGGGGAAGGAGACAGTTGACTAGAATTTTAACATCATTATTTGTCAAGAGACATAAATTGAAATCAGCTTGGCTATCACATATAAAAACGAACATCAATGACAAACTTTTACAGAACAAACAGTGCAAACTTTTCAAAATGTTTTATTTCAAATTTATTTGTGTTGAAACTTTTTCTGTTTTCTTTCTTTTTTTAGGGGGGGGGGGGAGGGGCGGAGAGTTGAAATTTTTTGACGGTAAATAATTGTAAAGGCTGCACATAAGGGTTAGGTTCTGGCAGTTTTCCTTCAATTTTCATATATCACTCTTGCATTGGTACTGCATGTACTAAGGCATCCACAGAAATAAAAACCACTTCTTTAGAAAGATTAGCTCCTCACTCAAAACCCAGGATAATGCAACAAATTTGGTAGGGTTGAACTTTAACAATTTTTTTTTTTTTTTTTTTTTTTAGCAAACACTGTTCCCTCAGTCCTTTGTCGTCTGCTAGCTGCTCACCACAATGCATGCGCATGCATAGTGGGAACACAACCAGTCCTCATTTGATGATCATATTTTGTGACTTTCTCATTCCTATCTTGTGTTGATCTATAGCCTCAACACCGAAAACAAGTGCACAGTGCATTTGTATATACTTTATAAAATCTGTGAAAACCAGCAAACATGTTTCTAACTCGTATTCTACAGAAGATACTACTTGACCCCAGAAACTAAGTCTTATGTGTACCCAAAGTCAGCTTTTAAATCTAAAGAAATGACACAATCAATCAATCAATCCAATCCAATCCAATCCATGATGTTGCTTAGAGCTCCACCAACCGTACAGGCCATATGGGGCTGTCACCTCGTCATATTTTAAAACTCATCTTAAAAGTGTGCGACTATACACACAGATGTATAAGACCAATTTGACTGTCCTTGCTTGTATCGATGCCTAGGTCAACCATAAATTACGCAAAATGTGACGTTATACATCAACTTAGTGTGAATAATGTACAACTTTCGTCACGTCAAACATTGCATCTACAAAGGAATAACATGTAGGCTTCCTCTAGTGTTTGGTGAACGCTGTTAAAATAATTTGTAGAGTAGCAGCGGAATAGTTTAAAGATGAAGAGGAACTGTAAAGCTAGTAACTAACACAGTTATGGAATCTGATTTTCCTGATAGGAATTTCTTTGAAGGAGGAATTGTTGAAAAGGTAAAGACAGAATCTTTAAAAAGATGTTGCGACACCATTCTAGTTTATATAGATGTACTTTTAATAATAATTGGAATGTTTTCTAATGCACTGGTAGTGTGGATCTGGCCAAGTGTCAAGATAAAGTTTCATGAGAGTATGTATTTATTCAGAGCATTGGCTGTTGCGGATTTTCTTTTTTTGGCGAGTTATATATTCCCTAGTCTTTACCAAGGCCACACCAAGATTTTCTTTCTTGCCATGAGCTACGGGAATAGATACTTTGCAAACTACATCACTTTAATACTGGCGATCTCTCGATTTATCATGCTATTCTTTCCTTTAAAAGTCCAGATGATGATGTCTCATTTTCGCCTGAGCTTGTATCTGATGTTCATGGGATGTTTTACCTTATCACTGACTACATTTACATTTTCCTTTCAGTTATCCAACCCTGAAATGTACAGTGAGTTTTACATGACTCTGGCATTACAAATAATGATGACTATTATGCCAGTGCTGACTCAAAACATGCTTATGTTAATTGTGGTGCTGAAACTCAAACAGTTTTACAAAACATACGCATGTTCGTGTGAAGTAACGGTTTCACAGCTACCAGACCAGGGACACACCATGTCTGAGCAGGAGAAAAAGATCCAACCAGCTCAGAAATCAGGAATATCGTCTTGGGTACAGACAGGACATTTGCTTGCACTTGAGCACAGAGAGATAGAGTGCGGCCCAGTGCCACCGGACCCCTTGATACCTGCCGACACAGAAGAGACTGCTCATTCAGACCAGACAGCAGAACAAGGACCGAGAACAAAACTAGGGAGTGTTGTTGATATCGAAGCTGATCTGGAAATGATAGAAGAGAGAGACCCAACGCCTGAAGCAGAACCACTAAACTCCAAACAGGGACGCTGCATGCATGGATCATTACCAGGCGTTTCCGATGATAGGAGGAGTACATTGCCACCAATGAGTGACTCCGGAAAGCTGCACCAAGAAATTGATACAGGAGTTACCTACGTAGTGCTTGCCATGTGTCTTTTCACCTTTGTCTCTGAGGTGTTCTGCTCAGTAGTGAAGCTTTTAATTACCGACACGCTTTACACGTTTTACACCTGCAGTATCATCAATCTTATTACCCACAGTATCAATATTGTGTTTTACCTTTTCATCAGAAGTTTCCGTCAAACTCTTCTCCTCAAAGGCAGGCGACTGATGGGCTGTGATATGTCGAGTGATGTTAAAATAAAGGCCTCCCATCTTGTGACAAGGGACTCAGAAAAGAGGTCCTTCGGCAGCATCACGAGGATGAGCATCCCCACATATCAGACGACACGGCAACCACGAAGAGAAATTAATGTGCTCCAGCAACAAGTGTCCATACGTAAGTGAAAGAATGGCTGCATCCTCAGCAGGTGAACACAGCAGAAGGTGACCAGCTACAGAAACCACAAGGTTATGTTAGATTATTTACTGTTAAGTGCTTTCACAGAGCACAAATGCAATGAGACACGCATTCGGATACAGGATATGTAGGTGTGCACGCATGTTTACACACACATACATATTGGCATGTGTCACTCCCACCCCGTTCTCTCGCTCCCCCCCCTCCCCACACACACACGAGAGAGAGAGAGAGAGAGAGGAGGAGAGAGAGAGAGAGAGAGAGAGAGAGAGAGAGAGGAGAGAGAGAGAGAGAGAGAGAAGATACATGCATACTTCATAACTGCCACAAGGTCTGATGATAACCAATCACCCAGACTAGACTGAAACTCAAGATTTTCTGCTGCCAGTTCTGTGTTCTGCCAGTGTAGAACATCATTATGTAAGGTCAGTTTCAAAGAAATGAAAGCCCCAGTTGTGACTCCACTCTGTATAAATTGAGGCCCTATTTCGAACGCCCGAGCATCTTGCCATCACGCTAGAAGCCCGTTTTTGCCTTTTGGATGAGTAAGCCTTTTTTTTGCTGGTACTAAAAGAAGACGAATACAAAACAAACCAAAACTGCATGCATTCAGGTGTTGGTTTTAGACGTCAACCCTGAAGTCGGTTAGTTAAATCCCCCCCCCCCCCCCCACAAAACCCCAACAAAACAAAACAAAAAACCCCAACAAAACAAACCCCAACCAAAGTGGTAAGAAACTCGCGTAGAACATGGCAGCAGAGAGTGCTCAGAGGAGAAGCCCCCTTCAAACAAGTGTTTCGGGCCTTTAATCTTCCTAACCAAATAAAAAACCCAACCAGTCCCCCAAAAAAAACAAAACACAAACAAAACAAAACAAAACAACACAAAAAAACAACAACAAAAAACAACCCAAAACCAAAAAACAACAACCCCCAAAACAAAACAAAGTTTTAAAAAGGGGTTTCATACACAAAACTCACCATTGGTGATCTATGGAGCTGTAGCAGAGGAACAAAAAAAATAAAAGCACAAAAAGTTGTTTCTAGTTATACGCCTTCTTTTTCTTTCTTTTTCCCTGTACTACTATGTGTAGGAAAATAATCACAGGATTGACCTGTTTATGATCCATGTCTTCGGCATTTGCGGCCTTCAGTTTGCTGTGCATGTGAAAAACAGACTGCAATGAAGACATATAAGCTTGTGTATCCGTTGTTGTTGTTGTTGTTTTTTTAGAAATGTGGCGTGTGTGTTTTAGAAATGTGGCGTTTTTTAAACATTGTTAAGAGGAGAAGTTAGAAGATCATTAAGAAGATAGTTTTCATTGAATTTTGCAAATAATCGGTAAGTAACTTCTTTATAGCCTACTTTTGGGATTTGTGTACCTTTTCTATTCCATGCGACACATACAGGAAGATAGTGACTACATCCATGGATATCAATACATAATTCCGTAATATTTTGTTTCTCTGTCATATAAATATGATCAATTAGTGTTCTACTAGATGTTGTGCGTGTGGGTGTATAAATAATTTGTGTAAGGTTATAGGTATCTAATTTGTTTACCCATGAAAGCTGGGGTTTGAGTAAATCTATACTGAAATCACCCAAAAGTAGTGTTTCTATGTTGTCAAGATGGGGCGAGTCCATCATTGTGGTGAATCTATCTATCTATCTATCTATCTATCTATCTATCTATCTATCTATCTATCTATCTATCTATCTATCTATCTCTGTCTGTCTGTCTGTCTGTCTGCCTGTCTGTCTGTCTGTCTGTCTGTCTGTCTGTCTGTCTGTCTACCTATCTACCTACCTACCTACCTATCTACATCTATCTATCTATCTATCTATCTATCTATCTATCTATCTATCTAGACAGACAGACAGACAGACAGACAGACAGACAGACAGACAGACAGACAGACAGAGGCCCATGCATACTTCACAACTGTCGTAAGGTCTGGAAAGTTACCTATATTAAACTAGAACATAGAATCTTAGCTGTAACAATTTTTTTTATGTAGAACATCATAATGCAGCAATCAAATAATTTCATGTGTTAGTGTTAGACATGTTAGAGATAGGATAGCCTGGTGGTTAGAACTTTGCCGTCATGAAGGACGGTGGCAGAATGGTTAAGACGTTCGCCTGCCAATATGTAAATCGTGAGTTTCTGGGTTCGAACCCAGCCTCGCCCTTTCTTCCAGTTTGACGAAAAAATCGAACTGAATGTCAAAGTCATTCGGATGAGACTCGAAACCGAGGCCCCGTGTGCGAATGCACGCAGAACATCTTGCGCACACGTTAAAACCCCGTTCCACCTTTCGGAAGAGTAGGCCATCGTGTGCCGGTAGGAGCGGATGACAAAATTATAACAAACCAGCATGCACACAGGTGTCGTGTTTAGACACCATCCCTGAGGAAAAATCGGGGAGTTGGAGTTGGGGATCTTTGCGCCTGGTGGCAGCATGATCTGTGGCTCTGTAGGTCAAATGCAAGCGCTTTGATTTGTCTTTACAAGAGATAGCGCTATACAAATTCCATGTATTAATTAATTAATTAATGATCTGATAGCCCCGGTTCGAGCCATCACCAAGAGCCCATTGAAAGGAATTTCCCCCTGGAGTTGATATCAGATACGCCTCCAGTCCCTTAATGTCATTCAAAAGAGAATATAGATTATAGTGCAATCGAGGTCAATTGTGCAAATACACATACAACATCTGGCATTTCCATTAAAAAACCCCTTCCGACTTTTAGAAGAGCAGGTCATTTGTGTATGTTGGAACCGTTGACAAATTTTATCGTGTTTAGACACCACCTCCGAAGTCGGAATCCTACCGAGAGCTCTTCAAATCACGAATGGTTTACGTATGCAGCCGTCTACATACCATTGAAGTAGCCGCATTCCGACTTCGAAGTGAAGTTTTTGTTTGTTTTGTTTTATTCAACGTCCTTCACTACTTGGGGATATAGACACACCCGCATTCAAACCATCACCTCTCTCTCTCTCTCTCTCTCTCTCTCTCTCTCTCTCTCTCTCTCTCTCTCCTCTCTCTCTCTCTCTCTCTCTCTCTCATATATATTTATGTACACACACACACACACACACACACACACACACACACACACACACACACACACACACACACACACACACACACACACACACACACACACACAAAACGTGAAGAGAACTAAAGTGGTACATAAATTGGATGGCAACAAGATCTACATTATTGATGCAGTAAAACTAAACTTCTATTCACTGTCATCTAAGTTTAAAACAGTTTATTTAAACCATCTAGCAGAATTAAATGTGGAAAAAATACTTATTAAGATATCACCGAATTGTTTTTGAAGGAAAAATAAAGTTGTCACATATATTTTATATGATGTAGCTTTTTGGTTTTTTTTTTTTATAAAGAGAAGAAATTCTGTGTTTACGTTTGTGTTGTACGATATTTTACTAAAAGACATTGGTTTCCATGGGAAATGTATGGCAGCAACACATCTCAAGAATATTCAGTTCCAGTCTGATCTTTATGGTTGGATTTGTATCATTCCAGTCTACTTCACTTTGTCATCTCACATCTCCTTACTCCTGAAAACTGTTTTGAGCACCAGTCAATACTATGCTCTTAACAGCAATAAATCTTTACAAAGCTTTATAGGTTTATAACTATATGCTGCTAGAGAGTGACATTTTACAGTACATGTACAACTACTATAGAAGTTCAGAATCGAGTTTTAGTACCTTTCCGTGGCATTTGTACCCTAAGACACTATTTGAATGGATGTAACATGGAAAATCTGACTTAAAAATTTGAAATATGAAAGTTTTAACATAC
This sequence comes from Stramonita haemastoma, assembly GCA_030674155.1. Classification (NCBI taxonomy): domain Eukaryota; kingdom Metazoa; phylum Mollusca; class Gastropoda; order Neogastropoda; family Muricidae; genus Stramonita; species Stramonita haemastoma. Next base: position 30,309,748 of record CM060324.1, read on the forward strand.
AATTTATACTCACACACACACACACACACACACACACACACACACACACACACACACACACACACACACACACACCACACACACACCTTTGTGCATGCCATGCACACACGCAAGTTTCACATGCACAATCTCGCCATCATGCTCACACACATGCAAAGAGAAGCCTGCACCTAGAACACACACGTGCAGATTACCCATATCCTTGAAAAGACATCCACAGCCAGACACAATGGATAACAATTCCTCCCATGGGAGGAAACTCCGGCAGGCGATGGTCGTCAATGACGTCCCTGATAGCCGTGAACTTGATGGTGTGAAGGCAATTAGTGATGCAAGTTTTCCCCTCTCACGTGTAGTTTGGTGTTCTTGTTTAATTGCTGCCAGGGGGGAAAGGAATATCACAGCCTCTCTAGGTTTGCTGGTAAAGGAACTCCCCGAAGTGCGCTATAGTTTCACTAAATAAACACACAAGAAAGACTGAGGCGTTTTTGAGTTTTCAAGTCAGAGAGAGAGAGAGAGAGAGAGAGAGAGAGAGAGAGAGAGAGAGAGAGAGAGAGAGAGAGAGAGAGAGAGAGAGAGAGAGAGTTGTGATTCTGGAGATGAAAGATCATATAATGTGTTTTGTTTTCTTACACAAGCATCGTTCAAGAGTTTTGTTTTCTTTGAGAAATATGAGCTGAAAATGAAGAACACAGACATTAAAATCATCCCATTTTGGGGAAGGTGTGTGTGTCTGTCTGTGTGTGTGTGTGTGTGTGTGTGTGTGTGTGTGTGTGTGTGTTGGGCGGGGGGGGGGGGGGGTTGTTAATAGGTTTTATTGCTGCTTGGCTAGAAGTTTTCAAATCACTTTGCTCATGACTGTGCAAGACGAAAAGGAAAGTATCAGTGGAAGTGTCGAAGACATTCAGGACAAAAGAAAAAAAAAGAAGAAGCATCTGGAATGACATAAATGGCGAGGCTAGAATGGCAAGTTCCAAAGCTGTAAGAAACACAGTTGGTGAATGATGACCCTCATATAATCCTCTGTCATAGGCAAAGAAAGTCAGGTGATATGGATATGCCACTTTACTGGAACTGACGAGTTACACACTGCAATTCTTGCAGTGTCTCCTGTTTTCATTTGTCATGATTACATCATATGCATGCATAGTTTGAAAGTATCACAGAAACTAGGGAAGAGATGTAATGAATCAACAAGGCGTGCACGTTTTGAAAACCGTTAAATGAATATGCATTTCGAGCAGCAACATAATGCAACTGAAATTTGTGGCAACAGTGATAGTCAAAAACGTTTTTTTTTTTTCTTCTGCAAATCACATTGTTGTCACTTGAATTGATATTGTCTAACTATTGTCAAAGGGGATGTTTTCTCTCGTAGTTTATTTTCACATCAAAAGATATATAGACACTACAAAAAACAAAACACAATAATTGAGGCTTTACTTTTCTGTTCTATGTTTCCGCTAGCAGCCTTTTTCGTAAAGCGTGCTAGATCTACCGATAGCGCAAAAATGTTGAATGGAAACATAACAAAAAACTCTTAAAGCTACTATTCTACAGAGGCCACACAAGATTCTGCTAATATCCTACAGTAGTTGACATGAGACTGGTGACGTTTTTCATTTTCTGACGTCAGTTTTTCGGTAGATTTTACTGAACTCACTAAAGAAACCACATATGCAAAAGTTAAGTATTTTTACAACACACCACCAGTCAAACCTATTGCCAGTTAGGACAACACACAACACTACTTGAGCAGAACAAATGCAGCCATGATTCCTGTCCTTGATATAATTAAATCGATAATAGCGCAGGGTGTTGGCAGTTAGCTCCCTTGGAATGGCAGGGCGCTGTTGTTGTTGGGCTTTGTGTTTCATCAAAGGGCTGTTAGTGGGGAAGGGGGGGGGGGGGGGAGGCTACAGCTGTATCATCTTTTCCCTGTGCATAGTTCTTTCCGGAGATAAAAAAGAAAGAAGAATGGGAAGGTTGGCGATGAAATTTAAGTATATATATATATATATATATATATATATATATATATATATATATATATATATATATATATATAAATATATATATATATGTATAACACAAATCTTATGGGTGCTTTTTTGTGGGAGTGTAGAAAAGGAAACAAAGTGAGGTGGTAGACCTCCCCACTCCGTCAGTATCCCCCTCCCTTCCTGCCTTTGTGTGTGTTATGTGTGTGTGTGTGTGGTTGCAGGTATTCACGTCAGAGAGAGAGAGAGAGAGAGAGAGAGAGAGAGAGAGAGAGAGAGAGAGAGAGTTTAAACTGTCTCTGCTACGCTGCAGTAGCTTCAGACGAACACGGGTCTGTTGAATCTGTTTCTGTTATGCTGTGTTAGCGTCAGACAAACACCTGCCACACAAAACGTGTGAGGTTGTACACACAGAAGTTACGCCTTTTCCAGTCCTCGAAAAGAACGGCCGCTAAAGTTAACTGGTTTCCGTGCCATGACATGTTTTTGTTAGTCTTAGTTGAACTTCATGCTCAAGGTGTTCTTGTTTATTTTTTTCTTCACTTCATTTCGTGTCTTGAAGAGTGGTCTGCCCTTGCTGTACCGGAAGTGTTTGATAACAAGTCATTTCCCCTCCAGTTGTAACCCTAGAAAAGCAATACAAAGGGCAAGTTGATAAAATAACTGTGCTCTCACACATTTTTTGACAGAGTTCCTGGTTTAAAGAAGTTTAGGTAAAATGAGGATTTGCAAAACCAATGGCACTGTCCAAGGAGGACGAAAAAGAGGCAGACCAAGGAAGAGATGAGAGGAACATCAGCAAATGAACAGGCCTAGAACTCAACAAAACTTTTGAGAAAGGCAGAACAGAGAGAGGATTGGAGGAACTGGTTGCCAAGTCTTCATGGGTGCCCCCACGGTCGCTAGACTAAGGGATAGACAGATACTCTCAGATACTTTCCTGTGTCTCAGTTTTTGCCTAGTCTATTAGTTTGTCTGTTTGCTTATTTGTGTGATACTTTTTCCATGCATTATCATCAGAGTGAATGATGGGGATGTCATTTTGAACTGTCCACTTAATACTGCACAAGAACGCACAACATTATATTATACCAGCTGCCAAATGATATGTGAAATGTTTTGCCTTTGGAGTATGCTATAACCTGTTGGCTTGTTGTTGCTCACGATGAATCTGTGTATGATAACCTTTTTTTTCTGGATGATTATCTTTTCTGTCCAACCTATGTAAATATGGAAAATAAGTTTTCACCACGGGAAAAGTCTTTTCAGGCAAAGTTTGGGTTAGTATTTAGTGATAAGTATATTTAAATCAAATCTGCAGAAATTGAACCTGCAGAAAACCTTTTAAATCAGGGGACAATTGAAATATCTATATAAAAAAAGGTTCACCTAGAAAAGCAATCAAGCAATCAAAATACATGAAACTGACTGAACAAGCCAGAATCTGAATCATATAGTTATTGCTGTTGCTGCTACTACTGCAGCCGTCATTTTTTTTTTTTAACTTGTGGTGCTTCTTCTACTGTTTAAAGAACAATAATAATAACAACAACATACACACAGCAGGCCTAGATAACAAATTGTGCAAAGATTGATACTGAGTGTATGAAGGTGGCATTCTTTTCCCAATCTGGCGGGCGACTAGATCTAGATTGTCAGCATGTGCTGAAAGTAATGGATTGTGAAACAGGCAAGTGCGCGCAAGCATACACACATAATGGTTTATGCATATACCCCTCATTTTCTTCTTCATCATTCAGCTAATCGACAAACTGAAATCATATTCTGCCAACACTATCAACATTACTACTGTCCGCCCTCCTCCTCCCCGCTGAAGATAATGCAGCACTGTGCTATTTCAATAACAACACAACACATTATCGTCGCAGAAGCATCAGAACCAACAGGGGGTGGGAAATATGAGCGCAAAGACCCCTCCTTTACATCCCCACGTGTTACGTATAACATTCCTCCTCCTCCTCCTCCTCTCTGCTGCCAGAGGTCTAAAACCAACAGAGCGGAACGAGGAAAGTCTGGGATGAAAGGAAGAGCCCCTTGGCAGAAGGAGATTGAATTGCACACACAACACACACACACACACACACACACCACACACACACACGCACGCACGCACACACACACACACACACACACAACGCACGCACGCACGCACGCACGCACGCACGCACACACACACACACACGCACGCACGCACACACACACACACACCACCACGCACGCACGCACGCACCACGCACGCACGCACGCACGCACACACACACACACACACACAGAGAGAGAGAGAGAGAGAGAGAGAGAGAGAGAGAGAGAGAGAGAGAGAGAGAGAGAGAGAGAGAGAAACGCCACGCCCACATTTAAAAGGGTTGACAAAAAACAAAACAAAAAAACCCCGACGCACATAACAGTGATATATACACAAGGGCACAAATATATGTATGCTACTAAATACTATGCAATGCGTACTCACACAGTTACTGTGTTATTTGTGTTATTAGAAATACTTCTCCTTTCTAAAGACTTGTAGATAGAGTCTACATAACTTAAGATTTCTTATAACATTTTCATTTTTGAAAGACATGAGCAAAATCATTCTAAAGTGAGCTGGCCTGCCATAAGAGAGAGGGACAGACAGACAGAGACAGACAGACTTTCAGAGACAGACATTCAGAGACAGACTTTCAGAGATAGACAGGCAGACTTTCAGACAGACTTTTAGACAGACAGACTTTCAAAGAGATAGACAGACTTACAGAGACAGTCATACATACAGACAGACAGTAAGACTCTTAGTCCATCTCTCCATGACAGTCACTGGTTTCCCCGCAACACAGATAACATACCTTATATTGTGGGGTCAGAATAAAACAGTAAAAGGAGAGGGGAAGGAGAGGGGGTAGAAGGGGGTGTTTGTGGAGATGTTTATTTGGCTGACAACAGCAGTGGGGGCCTTTAACGGTTTTTTCATCCTTTGGTGGTGTCTTTCCCACGGTGATGATATCGTTGATTGACCGTGACTGCAGCTGCTAAAGTTCGGCACAGCATTCCTAAATGGCCATGCTGTGGCTGAGGTTGGTTTTGCAGGCGTTAAAAACGTAAATAAAACATGCTTTCAGATCTAGGCAGGAGGATGCGGTATGTTATGTTCGTGCTACGCACGTGTGCACATGATGTAAACGTCCGCCCCCACCCCCCTATTCCCCTCCGAGAAGCCAGCCAGCAGTGTTGTAAGGAAGAAGAAGCCTTGTGATAGGATGCTAACTTTGAGAGAGATGGAGCTCTCTTTGTTCAGTGATGATGAAATAGGAGCTGTGTGTTGTGTGTGTGTGTGTGTGTGTGTGTGTGTGTGTGTGTGTGTGTGTGTGTGTGTGTGTGTGTGTCTGTCTGTTTGTCTGTCTGTCTCATGCAGACACATGCACTCTGGCACGCATGTGTCCTGCTTGAACATACCCACAAAATCACACACATGTTTATACATTTAAGAATGTGTAAGTGAAACTTGACAGGATGAAAAACAATTTACACAACTGATCGATAGAACAAATAATCGATTGGTATATGGATGGAATACAATTGATTGATTGCTCAATTGATTGAATGGTCGGCTGGGTGTCGTTAATTCCAAAAGAAAATCAAAAGTCTAGGCCTATGCCAAGTCTTACAATGTGTCAGCGACAGACATTTGCTCAGACCCACAGACAGACAGACCAGAAAAGATAACAGCGAAAGCCCGCCACTCCCTATCAAAGACATTATGCAAAGGGTAGACAACTCCTCTGTAAACATTCTGCTCCTGGAAAAGTGGCATCCCCTTGTGTTGCTTCAATTTCTTGCCTGATTGTGGTCGATGATGATGACAAGGGGGGGGGGGGGGGGGGGGGGATCTTCTCTTTTTCTATCCTTACATAAAAACAAGAGTTACATTTGATAAAACAATTTTGAGCAAAAAAAATAAAGACAATATGTCATTAAGATCTGTTGAAACTCTGAGAAATTGATCAAAACTTAGGCCTTAACGACAACAACAATCATCATCATAATTGTCGTCGTTGTCATCATCGTCATTGAATGCCCTCTCTCTCTTCTTCTTTGGTTCCCTTACTGGTTAAAGTCTGTCCCGAGCCTAAGGCTCATCAGGCCGGTGCTTATCCCGGTTTCTGTGGCGTTAAGCGACTGAGAGTCATAGACTCCCCCCTGGATAGGACGCCAGTCTATCGCAGGGTTAACCCCCAACACAAGGTTGGTACCCCTTTTACACCTGGGTGGGGTGAGAAAATAGCCGTAAAGTGCCTTTTCCAAGGGCACAACGCCATAGCAGAAAGCTGGGATCGAACCAGCAACCTTTAGATTACGAGTCCAACACCCAAACCACTAGACTGCAGCAGCGGCTGTTCCCTTACTGGGAGGGGTGCGTAATGCCTGGTATTCTCCTGTGCTTGTAACTTTACAGGTCTGCCCGCTGACTTCGGCCAACACATTCAGACTTCAAACTGAAGAACACAGGGTCAAACTGTATGTTACAATTATCAGCCTTACGGAGAAATAGCACTGTGATGATTTTAGGAAAAAGCAAACATCTATAGCCAACTGAATCAGGGGTAGGGTGGAGTGGGGGTTGGGGGTGGAGGGGGGTGGGGGTAATGGGACTCTCAGAGATCTAAACACCGGAAAGGCTACAGATTACATGACAGTTAACACACTCGCGAAAATATCCTCTTGGATTGTGTGGTGTATTGTAACCACCTGCTGGGGGAACTGAAGTGAAACAGTGTGACCACGCAAATACGTGGCGTTTCTTGCTGAAAGCATTTCAAATCGTGTGGACAGACCATGGCATGAGGCCTTTTGTCATGAGCCTGCTCCAAGGGAAAGAAATCTGTCGAGGGGAAGAGATTATGGCCCGTGTTGACTCTGTGTTACATCAAGGATCTTTTGTGACCACGTTGTGGTGATTTTGCTGTCAGACCAATACCCCTATATCCGAAATCTGACAATGTAAGATGTTTGGGAGCGGTTTTTTTTTTTTTTTACATATTTTATGGTTTAACGACACACTATACAACTCCCAAGATCATTGTGTGCCTGTGGGAAGGGATGACAAAATTTACAAATCCGTATACACTCCGGGACTAGAATGTAAAAGCAAAAACCAAAACAATCACTGCACAATCAAAATTTGAAAAAGAGAAACAAAAAAGCATGTGCGTGTACATAACCGAAAAACACATCTTACCTTAATTAGCCGAGTGTCTAAAAACGTAAATATCACACCTGTTGAAAAGCAGGCAGAGGGGCTCGGAAGAATGTGGGGAAGTAAGGGCCAGTTAAATATCCCCAAATTAACGTGAAGTAGATGGTCTTCGACAGGTGCTGCGTTATTAACAGCAGGTACAGTAGATATGTTGGCTACAGGGATTACTACAGAGACTTGGGGAGAGGGGTGGGACACAGGGAAAGAGAGAAGAACGTTTGGGGTTGGACACACTGTCGGTATCACTTCATCTCAAGAGAGAACTGGGCTTTCCTCAAAATCAAAAGCATATGTCACTGTTCATGCTTCCTTTAAGGCAACTCAGGTGAAGGCCTGGTTATTTCTGGCTTTCTCAGCATACCTCAGCAGGGGAGAGGATAAAGGTAACTGGAGGGGAAAAAGACTTCTGGAAGAGCGAGCTTAGTGCATCTTTAGTTCCAATTAATGTGCGTCTCATCTGCACAGTTTTACATCACCTAGCACGTCAATAGAACAGTTTTTCCCCTCATAAGAAGCAGAAGCTGTCCTTAACAGGGGATTTTACGACACTATGGCTTGTAGATATCATGTTTTCCTGCCATACCACTGAGACAAGACTGGGAGGAGATAAAGACATTCAAAACAGAGACAGTAGAGAGGGGACGGAGGAGAGTATGCTAGAGCCATACAGATTTCGTTAGCACAGAAATGTCAGCACAAGTGGCTGTGAAACAGATCAAGAAGCATCCCTGGGGATCTGCCTGTCATAGTTCTGTGGACATGGGGTGGGGTTCTTTCCACTTTCCTGCAGTCATGCAGACGAAGGAGGAAGTGTGAGAGCTAGTCTCAAGACCTGATCATATAACATTTTCACTGACAGCGTTTACTCAAGAACGAGAGTGATCATGGATTCGCCATCTTGCACACCCAGCTGTTTGGCATGCCTGAAAAAAAAGCAGTAGCCACATACTAACTGTTCTTTAATGGGATTGGGGGAGGGGGGGGGGGGGGATAGTCGCATACGCAGAAATTGCACGGTTGGTTAGCCTGGGTGCTCTAGCCGAGGAACAACAATAGTTAAGACAAGAAAATGAGTCCATGGATAAGTAAACAATGGCATTGAGAGACACTAATATGGAATCAACTCTGCTTAATTTAGAAAAAGAAAAACATGAACAGTTTCAAAGAGTGTTCCTAAAAGTCCCTTCCTTTTATTATTATTATTATTATTATTATTATTATTATTATTATTATTATTATTATCATTATATTATTATTATTATTATTATTATTATTATTATTATTTTTAAAGGCTCTCAATTTCTATATGTTTTTTCAGATGAGTTATAGATCAGCAGAATCCTTGCAACCTGGTAAATTCATGTTTGTTTTTTCAATACTCTGTGTGTCTCATCCTTTTAGAATATTTCTCCCTTTATCTTTCTCTTTGTCTCTCGGCCTGTTTCTTGCTCTCTCAGTCTGGCACTTACCTTTTCAAAAGAAACACACACACACGCGCGCGCGCGCACACACACACACACTATTGCATAACTTTCTTTTCAGGAGAACATTCCGTAATTCTCTCTCTGTGTAAATTAGCTCAGCTAGCTCAACCTGATTTGCCCAAAGTGAGTGAGTCAATAACTTCGTAACAATGCATTAGCCTTGAAAAACACCAGAAGTAGGCCCACTAGACTGTGGTCAATTTTGTGTTTCGGTTGGCGGGAAGTTGTATGGGAAGCATTAAACAATAAAAAGGTTAGTCCTATATTTTATTAGCAAGTTACTACCGTTTGCTGGGTGTGAAAATCAAAGTAACGGAAACAAAGGGCTCAAAAACGGTTGACAAGGGTTTGGTTCTTAGCTCGTGAAGAATTCTTTCCTTTGAGCTGTAGGCCTAGTTACAGCATGTCAGAAAAGATGTGGCGCCGTTTTACATCAACACAGTTGGAGTGTGTTTATTTTTTTACGTCATTATAATGACGTCATCCAGAGCAGTTGGCTATACTGTGGGCATCCATCCAGGACCTCGTA
>CM060324.1:30331529-30361529 GCA_030674155.1 Stramonita haemastoma
GAGTGGCCACTGCAGTTGATTAACTCTTGCTGTGACACATTGTGACTTCATCCCTCTGTGGAAAGAGGATTGTGTGTAATAATCCGAGTGATCTCTAATGTGGAATCACTGCACTATAGGCTTATCTGAGATGTGTTTTGAGATCTGACTTTAAGGTGAGTTTCTTTACAATGAATGTTCCTTGAAAGACAAAACAAACAACCCCAAACCATTACACTCTCCGCCACGAAAAAAAACCCAAACAGACACAAGAAAATATCAAGATAAAGCAGTTGTGGATATGGTATATTCAAGATTCATTTCTTAGTTTTGTCTGCTGTTGAAATACAAGTAAGGATGGCACGAGCAGGACTGCGTGTAGTATGGTGGATGCATCATCTGATTTTGATTCTGTGCATTGATGGCAGCAGCAGTAGGGTGGGTAGCCCTAGTGTATCACCAGCCAATGCCTCAAGGGCCATGAAGGCCTCCAGCTGGTCCTGTGGTGAACACTGGTGTCTCTGTGACAACTACAGAGCTGACTGTTCGGGTCATCGAGGACACCTCGCCTATGTGCCTGAACTACCACGGAACATCACTCAAGTTGATCTGTCTGACAATAATTTCACCTCAGAAATTCTGACCCGTGAGTTTTTGGCAAACCTCACACACATGACTACAATTGACCTGGCTAATAACGATATTTCCTGGCTATCTGGAAGTGTGTTCAAAGATGTGAAAGATTTATCTTATTTATATCTTCGTGGTAACAAAGCTTTGAAACCCATAGCTCTGAGAGAAATACTGTCAATAGAAACTTTAAGGAGTGTTTCGGTGACCAATTGTAATCTTCCTCCACCTGAAGCTGATTTGTTTAAAAACAGTACATCACTTGTTTCGGTTATTCACTTTGATTTTAACCCACATGGAGGAACCTATAACTTTCAAGGCTTTTGTCCCTTGCAAACCTTACACCATCTGTCCCTTACTCATTGTGACTTTAAAGAAATTACCTCCTCCTGTCAGCTGCAGATACTTTCTTATCTGGATTTATCAGGCAATGCGTTACGAGGATTTCCCAAAACATGTCTTAGAAACGGGAAATCCATATTCCCGGCGCTAAGGTCTCTTGGTCTCCAGCACAATCGCATTGAAGAGCTGGCCACAGCAGAAGTTTGTTTGCCGTCACTAACACGTCTTGATATATCCTATAACTACATCAAGGCCTATTCTCCCGGCACATTCAGCAGTTTGAAGTTTCCAGTCTTACAAACACTCAAGCTTCGCCACCAGACAAGTTACTGGGACTGGTTTGTGGTCAGCACCAAGATTAGAGATCATGCCTTTGCTAACCCAAACCTGCAAGAGCTGGATCTCACTCACAATGAGCTGGAGTTTGCTGATGCTGTTTCGATTCACAAAAATGCTTTTGCCAGTTGTCCCAGCCTGCAGGAACTGTATCTGGATTCAAACAATTTCACACACGTAAAGGATCAAAGGTTTATGGAATTATTCCGACATTTGAAATTTCTGAAAACTTTTTCGCTTTCAAGCAATAAATTCGAAGTACTTTCCACACAAACGTTTGCCAGCTTTCCAAATTTGGCCAGATTAATTCTTCATGATAACATCATCAACAGTATTCCTGACGGGGCCTTTGATTCCTTGCGAAGACTGAATGTTCTGACTCTAGATAACAACAAAATAAAAACAATACACGAGCACACATTTAGTGCAGACATGCGCATGCGTGTGTTAACCCTGACCTTAGGTTTCAATCCTTTCGCCTGCTCCTGTGAGCTGTTGTGGTTTCAGGCATGGTTTATGACTCAGGGATCAGACATTTTCATAAAACCTTACGTCAGCAGCAGCGACTACGTATGCCACAACATTCCAGGACTGGCGCTGGCTAATTTCACCATGACGGAACAAGCCTGTCTGCTCAGTTTTCAAGTCAGCCTTTCCATCATTCAGGGAAGCTCTGTGATCATCGTCACCCTGATGCTGGTGTCCTTCCTTTTCCGCTACCGCTGGCATCTCCGCCTGCTGATGTACGAGGTGTTCCGAGGCAGAGAGGATATCAGGAGGCAGCGCCTGCAAGCTAACAACTTTGACTTTGACATTTTCGTGTCCTACGCGTCTGAGGACCTACCCTGGGTTCGCCAGCACCTGCTAGGGAAACTGGAGGACGAGATGGGTCTGAGGCTGTGTATCCACGAGAGGGACTTCATTCTGGGCAAGCACATCGTGGACAACATCGTGCAGAGCGTGGACAGCAGCAAGAAGATCCTGATGGTCTTCTCCCAGGACTTTGTGCGCAGCCAGTGGTGTCAGTTCGAACTGGCTCTCTGTTTGTCCCACGTCCTGGACTATGATGACGGTCTGATTGTGGTGTGCGTGGATGACGTCACCTCACGTCAGATGACCTCAGCTATGATGGCCGTGCTGAAGACTACGACGTACATTCAGTGGAGCGATGAAGAAGACGCCATTGCTTCTTTCTGGGGTCGTCTTAGACTGGCACTGAATGAAATTCTTCGCCAAAGGGAGCATTATGTTTAACCATCTCTTCTCCCTGACGGTGTCTGTCTGCCTGTCTGTCTGCATGTCTGCCTGTCTGTCTGCCTGTCTGCTGTCTGTCTGCTGTCTGTCTGTCTGATTGTCATCCTCTCTGTCTGGCCGTTTCTTCGTCAGCGTAACATTATGATCTCCGTCGTTGTCGTTGTTGTAGTTGTAATCATAATTATTTTTGTCATAATTCTCTCTCTCTCTCTCTCTCTCTCCTCTCTCTCTTCTCTTCTCTCTCTCTCTCTCTCTCTTCTCTCTCTCTTCTCTTCTCTCCCCTTAATCAAAATATCTATGCATGTACGTGCGTGTGTGCGTGCGTATATGTGTGTGTGTGTGTGAGGAAAGTAGGTATGTAGGTATGCATGAGTATGTGCATCTGTATGTACGTACATACATAAATAAGGATGCATTTTAAGGTAGCTTTTATATATATATATATATATATATTATATATATATATTATATATATATATATATATATATATATATATATATATATATATAATGTATTCCTCCGTATATATAGTTGCTTCTTTTAAGAGAGGTTGAGTTTAAAAAACTATATTTTTTCCCCCAGTATGTAGTGATATGTCCTTCTGAGAGTGGTTTTTCCTTTTCACCTGTATGCATAGTTGTTTTCCTTTGACAGTGTTTTTTTTGTTTTGTTTTGTTTGGTTGGGTTTTTGTTTTTTTTACCTGTATGCATAGTTGTTTTCCTTTGACAGTGGCTTTTGTTTGTTTGTTGTTGTTTTTTACGGTATGCATAGTCATTTTCCTTTGAGAGTGGTGTTTTTTTTTTTTTTACCTGTATGTGTGGTTAGTTTCCTTCCGATAATTTTTTTTTCTTTTTACCTGTATATAGAATTGATTTCCTGTGAGGGTGGTTTTTCCCCTTTTCCCTCTGTATGTATAGTTGGTTTCCTCTGAGAGTGGTTTTCCCCTTTTCCCTCTGTTTGTATAGTTGATTTCTCTGGAGTGGTTTTCCCCTTTTCCCTCTGTTTGTATAGTTGATTTCCTCTGAGAGTGGTTTTCCCCTTTTCCCTCTGTTTGTATAGTTGATTTCCTCTGAGAGTGGTTTTCCCCTTTTCCTCTGTTTGTATAGTTGATTTCTTCTGTGGATGCTTTTTCCCTTTTCCCTCTGTTTGTATAGTTGATTTCCTTGAGAGTGGTTTTCCCCTTTTCCCTCTGTTTGTATAGTTGATTTCCTTGAGAGTGGTTTTTCATATTCATTTTCCCTCTGCATGTATAATTGATTTCCTCTGTGAGTGGTTTTCCCCTTTTCCCTCTGTATGTATAGTTTGGTTTCTCTGAGAGTGGTTTTTATAATTATTTTCCCACTGTATGTATAGTAGATTTCCTGTAAGAGTCGTTTTTCCCCTTTTCCCTCTGTATGTATAGTTGGTTTCTTCTGAGAGTGGTTTTTCATAATTATTTTCCCACTGTATATATAGTAGATTTCCTGTAAGAGTCGTTTTTCATATTTTCCCTCTGTATGTATAGTTGATTTCCTCTGAGGTGGCTTTCCCTTTTTCTTCTGTATGTTTAGTTGATTCCTCTGAGAATGGTTTTTCATATTTATTTTTCCTCTCATGTATAGATAATTTCCTTGAGAGTGTTTCTCATAATTATTTTCCCTCTGTATGTATAGTTGGTTTCCTCTGAGAGTGGTTTTTCATAATTATTTCCCTTCTGTATGTATATTGATTTCCTGTAAGAGTGGTTTTTCATATTTTCCCTCGTATGTATAGTATAGTTGATTTCCTCTAGGGTGGCTTTCCCTTTTTCTTCTGTAGTGTAGTTGATTTCTTCTGAGAATGGTTTTTCCCCTTTCCCTCTGTATGTATAGTTGATTTCCTCTGAGATGGTGTTTCCCTTTCTCTATAGTATTTGATTTCCAGAGAGTGTGTTCCGTTTTTTATATATTATATATATTTTTTTTTTTTATATACTGAATGTAGAGTTGTTTCTATCTAAAAGTGCCCCCCCCCCCCCCCATTCCTCTATTAAATTTTTTTTTCAGATGCACATCTCTTGCTGCCTTGTTTTGTTAAACCTAAAAAGAAAGTTGCACTGAAGTGTGTTGAACACGCGAAATTGGGCATTTAATCTTACCCTGAAGAACATTTCACTTCTGAATTGCCATGGAAAGTCTATTATCTTGGACCAGCAATCCTCTCACGTATTGGTAATGTTTACCATTGGTCAAGATTTTCATATAAAACGATGTTTACAATGGCTACAATGACTCTTTGTTTTGTTTCATTGTAGACCCTGTGCAGTTACTGTGATTTTCATCATCATTAATATTGTGATCACTATGACTCTAATAATCATAATAATAATGATGATGGTTATTAGCATTGCTATTGTCATCATCATCATCATCCATCATCATCATCATCATCATCATCATCATCATCATCATCATCATCATTGTAATCATCAACATGATTATCATCATCATCATCAATATTATTCTCTCCTCCTCCTTGTTGTCGTCGTCGTCGTCGTTGTTGTTGTTATCGTCGTCATCATCAGCATCAGCGTCGTCGTCGTCGTCGTCGTCATCATCATCATCATCATCATCTCATCATATCATCATCATCATCATCATCAGTAGTAGTAGTAGTAGTAGTAGTAGTAGTAGTAGTAGTAGTAGTAGTAGTAGTAGTAGTAGTAGTAGTTAGTGTTGTTGTTGTTGTTGTTGTTGTTATAATGATAATGATGATGCCAATGAAAAAAGCATCGATGATTATGATGATTTGGTTTGACAATTTAATTTTGTCTTTGTTTTTTTATTATTTATTATTTATTATTATAGATTTTTAGATATGATTAAAAATTGTTGTCAAGCACTTTATGCTGACTGCTTAACAGAAAGCAACGTGTTTTGAAATGTCTTTTTGAGAGTATTGATAATAGTGAGGATTATAATAAATATGATGATAACAACAATGGATGAAAGTGATCATAATGGTAGTACGTATGTATGTACGTATGTATATGTACGTATGTCTGTACGTCTTGTCTGTCTGTCCTGTCTGTCTGTCTCTGTCTGTCTGTCCTGTCTGCTGTCTGTCTGTCTGTATGTATGCCTATGTACTGCTGTTGTATGTTGTCATGTATGTTGTCATTCGATGACTATTTAACGAGCCCGCTGCGATGCACTGCAAACATTTGCACACAGTTAAACTCGCCTTTATTCTAGTCTGTTTTGCCTATCTTGCTAATCAAGCTTGTACTAGAACTATTTCATGTATTATGCACTGGAATGGTTGCTTGGCAGGTGTGTGAGTGGGTGGTGGGTGTGGGGGAATTGGGTTGTGTGTGTTTGTGTGGTTATGTCATGTCATTCGAGGATGAGACTATTTCAACGAGGCCCAGCGTAGCGAAACGACGCACGAAATTTTGGGTACTTAAACAAACCGTTCCTGCCTTTCGAAAGAGCAGGCCACTGTGTGCCGGCAGGAGCGGATGACAACAAAATAAAAAAAACAACAACCACAGCACATAGGTGTCGTGTTCTAGACACCATTTCCTGCGGAAAAATGGCGTAGTTGGAGTCCCTAGGGCTGTTCGGGGCGATAGGCATGTATGGCAAGTTCTTTGGGAGCTCTTGAGACGGCGCTTGGAATCTATTAGTTTTCGGCGATTGCCTTTCAACTAATTCAGCGACGTGGAGGGTGGGGGAGGGGGTGGTGTGGCTGCTGCATGGGTTCAGCTTGCCCTCCATTTTACTTACCCAGGCTTTGCGAAAAATGAAACCAACACTACCGTGCAACAACCCCAAATCTCAAACATCCTTAACAAAGAAAGCAAAACATACAAGCACTCTGTTTGCACCCCCTCCCCCTCACATTAAACCGCCATGCCATTGCTCGTGATTAGGGCTTTGGGTTATGTATGGGCTGGAAGATCTTCCACTCAAATCCCGTAACAGCATGGGATTTTTCGGACTCCGACCCGCTCATACACATATTATCACATTCCCTTCAGAACGTAAGAATCCAGTGAGTGCTCCGTGGAGACTGGTTGCTCTGGAAGATGTAATTAGGCGAAACTTCAGCTTTGAATTAAACTGTTGTTTATTTTCCATGGGGAACGGGATAGCTCAGTAGTCAGAGCGCTCGCTTTCCCCCAGCAGCGTCGAGCGTGGTTGCTAATTGGATGGGTGACCGGTGCAGTTCACCCAGCTGTAAATGGGTACCTGTCCTCTTTAGTGTCAGGGAAGGTAAAGCAGCGAGGGAGAGAAGATGGGCGCCGCCCTCAACATGCTGGCTCCTAGGGAAGCTGAGGTCTCTGACGCCTCGCTCCCCTACGACCACATAGGTTATGGGACACCTTTACCTTTACCTACCATTTTCTTCTTGTTAAAAAAACAACAAAACTATACTAAAAGAAAAACTGCAGACCCACCACTGTATAGCCTACTCCGAAATAACAAAACAAAATGTGTGTGTGTGTGTGTGTGTGTGTGTGTGTGTGTGTGTGTGGTGTGTGTGTTGTTGTGTGTGTGTGTGTGTGTAAATTCATTTAACGTCTTTTCATAAGTTGTGATATTAGAAGAGAGAGGAGAGAGAGAGAGAGAGAGAGAGAGAGAGAGAGAGAGAGAGAGAGAGAGCCTTGATTGTTCGGCCGCCCGCAAGCGAATTTTCCGAAGTAATAATGATTAAGCCTCTTCTTCTTCCTTCCTTGTTCCCCAACACTATGAGAGAACAAGGGACCGGTGAGAAGGGAGTGACAAGAAGAGAAACAACGAATAGAGAAGACCAGGAAAGAGAGAGAGACAGGAAACTAGAAGGGGTGGGGTGGGGGTCGGGTTACGGGTTGGGATGATCTTTCTAGTCCGCACAATCTTGCTTTTTTACCCCTGACTTCTTCGGGATCACACGTTTGTTATTTTACCGAACAGGGGGCACAACCTAGCCATGCCACCAATTAACCTGCCATGATTCTCTCCCTCTATTCCATCACACCTGTGAGTTAAGCCCAGATTGTAGGCTGGGTGGATTTGCGCATTTATTAGAGAGAGAGAGAGAGAGAGAGAGAGAGAGAGAGAGAGAGAGAGAGAGAGAGAGAGAGAGAGAAAACTCGAACTCGAACTCGAAAGATTTATTCACAAAAAGGCCATTGGCCCATACATGAAGGGGGTTGCCGAACTGTTGAGAGAGAGAGAGAGAGAGAGAGAGAGAGAGAGAGAGAGAGAGAGAGAGAGAGAGAGAGAGAGAGAGCTGTTTTTGTAACTATTAATTTAAAAACTGTACTGTCCTTACCTTGAAACCCTGCGGTGTTTCAGTCCAAGTGCATGACATAATTATCGTGGTCCCAGTGAAAGTGTGACCCTATCCCACTACCAGTGTGTCAGGCCGCATCCCTGTGCCAGTCACATCAATTTTGTCTCTGTTGTGTTTGACCCCATTAGGTCTCCATCCCTGGTCCTATCTGATCTTGACCACATCCTTGTTCTAATCTCTGAGTGTGACTCTCCCTGTTCTTGTTTCACTATGACCCCATCCTTGTTATAATGGCAATATTTTTATGTTCCCACCCACCCCTCTCTTTCAATCTCATTGTAACACCATACCTGTTATGATGGCAATATGTTCCCACCCCATTTTCAAACAACAACAACAACAATAACAACAAGAAAAGACTGACGCTGTTTTTTTGTATACCGGTCACATTAAGTACACACAAAAAAAGGAAACATGAAAAGACAAGCAACTGCATTACGTATATATATATAGAAAGAAACAAATATTCAATGATTAATTATGAACACACACACACACACACACACACACACACACACACACACACACACACACACACACACACACACACACACACACACATGCGAGAGCGCGCATACCCCCCACCCCCCACCCCCCCCTCGGCAACAAAGGATAAGGAGCATATAGAAATGTGACAAAAAGCCGGTTTGAATCCCGTCCTACCCCGACTTTTGTTCAGTAACAGAGCGCACGGCACCATGATCCTGCTCTGCTGTATGCATACTTACTTTACAAGCATCTCTGGTATGGTGTCCCTGTTCTTATGTCTACACCACAGCCCCCCAAAAGGCAGCATGACTTGAATATAACAAATCTGTCAGAACGAAAGCTGGTATAGTGTAAGCAACAATACATAGTAGTAATGCTCATACCATTAATGATAATAAATATTTGATGCACCACAGCACAGTTCAGGACTGCCGCCACACGCACGCACGCACACACACACCCCTCACACACACACACACAACACACACACGCACGCACGCACACACGCCACACACACACACACACACACACACACACACACACACACACACACACACACAAACTCAAGAGCGTGCAAGCATGCACGCACACATAAATACCCCCAAGAATAAGGCCGATATCGAGAAGAAATGACAAAAGGCAGGTTAGAGTCCCGTCCTACCGAAACTTTTGCGCAATAACAGAGCCCAGGGCACCATGATCAAGCTCTACTGTATGCATACACACTTTACATGCATCTTTGATATGAGTGCCGCTGTTCTTGTGGCGACAAATCTTTTTTTTGAATTTTTATTTTTTATTTTATTTTATTTATTTTTTTTTTTTTTTTTTATAGAAGAATAATGCTATAGACACGTATTTAGACAACTTCGCACCAGCGTTTTATTGTTCTGATTTTGTGGTATTGAATTGTATTTCATTGCATTGCATTTATGGCATGCCACTTCAGGTCACAGCAGGCTCCTCTCTGTGAATTTTGGACTGCTCTCCCCGGAAAGCGTGTCGCCACGAGAGCAGCACAACCCTTTAGCTGTTGGTTTGTTTGCATGTGAATTTTTCCCTATGAGAGTGGCATTTTCCACAGAATTTTGTCAGTGACAAATCTGTTGTTGCCAATGGTTATTTTACTTGTGCTAAATGTGTTTTACACTCACGACCTTGTGTTATTGTCTCATCCAAAAGAGCAGCAGGAGACCGCCGACTTGGGTTTATGAAATAGCGGGAAAGTACAGACACAAGCGGGGATGGGGATCAACCAGGACTTTTTGCTTTGTAGGTAGGGGCGTTATTTCTAGACAGTTTAGTGACAGAGCAAAAAAAACCATTCAAATGCACAGAGAGCAATAATATATAGGTGTTGTAATGAAGAAGAAGAAGCATATCCCTTACTTGATGTTTGTATCACTGTATGATAATTTAAGAAATATCTAATGTTAGAAACGTGTAGGAGTCTTCTTCCAGAAGATTAGTAACACAAAAAATTGGATACTTTCATAATAGGTATCTTTTAGGTAATACTGACTGTTTATGTTCTTGTTTTGTATGAAAAAGGTCTGTTCTGACTTATAAGAATACAATTTTCTAATCTGGATTCAGATTCCTGTTTTTCTGATTCCTGTTTTCAACCTGAAGAAGTTACGCAAAAGTGACGATATCTCAACACATTGGATTAAGTTGTGTACATGTTTTGACGTCACTTGGCTATGTCAGTCAACAAGGACAGAGCCTTACTGTGTCTTCTACAGAAGTAGTTGGCAGAATAAGAACTACCGTAGTCTAAAGTCTCAGAGGAAGTGTAAAGTCACAAACTACAGATACATTGTCATGGATTACCCACTAGGTAGTGACTATGACTACTATGATTTCGAAGAAACTGGACAGATCAGATCAGAGGTAGGGGCAGCATCATTGAGCAGAAACCTTCATGACTCCTCTCTATTTGCTTGGTGCCTTCCTTTTGCAATATTTGGCGTCGTTTCCAATGTACTGGTATTGTGGGTCTGGCTGAGTGTTAACACAAGGTTTGATGATATGGTGTATCTGTTCAGAGCATTGGCTGTTGCAGATTTATTATATTTGTTCATTTATCCAGTCGCTCGTTTTTACAGAATTCCTAATGTTTACATCAAATTGTTCATCGAAGTCATCTGCTTCGCAAATAGATCAATTTCACTTCACATCACTTTAATGCTGGCAGTTGCTCGATTTATCAGGTTAGTACTATCCTTTACATGTTCGGGAAATGTTGTCTCATTCTCGCCTGAGCTTATGTGTAATGTTAATTATATTCTGTAATTTATTAATGCAAACACTTGTGAGTGGCAGACGGTTTTTCATGCCTAAAAAGTACCACTCTGATTTTATTTATATAGTTAGGAAATTGATCATGCTGATTGTACCTGCCGTGGCTCAGAACGTGCTCATGGTAATGGTGGTTTTCGGATTGAAGCGATTTTCCAAAAGAGTTGCACCTTCCTGTGACGCACAAGTTTTACAACAGCCAAAACAGGGACAGATCATGTCTGATCATGAGAATCAAGAACGAACAGCTCACAAATCGGAAACTACCTCTGCAGTGCAGACTGGACATCTGCTTGCACTTGAGCACAGAGAGACAGCGTGTGATGCAGGGCCACAGGATCCACTGACACCTGTGGACACAGAAGAGACTGCTCAGTCAGACCAGACAGCAGAAGGACAGCTGAATACAAAAAGGAGTGTGGACTGTGAAGCAGAGCTGCACACTATACAAGAGGAAGACCCACTCCCTAAAACAGAACCACAAAGCGTTGAGCAAAACACTCAATACAGGGACTAGAATCAGGCCCATGCCGGGATAGAACCATCTCGTTGCAACCAAAGAGTTCTCCCAACAAGCGGCAAATTACCATTGATAGTAGAATCATCTACGTAGTGCTTGCCATATGTGCATCTACTTTTATCTCCCAACTGCTGTGCGCAATAGTGAGGACTATAAACCGTGATATGAACTTACCAATAACTCGCTACTTCTCTTACACCTGCAATGTCATCATTCTCATGAACCATGGCTGCAATGTGGTGTATTACCATTTCATTGGCAGCTTCCGTCAAGCCCTCCTCAACAAGTTCAGAAGACTGTTGAACACATTCATCTCATTTTCTTCTGATACCTCGAAGGTCACCTCTCCTGTGATTGGCAGAGGAAGGACATCACTAGACAGCAACGTGGAGACAGAGTCTCTAATCACCTCAGAGCAAGGGCTCCCGTCCACCAAGTATATCGCCTGCTCCTCCAAAGATAGGTCTTCTGAACATCCTCAGTGACTGATCACTGCTTCAAGTGACAAGATGGCCAGTGACCTGTTAAAAAAAACACCCACTACCCCCTTATACACACACACACACACACACACACACACAACACACACACACACACCACACACACACACACACACACACACACACACACACACACACACACACACACACACACACACACGTTCAAATGTCACTTAAAGTGAAAAGACATTTAATTAAAAAATAAGCACGCACGCACCACACGTTTATTTCGTTGTGTCAAATAAGTCCATTTGATTTTAATGGTAATAAAGAATTTGTGATTCTGATCTATATAGCTCAATTAAACAGGACAAAACAAAACAAGAAAATAAATTGGACACCTTTTGACTTATTTCCAAGTATTTTTTAAAATAAAAATTCTCATATGCACTTTCATCTACATATGTATGCGCGCGCACACACGCCTACACACGTTGCACATACAGGCGTGCTCATATGCGAACATAAAATATATAGTCTAGTTGTAAAGCAATCTGGAAAAAAAAGAGGTGAGGATTCGATTCCTGCTGGACACTTGATTTCCTCCATTTATACCTTACGTATTAATCGGGACAAGACGAGGCAACATTTTTTTTATAAGGAACTTTGACAAATGTGACTATTGTGATTTTTAGCAACAAATCCCCATGCTTATTAGAACTTTATATCACAATATAAAATGGCACATCATACAGCAAATAATCATGGAATACACTTATTTGTGCTGCTTTTTTTGGGGTGGTAGTGGTGTTTTTGTTGTTGTTGGCAATGATCGAAAATAAATTTTGGTATTTCTCAACGTTGAGAACAATAATGAGCATTTCGAATGGGGCATGGAGAGAGCAGGAGACAGAAAAAGTCAGTGCGAATTGAAAGGGAGTAGGAATGAAAGGAAAAGAGAGACACAGAGAAAAAATCATGCTGTTGCTGCTGCTGCAGCTCCTGCTGCTGCTGCTACCACTGCTGCTTATGATGATGATGACGCTTGAGAAGAAAGTGATGATGATGAGGAGGAGGAGGAGGATGACGATGATGCCAGAGAAGAAAGTGATGATGATGATATGATGATGATGATGATGAAGAGGAACATGTCGAATGATAAAGAACAGATGATGATTATGACGATGATGATGATGATGAATGATCTTTCTATCCAGTGGCAACAGATGTTTCTGGCAATTCCACGTGCGGATATTGGAGGCCCTTCCAATGAACATAGCATCAGCACTTCTGAATATTCCATCCTGTTTTCTCTCTCTGTATTTCAGTCTTTTTTTCTTGTCTTAAAAAAAAAATCTGATCCTCCCTCCTTCTCTTGATCATTTTCTACCTTCTCAGTTGTTTTTTCTGCCTTTTTTTTAACGAAAGGGGAAAAGTTTTGGGCACAAACGGAGATGGAACCAGGACTGTTTGCTGTGTAGGCAGGGGCCTTATTTCTATACCATGTAGTGGTAGAGCAAGGAAACTGTACAAATGCACAGAATATACAGGTGATATGAGAGAGTTCGTCGAAGCAATGCAGTTCGTCGTAACTTGCAATGAGCTGTGTCATGGGGGGGGGGGGGGGGACTCGACACAGTTCGTCGCAATCCCAGGGTGGGGGGTGGGGGTGGGGATCCACGCAGTTCGTCGCAATAAACTGCGTTAGCCCCCCCCCCCCCCCCCCCCCCCATGTAAAAAGCTCCAACAACCTAACATATTATCTTTATTCAATGCAAGTTCAATATAAATTATGATGCACTATTTCATCATTGCTCCTCGTACATTTTTGTCAACTTTCTGACTTCAGTTCCAAGTTGTCAACGCACTTTGTCAAACTTTTCAGCATCAAAAACACACGCAATGGAAAAAAGTTTTTAGTATAAAAAAGACATGATAATAAAGAAATTTTGCCATTGCATGTTTTTGGTGCTGAAAAGTTGTAACAAAGTGCCTGAGCGCACTTTGTCACAACTTGGAACTGAAGTCTGAAAGTTGACAAAATGTATGGAGAGCTTCTAAAATGCTGAAGTAGTGCATTTTATTGAACTTACATTTATTTCTATACTTATTTGTTATTTATTTATTTACTTATTTATTTATTGCTTCTTTTATATCGAGAATAATGGAATAAGCAATCATATGCTTTTTTTTTTTACATCCAGTCCCCGTGTGTATGCAGTTTTTGTAAATGTCATCTGTTCCCACCGGCACACGATGGCATACTCTTACGAAAAGTGGAACAGGATTTAACGTGTGCGCAAGATGTTCTGCGTGCGTTTGCACACGGGGCCTCGATTTATAGTCTCATCGGAAAGACATTGATTAAAGATATGTTGTTGGTTTTTTTTTTTTTTTTACAGGGGGGGGGGGGGGGGGGGGGGGGGGGGGGGGGCTAACGCAGTTAGTGGCAAATTGCGATGAACTGCATCGATCCCCCCTGGGGATCAACACAGTCGCACCCCCCCCCCATCCACACAGTTCCTCGCAAGTTACGAACTGCATTGCTGTGATGAACAGTGTGTCAGAACAACAGGTTTTGTATAATGAAGTAGAAGAGGCCTATCACTTACTTGATGTTTGTATAAATGTGTGATAATATAAGAAATATCTAATGTTAGAAACCAGTACAAATCTTCTTTCACAAGATCAGTAACACAAAAAATTGGATAATTTCAAAATGGCTATCTTTTAGGTAATGGTGACTGTTTATGTTCTTGTTTTGAGTCAAAAAGGTCTGTTCTGACTTAAAAAGAATAGTTTTCTAACCCTGATTCTGATTGTTTTCAACTTGAAGAGTTACGCAAAAAAGTGACGATATAGCAATGCCTTGGATATGTACAGGTTTTGACGTCATTTTGCTGTCTCAGTCAAGGAAAGCGCCTGCTGTGTCTTCAACGTAACAAAATATTCTATTGAGCCAATTATAGTCTAAAGTTCCAGAGGAAGTCTAAAGACACAAACAAACTTTAGATGCACTGTCATGGATTACCCACTAGATATTGACTTTGACTACCCTGATCTGGAAGAAACTGGACAGATCAGGTCAGAGGCAGGGGCAGCATCATTGGATAAATTAGTTATTCAATCTTATCTGTTTGCTTGGTGCCTTCCTTTTGCAATATTTGGCGTCATTTCCAATGGACTGGTATTGTGGGTCTGGCTGAGTGTTAAGAGAAGGTTTGATGATATGGTGTATCTGTTCAGAGCATTGGCTGTTGCAGATTTATTATATGTGTCCAGTTATCCATATGCTCGTTTTAACAGATTTAATGATTTTTACACCAAAGTGTTTTTCAAGGCCATCTGCTACGCAAATAGATCAATTTCACTTCACATCACTTTAATGCTGGCAGTTGCTCGATTTATCAGGTTATACTATCCTTTACATGTTCGGGAAATGTTGTCTCATTCTCGCCTGCGCTTATGTGTAATGCTCATTATATCATGTAACTTATTAATACAAATACTTGTGAATGGCAGGCATTTCTTCATGCCTGAAAAGCACCATAGCTCTTGGATTGCTATAGTTAGGAAAGCGATCATGCTGATTGCACCTACTGTGGCTCAGAACGCACTCATGGTAATGGTGGTTTTCCGATTAAAGCGATTTTCCAAAAGAGTTGCACCTTCCTGTGACGCACAAGTTTTACAGCAGCCAAAACAGGGACAGACCGTGTCTGAACAAGAGAATCAAGAACGAACAGCTCACAAATCGGAAACTACCTCTGCAGTGCAGACTGGACATCTACTTGCACTTGAGCACAGAGAGACAGCGTGTGATGCAGGGACACAGGATCCGCTGACAAATGTAGACACAGAAGAGACTGCTCAGTCAGACCAGACAGCAGAAGGACAGCTGAAGACAAAACATAAGAGTGTGGACTGTAAAGCAGAGCTAGATTCTATACGAGAGCAAAACCCACTCCCTAAAACAGAACCACAAAGCATCAACCAGAGACACTTAATGCAGAGACTAGAAACAGGCTCATGTGACGATGGAAGGATTGCATTGCAACCAATGAGTTCCTCCAAGGAGCGGCAGATTACCATTGATAGTAAAATCATCTATGTAGTGCTTGCTATATGTGCATCTACTTTTGTCTCCCAACTGCTGTGCGCAGTAGTGAGGACTGTACATAGTGAAATGAACTTACCAATAACTCGCTACTTGTCTTACACCTGCAATGTCATCGTTCTCATCAACCATGGCAGCAACCTGGTGTATTACCATTTCATTGGCAGCTTCCGTCAAGCCCTCCTCAACAAGTTCAGAAGACTGGTGGACACTTTTTCTACTAATATCACGAAGGTCACCTCTCCTGTGATTGGCAGAGGAAGGACATCACTAGACAGCAAGAGGGAGGCACAGTCTCTAATCACCTCAAAGCAAGTGCTGTTGTCCAGCACATATGTCACCTGCTCCACCGAAAATAGGCCCTCTGGACATCGTCAGTGACTGATCACTGCTTCAAGATACAAGTTGGCCAGTGACTTGTTACGAAAAAGAAACCACCCTTCTTCCCCCCCCCCCCTCTCTCTCTCACACACACACACATGCACACATGCACGCACGCAGTCACACACCACCCACCCACCACACACACACACACACACACACACATACACACATGCAGGCCACACACACACACACACACACACACACACACCACACACACACACACACACCACGCACACACATATACACACACGGAATATCACTTAAAGTGAAAAGACATTTAATTAAAGAATGAACACACACACGCACGCACGCACACACACACACACACACACACACACACACACACACACACACACACACACACACACAACACACACACTCGTGTTTATTTCTTTGTGTCAAATAACTCCATGGCAGTAAATGGTTTCTAATTCTAACTGATCTACATGGCTCAAACAAACACATGCAAACAAACAAAAGCATAAAACAATGAATTAGACAGCAGGTGGCTTATCTTCAAGTATTGTTTTCGAAACAGTTATATGCACTTGCATCTGTGCACATGTACACGCGCGCACACACGCCTACACACGTTGCACACACAGGTGTGCTCATATGCACGCATAGATAGTCTAGTGGTAAAGCATTCTGGAAAAAAAAGAGGTGGCGGATTCAATTTCTGCTGGACACTTGATTTTCTCCAGTGAAGAATACCTTGTGTATGTAATAATCGGGGGACAAGAGGTTTGAGTATGGAAAAGCAAGGCAAGGCAAGGCAAGACAAGGCAAGGCAACATTTTTCCAGGAAATTTGACAATGTGACTATTGTGATTTTTAGTAACCAATCCTCATGCCTATTAGGACTTTGATCATAATATAGAACGGTATATCATACAGCAAATAATCACGAAATACACTTATTTTGGTTGTTTGTGTGTGGGTATATATTTTTCATTTATTTATTTTTTACAATGACCGAAAATAAATTTTGATATTTCTCAACGCTGCGAACAATAATGAGCTTTTTGAATGGGGCATGGAGAGAGCAGTAGACAGAAAAATCCGTGTGAATTTAAAGGGAGTAGGAATGAAAGGAAAAGAGAGACACAGAGAAAGAATCATGCTGTTGCTGCTGCAGCTCCTGCTGCTGCTACCACTGCTGCTTATGATGATGATGATGCCAGAGAAGAAAGGGATGATGAGGATGATCATGAAGAAGAGAAACATGACGAATAATAATAATAATAATAATAATAATAATAATAATTAATAATAATAATAAAACAACAACAACAAACAACAATAATAATAATAATAATAATAATAATAATAATAATAATAATAATAATATATAATATGATGATGGTGATGATGATGATGATGATAATGATGATGATAACAATCTCTCTGTCCAATGGCAACAGACGTATCTGGCAAATCCACGTGATGAGGGCTCTTCCAATGAAAATAGCATCCTCACTTCTGAATGCTGTATCCCATTTTATCTCACTTTGTTTCTGTCTTTTTTTCTTATATGTCTCTCTTCTTCTTTCTTAATCAAGTTGTACCTTTTCAGTTGCTTTTTCTGCTTTTTTCATGATAGGTTGACATTTTCCTCTCAACATATTCGGCAACATTTTCTCTGTTACTGTATTGTTCTGGCGCAGGTGTAGCTTCACAGTACACAACTGAGACGATTCAATCGTATGTACCAGGACGAAACTTTGATCAAGCTTTGATTTAAGTACCCTAAAATATCTCGAATAACACAAAGTCTGCAGGCAAGTGGAACTTTAAAAAAAATCTCAATGACACACAATTCTCTTTGGCAAGTATGCCTTCTTTCTTCTTTTAAATTTAGCGTCCTTTTTCCAGAGGACTTTGTGTCAAGATCTCCACCATTTTTCACTTTCTTGTATCAAAAGAAGTCTGAAGACCTACCTTCCAACATCCCTTATTTTCTTTCTTTTTACATCGTCGTTGCAGTGAAGTTGTCACTGAGGGCGTCTGTCATGGGTTTAAGTATGTAGAAATATGAAGGAAGACTGGCGTTGGAGGGGGGGGGGGGGGGAGAAGAGGGTGATAGGAATTGAGAGATGTTCAGTGTAGTGGGGAAAGGGGAGGAACGAATTTAAACTTTAAAAAATCTTAAATGTTTGCACTTTTTGCGGCGGGATGTGTGTTTGTATGGCTTTAGATCTGTAAAAAGTGCAAACAGAATCAAACATTTCTTCAAGTTATGCGAAAGTAATTGCAACTTTTAAAGAAAAAAAAACTTTGTACAGCTTGGACCAAATTAAAAATATATTATCTAAAATTGAATGATTTTTTTTTTTGGAAGCCGTCTGATGCTCACCTTAAAGTATATAGTTCTTTAACTCAATACATTGTGATCAAGCTGTTAACTGTACAGGCAATAGTACACTTAGACATGCCCCATTAACCGTTTGTATTTGTCATATCTCCTTTTCATACAAATGTATAATTATGATGATCCTGTCCAATCATCAAAACAAATGCATTTTTCAAAAGGTGTGTTAGACAGTTTGACTAAGTAACTTATACATTCCCCCCCCCACTGTATTTAACAATTCACCTGTTAGTTCATCGGGTCCATTGAGCTTTACCATTTACATTTTGTATATGCCCAAAAGAAAACTCCTTTGTAGATTGGTTCAACATTTCACTGACTGTAATGTTTCTCTGAAAACTGGGAGGAAAAGCCATCAGTCACTTAGCAAAGCTGTTTAACACATTTTTTTGAGACAGGAATTTATCCTAATGGTTGGACAGAATTTTTGGTATTACCTTTATATGAAAAAATGAGATTTTAATCATTGACATAAGTATGGGAGTATGTATTTGTGGGTTTTTCTTGTTAGTTCTTGTTTATTTATTTATTTTTCGCTCTCATATTCTGTGACTTTTCTGTTCTGCTGTTTTCACTCTGATCATTTCAATCTCTGCACCCAAACCATACACAGATTCGTTGTGTCTCATCCTCAGGGTCTGAAGTCCATAGGGAGCCCATCAATGTCAGGCCGCCGTCGGGCCACCAGCCAGAGGGGCCCTTTGCTTGGTTACTTTGATGGTGTTCAGTGGTGCCTGTTCTGAGCTAACTTACGCAGAGCACCACTTTCTAAGCTCTCCACTAACGAGTGTAAGCTCTGTCACAAAAACAGATTGAGTTAGTCACTCACTCTGATGCTCCGACGACCATAACGTCCTTCCAACGTAAACCTCCAACCCCAAAGGCTTTGACACAAACTCACCACAGGCACAGAAGTGTGTGTGGAAACCAAATCTGGGGTCACCATGAGACCGGAGCAGCTGGAGGCACCCAATCAGAAGCTTTTTTTAAAAATTGCATGATGATTAGGGCCTAATGATAATCAGGATAATGTAATGGTGCTGCTATGGAAGTTATTACTCAAGGTCTTCTTCACTGGAGGAAATTGATCGAGCATCCAGCAGGAATTGAACCGTTCACCTCTTGCTTTCCAGGATGCTTTACCACTAGACCATTTATCCATGGATATAAGTGCACGTGTGTGTGTGTGTGTGTGTGTGTGTGTGTGTGTGTGTGTGTGTGTGTGTGTGTGTGTGTGTGTGTGTGTATGATAAGTAGATTACCTCCCATGGGATCAAGGCCCAGTTGCAGCCTCCTGTTTCTAAGTCGAGACACACCTGCAAATTATGTGATGCTCTGTTTCCCTGGATGGTGGCTGAATACGATCTGTTGCATACACTTTACCCACAGGGTGAAATGTAGAATTTATGCAACCACTTTTTAGAGGTAACATCCTAACGGTCTGTTTGTACCAACCCAAGGTACTGCGCAGAGATGGCTCATCAAATATGTCCACTCTGTTATAAATGGTGTCAGAATGCAAATGGCCGGTAGAAATCGTTAGGGGCTACTAGCTTTAAGCATTATATTTGCTGGTCAAGTAGCAGACCTGGGTATGCCGTACAAGTTGGCCAGTGATAGGGGTGGTAAGTAGATTACCTCCCTTGCGATCAAAGCCCTGTGGTAGTGTACCTTGTTTCTAAATCGAGACACGGTGCTCTGTTTCCTTGGGTGGTGGTCAAGCACACTCCCTTGCATACATACACTTCGCCTTCATGGTGAAATGTGGAGTTTATGCAGTTTTTGTTCAGCAGCCACATCCTAACTGTAAAGCTGTGCCCACCCCCGGTATTGTGCAGAGGTAGAAGATCTCCACTCTCCCACATATAATAGATCTTTTACTCTGGCATGTGCATGCATACAAATGCAAGTGTATGTGTGATGCCACCAGGTGCGTGCTGTGTGCGTGCACGCATATGCAGGTAGGCTGGTGTGTGTGTGTGTGTGTGTGTGTGTGTGTGTGGAGAGAGAGAGAGAGAGAGAGAGAGAGAGAGAGAGAGAGAGAGAGAGGAGAGAGAGAGAGAGAGAGATTTTTTCTTAAATTTTATTCTTTCATTTCGAGGATGATAGATAAGCAGTCGTGCGCTTTTTTGCATCAAGTCCCCCTGTGTTTTGCAATTTTTGTCACTGGTTCCTACTGGCACAGAATGCTTACACTCACAAAAAATGAAACGAGTTTTAACATGTGTGATGGAGTGGTAAGTAGGTTACCTCCCATGCAATCAGAGCCCTGTCGCAGCGTGTTTATTTATCCAGACACACCTGCGAATTGTGCGATGCTCTGTTTCCTTGGGTGGTGGTCGAAAGCCCACCTTTGTATACTCTTTGCTTTCATGGTGAACGGTAGAAGTTATGCAACCCCTTTTCAGAGGTCACGTTCTAACTGACTAGCTGTACCCCCCCCCCCCGAGAAGCTGTGCAGAGATGGCACATCACAAGGGCCCCTATGTCCACTCTGTTACACATGAGA
Source organism: Stramonita haemastoma (assembly GCA_030674155.1). Classification (NCBI taxonomy): domain Eukaryota; kingdom Metazoa; phylum Mollusca; class Gastropoda; order Neogastropoda; family Muricidae; genus Stramonita; species Stramonita haemastoma. The sequence continues at coordinate 30,352,502 of CM060324.1, forward strand.
GAAAGATGGTCTGCATGTGATGTGTGTGTGTGTGAACAACAAAATCACCACCAAATTCAACCTGCCACCTCTACTAATATTACTACTTCAGCTGCTGCTACCAGCACTGCTAGAAATGATAAGGATGACAAAGAAAATAATAGTGAATAATAATAATATGACAGTAATGATAACAATAGATGATAATGATGATGATGATACCAACAACAACAATAATAATAACAGCAGAAGAAGAACAACAACGATAACAATTACTTTCGAAAATCGCCTCAATTTGAACACTACCATTAGCATCAGCACTTTTGAATCAGAACAGGCATCATCATCATCAATCCTCTTTTAATTAACGGAATAACATACTTGTAATACTGTTTAGGCAAATAGAACGGTTTCTATCCAAAAGTATTTGCAGTGGTAAGACACAGAATATGATCAATATCACCTACAGGCCCAGGCGAGAATGAGACAATAATATCTGAGCAATAATATCATCTGAGGTGTAAAGGAAAGAATAACTTATCTAAAGGAGCAATCACCAGCATTAAAGTGATGTAAACTGAAATGCTTCTATTCCCCCAGCTGATGGCTGGGCAGAGCGTTTTGATGTAGATATTTTTTTTAATAAGCTGAAAAGGAGTGAATGGATGATTGACTAGAAAATGAAAATCTGAAACATCCAATGCTCTGAACAGATACACCATAAATATCATTAAATAAATATCATCAGAATGTTACCATCTTTTCTTGAAAAAGGCAGACGAACAAATTGAAAAGGCAAGACATAAATTGAGAAGGCAGAACAAAATCAGTAGAATAAGAGAAGATAGAGAGATAAGGAAAAACACAGAAACGGAGAAAGTGAAAGATAACAGGATACAACTTTAAGAAGTAGGGATGCTCTTTTTAAAAATGGTAGAGCCCCTAGCATCCACGCCTGGAGATGCCAATGGTTATCTGTTACCATTGTATGCATAGATTGTTACAATCATCATCATCATTATCGTCGTCGCATCATCATTATTATAATCAACATAGTTTCATTTTTTGTTGTCATCATTATCACCAGCAGCAGCCACAGAAACAGCAGCAGCAACAGCAGTAACAACAACAGCAGCAGCAGCAGCATATTCTTGATCATCCTTTCGCTATGTCTCTCTTGTTCTGTCATTCCTTCTACGTTTCCTTTCTCACAAAGACAGTCTCTATCTCTCAGTCTCTTCATAGTGCATTCAAAATTTTCAATGTTTCTTTTAGTTTTGATACATCTTTTTAAAAAGCAGTACAATTTTCGATTGAAGTACCCCCCCCCCCCCCCAACAAAACCAACTACTGTGTATCACGATAATATGCTGTATGATTTACCATTTTATATGGTGGTACAATAACAAAGCCTTGATGAGGGTCGGGATGGTTATCTAAGCACAACAAGGTTGTTTAGTTTCCTTGAAATATATACATGTATTGATGCCTTGCCTTACCTTACCTCGCCTTCTCACGTTCAAACGTCTTGTTCCTAGATTATTTATGACGCTCCACCACATAAGGAGTCGCATTGCACCAGAGGTCAATTTTTAGTTATTGACATGTTATTAATCTGCAATAAAATGGCTATACAATAGAAAAACACATTGAAAATTGAACAATTCTATGAAAAATTATTACAAGTTGAAATGATAGACTGCAGGAAATGACAAAACGAGAAATGGACAAGTTAAGCATCATAATAAATGGTCAGAATGAGGGCTTTGGCATTTTTAAAGCACGTTTAAAAGCTAAAGGATACAAAATTATGACTTGATATTTCATTACAAGGTAAAATAATGGCTACACTTTTAAAATGAAACAAAAATCTGAACATTTCCAAATTGACCCCATCTGCCATTAATGGCTTTTAGCGGGTTATATGCTAAGCGACTCATTTCGTGGTGGAGCGTCACAATTTTCTCTAGGTCTACTTCACTGGAGGAAATCAAGTGTCCATAGGGATCAAATCCTTCTCTCTTGCTTTCTAGGGTGCTTTACCCCTAGACCATTCATACGTGATATGCGCGCACGTATATGCGCAACATGTGTATGTGTGTGTGCATGCACACATATGCAAGTGTACGTGTGCTTTGTGAGGACACCTGGAAATAAGCCACTAGGTGTCCAATTCACAAAGTTTTTTGTTGTTGTTTTCTTTATTTGAGTGAGTGAGTGAGTGAGTGAGTGAGTGAGAGAGAGAGAGAGAGAGAGAGAGAGAGAGAGAGAGAGAGAGAGAGAGAGAGAGGTGTGTGTGTGTGTGTGTGTGTGGTGTGTGTGGTGTGTGTGTGTGTGTGTGTGGTGTGTATTTAGGGGAGGAGGGAATGTGTTTTTTTTCTTCTTTTTTAACAAGTCACAGGCCATCTTCCCACTTGAAGCAATTATAAGTCACTGACAAAGTCCAAAAGGCCTTTCTTTGGTCGAGCAGGCAACATACTTGATGGATTATGGCTAGTCCTCTGAGGTGATCATAGTCTGATTCGCTCTCGTGCTGTCCATTGTTGTCCTGTCTGTGCCCATCCCAGGATAGGTGGCCTTCAAGCTAACAGAAGAAACGGACCTGCCGATGCCCACCAGGCTTCTGCACTTTGAGCGGAGGGTTCGACGGAAGCTGCTGATGAAGAGGTAAAACAGAAAATTGATGCTGTGGTTGATGATAATGACGACACTGCAGGTGTAGGTCAAGTAAGGGTTGTTAATAAATCTGTTACTAGAGTATAAACTCCTCACTATTGCGCAGAGCAGTTGGGAGACAAAAGTAGATGCACATATAGCAAACACTACGTAGATGATTCCACTATCAAGGTCAGTCTGCCGTTTGCTGGGGGAACTCACTGGTGGCAACACAATCCTTACCTCATCACATGGGCCTGTTTCTAGTCCATGCACTGACTGTCTCTGCATGACGCTTTGTGGTTCTGTTTTAGTTATTGAGTCTTCCTCTTGTATAGTGTCCAGCTGTGCTTCACAGTTTATACTCCTTTGTCTTGTATTCAGCTGTCCTGCTGTCTGGTTGACTGAGCAGTCTCTTCTGTGTCCACAGTGTCAATGGATCCTGTGGCCCTGCATCACACGCTGTCTCTCTGTGCTCAAGTGCAAGCAGATGTCCAGTCTGCACTGCAGAAGTAGTTCCCGATTTGTGAGCCAGTTGTACTTGATTCTTTTGTTTACACATGATCTGTTCTTCTTCTGGCAGGTGTAAAACTTGTGCGTCACACAAAGGTGCAACTGCTTTGGAAAATCGCTTCAACTGAACAACCACCAGTAACATAAGCCCGTTTTGGGCCAAAACAGGAATAATCAGCGATATTATTCTTCGAAATGCCAAAAGAAACAACGGCCAGTCTTTTTCAGGCAAGAAGAACCGTCTGCCAATTATAAGTGCAATTAGTACCATGTTACAGAAGACGATTATCATTATCCCTAATCGAAGGCGTGAACGAGACAACATCTTCTGAACACGTAGAGGATAGTATAATTTGATAAATCGTGCTATTGCCAGCATTACAGTGATGTGAAGTGAAATCGTTCTATGCGAGAAGCATAGAATGTAGAAAAAAAATTGTATGTGTTTATCATGAAACATGTAAAAACGAGTGAATGAATAAGTGAACACGTACACGAAATCAGCAAGAGCCAATGCTCTGAACAGATACAAGGTATGATTAAACTTTGTCTTGATACTCAGCCAGGTCCACAATTACCAGTATATTGGCAATAAAGCCAAGAATCAAAAATGGAAGGATCCAATAAAACAGAAGGGGGTCTCTAACAGTTGTCTCCCGCGACGCTGCCCCTACCTCTGTTCTGATCGATCTGGGTTCTCCAAAATCTAAGTCGTCATAATCACTGTCTATTAGATAATCCATGACAACGTATCTGTAGTTAGTGACTTTACACTTCCTTTGACCCTTTAGAGTATATGGGTCTTACTCTGCAAACTGCTTCAGAACGTTCTCTCAATAATGCAGACCTTTCTTTAAAATCACAGTAGGTTCTTTCGTTGACCAAGCGAAGTGACGACAAAACCAGTACACAGAGTAATCCATGACAAGTGAGATATCGTCACTTTTTGCGTCATTTTAAAAGGACTCAGATTCTTAATTAGAGCACATTAATGTTGAAGTCAGATCGAGACCTCTCTGACACAAAACCATAAATACGAATAGTCAATATTTCCTAAAAAGTATAGGTTATGAATATTTGTAGTTTTTTTGTGTGTGTTTCTGTTCTGAAAGAAGACTGGCACACCTTTCTAACAATAGATAAACAGTTATCTATTAATCATCAATACATTATACAGACTTTAAGTAGATCTAAGTGATAATCGTCTTCTATTTCAACACTTAGATCTACATGTTCTTATTTCTTTCCATATGTCTGATTACTTCCTTACTTTATCACTAGATTATTTATCGGTGGTCTAGACGTAACCCACATACCTAGAAAGCGAGAAGTCTAGGTATGATCCCTGTTCGTGTCAGAAACTTTTAAGCTATGGGCAAGAGGTGGTCTGGGTGCTAGTCTCTTAGAGGAAGGACACAATAAACCGAAGTCCCGTTTGCAAAACACATTTAAAGCACGTAAAACAACCCTTTGCAACAAGAGTCGTGCATGGCAAAATTCTATAGAAAAAAAGCCACTCTCATTGGGAAACAAATTCACATGCAAACAGAAAGAGAAAAAAAATAAAGGGTGACACGGGATTCAGCAGTGATCTTAAAGTGATATACAATACATTGAAATTCAAGAAAAAGAAAACAAAGCAATACAATGAAATATAATACAAGCCAATAATGCAATACAATACGATACGATACAATACAAACCAAACCAATACGATACAATACAAACCAGTACAATACGGTACGATACACTACAATGCAATACAGCAGAATACAATACAATCCAATACAAGACAATACAAACCAATGCTTCGATGACAACATGAATCAAAGTCTCTTGTGGGACACACACACACACACACACACACACACACACACACACACACACACACACACACACACACACACACACACACACATCGTCATTTTCTCCTTGAGTTAACATTAGCGCTGACTCCAATCTCCCCAAAAGTCCTTCGGATGAGACTTTAAACCGAGGGCCCGTGTGCGAACGCACGCAGAACATCTTGCGCATACGTTAAATCCTGTTCCACTTTTCGTAAGAGTAGGTCATCGTGTGCCGGTGGGAACAGATGACATTTACAAAACTGCATACACACGGGGACTGGATGTAAAAAAGCACAAGGGTGCTTATTCCATTATCATCGATATAAAAGAATAAAATTAATCAAATCAAAAGAATAAATCAAATCAAATCAAATCGTCTGCAAACGTTAAAGATCCATCTTATTTCTGTAAGAGCAGCCAGCTATGGTGGATGGAATCGATGACACGACAGTGCCCAGCATGCAGCCAGCAACATGGAAAGGGATGGACTCCACCGGGTTCAGCATGCCCGTGTCACTTTCCTGAAAATATCAGTGTAGCGGTCCAACAACTGCTGTAGGTGTTGAGAAAAATTCAATATTTTTATACCTGTGGTGGGATTGAGTATATTTTTGTTTCTGAATTACGACGTTTACCATGCATAAAATCTATCTATCTATCTATCTATCTATCTATCTATCTATTTCTATCTGTCTATCTATTATCATCTATCTATCTATCTATCTATCTATCTATCTATCTATCTATCTATCTATCTATCTACTCTATCTATCTATCTATCTATCTATCCTTCTGTCGTCTGTTTTCTGTTTGTCTCTGGTTGTTAGTTTTCCCCCTGTTTGTTTTGTTGTGGTCTGTTTTGCTGATGGTCCCCAATCAGGGCAAGAGCCGAATGAAAAAGGCATGTGGCTGTTTATTCTGTAACCCTTGGAAAATAAAGATCATGCAATCAATCATCAATCAATCAATCAATTCTCTCTCTCTCTCTGTTCTCTCTCTTTCTCTTGTCTCTGTCTCTCTCTCTCTGTGTCTTTCTGTCTTTCTAAGTATGTATGTATGTAATCTTCAATTTAACGTCTTTCCACAAAGTGATATTAGACGATAAGAAAAAGAGGGAAGACTGAGCATGTGAGCAGTAGAGTGTATGTGTATGAAAAGAATGGAGAGAGAGAGAGAGAGAGAGAGGAGAGAGAGAGGAGGGGAGGAGAGAGGGGGTGGTGGGTGTGTGGGGTGTGTGGGTGGTGGTGGTTGTGTGTGTGTGTGTGTGTGTGTGTGTGTGTGAAGAGAGAGAGAGAAGAGAGAGAGAGAGAGAGAGAGAGAGAGAGAGAGAGAGAGAGAGAGAGAGAGAGAGTTAGTGTGTGTGTGTGGCAAGTGCGTTTGTGTGTGTGTGTGTGTGTGTGTGTGTGTGTGTGTGTGTGTGGTGCGTGGTGTGTGTGTGTGTGTGTGTGTGTGTGTGTGTGTGTGTGTGTGTGTGTGTGTGTGTGTGTGTGTGTAGACATTTAGAGAAAGCAGTTCTTGGTTAATGCAGATAAGAAATCAACCGACAGAATACGTACAAAAGAGAGAGTATTTTCCAGGTGAGTAAAGGCATGGTTTAGTAAGGAGATAGCAGCATCATTAATACTACTTTTTGCTTTATATGCAAACTGGTAAGGATATAAATGAGATGAAGCGCACAAAAAGATTTGTTTCATTACAATGCGTTCAAAAAATTTCATAACTATGGACATATATGTACCCATGGATTGCCGTATGAGCTAATAGTCCCACAGAAGGGACAGCCTTTTCCTATCCTTATGTTAATTAATACTTTCACTACCTCCCTGCCAGAACAAAACAGAAAATGTTACCAGTCTTTCTCGGAAAAGGGCAGAAAAAAAATTGAGAAGGCAAAACATAAGCAGTATGAGAGAGGATAGAGAGAGGAGATAAAGGAAAAACACAGAAAAAAGAAAGGGATAGAAAACAAGATACAACTTTTAGAAGTAGAGATGTTATTTATTATTTTTTTAAAAAGAAGATCCTCCAGTTATCTGCATGTGGAGATGCCAATGCTTATTAGTTACTAGTGGATATGAAGATCATCATCATCATCATCATCATTATCATCATCGTTGTCATCTTCTCCATCATCATCAAGAACATTACCATCACCATTTTCTTCATCATCATAATCTGAACCAGTAGAGCAGCAGCAGCAGCAGAGCAGCAGCAAAATTTTTATCATTCTTTCTCCATTTCTCTCTTTTCCTGTCATTCCTTCTCTTTTTCTTTCCCCATGTCTTCTCTATCTCTCAGTTTCTCCATACTGCATTCAAAATGCTCATCGATTTTTCAATGTTGAGAGCTTTTTTATATATACCAGCATTTATTGTCGATTAAGTAATAACCCCCCCCCCCAATAAAAAAACAACAACAACAGTCCCCCCCAAAAAAACACACACAAAAAAACCTTAACTAAAAACCCCAAACAAACCAACAACAGTATATTACGATTAAATGGTGTATGATTTACCATTTTATACCATGATGTAAATCCCAAATAAGGCTGGGATTGTTTGTCACAAACGGCAACAGTGGTGGTCTATTTTCCTTGAAATGAATATGGCGTTGCCTTGCCTCATCTTGCCACATTCAAACTTCTCCCCGGATTATTACTGATTTTCCGTTACACTGGAGAAAATCAAGCGCCCAACAGGAATCAAATCCTTCACTAGATCTACCCTGCGTGCATATAAGCACGCATGTGTGCGTAGCGTGTATAATTATGTGTGTGCGTGTGCTTGCATGTGCATGTAGCCTACATATTTGCAAGTGTATATGTGCGTTTTCTGAAGATGCTTGGAAATAAGCCAACAAGTGCCCAGTTCGCTGGTTTTGTTTTGTTTTGTTTTGTTTTTGAGCGTGTGTGTGTGTGTGTGTGTGTGTGTGTGTGTGTGTGTGTGTGTGTGTGTGTGTGTGTGTGTGTATGTGTGTGAATGTGTGTGTGTGTGTGTGGCGCGCGCGCGCTGCGTGTGCAGGTGTGTGCGTGTGTTTGTTTTTTTATTTATTTTATTTTATTCTTTTATATCGAGGATAACAGAATAAGCAATCATGTGCTTTTTTTCATCCGGTCCCCGTGTGTTTTGCAGTTTTGTAAATATTGTCATCTGTTCCCACCGGCACACGATGACCTACTCTTACGAAAAGCGGAACAGGATTTAACGTGTGCGCAAGATGTTCTGCGTGCGTTCGCACACGGGGCCTCGGTTTAAAGTCTCATCCGAAGGACTTTTGGGGAGATGGATGGTGTGTGTGTGTGTTGTGTGTGTGTGTGTGTGTGTGTGTGGTGTGTGTGTGTGTTTGTGTGTGTGTGTGTGTTGAAGGGATGTGGGAATGGTAGGGTTGTTTTGTTTCTTTTTATAACAAGCCACAGGCTATCTTGTCACTTGAAGCAGTTATTAGTCACTGCCAAAGTCCAGAAGGCCTATCTTTGGTGGAGCAGGCGACATACTTGGTTGACGATGGCTCTTGCCCAGAGGAGATTCGAGACTGTGTCTGCTTCTTGCTGTCCAATGTTGTCCCTCCTCTGCCCAATGAGGGATAGGTGGCCTTCAGGCTGATAGAAGAAAATGACCGACTGTGTCCGTCAGTCTTCTGCACTTGGAGAGGAGAGTTTGACGGAAGCTGCTGATGAAGAGGTAAAACACCACATTGATGCTGTGGTTGATGATAATGACGACATTGCAGGCATAAGACCAGGACGGAGTTTCGTATAATTTCAAATGGAGGTATATGATCTTCACCACCGAGCAGAACATACCGGCAACAAAGGTGCAGACACAGATGGCAAGCACTACGTAGATAGTTCCATGATCTATGCCAGTCTGCACCTTGCTGGAGGTACTGACTCGCTGCAGTGGAATCTTTTATTGTCCACTGGACACGGTTCTTGTGCATGCACTGAGTGCCCCTGTTTGGCAGTGTGGGGTTCACTTTCAAGGAGCGGGTCTCTCTGTTGTTGAATTAGGAGCTCTGCTTCAAACACCACATTC
>CM060324.1:30366529-30384029 GCA_030674155.1 Stramonita haemastoma
TTAACTGTGAATCACGATATATGCTGTATGTTTGACCCTTTTAGATTGTGATACAAAGCCCCAACCAGGGTTGGAATTGAAAATTTTTGCACATGCTTATTTTCCTTGAAATATATCTACTGTTGCCTTGCCCTGCCATGACTTGCCACATCCAAACAACTTATCCCCATGGATATTATCACTCAAGGTTTACTTCACCGGCTGACATCAAGCGTCCAGCAGGAATCGAATCATTCACCCCTTACCTTCCAGAATTCTTTACCACTAGATCATTTATCCATGGATATAAGGGCATGTGTATAATTATGTGTGTAAAATAAAGTGGGAGTGTGCATGCACACAGATGCAAGTATATGTGTGTCTCTTTTGAAGAAATAAGCCACTGGGTGTCGAAATCATTGTTCTCCTGTTTCCTTTTGTTTGCTCGAGCGCTTATACTGCACGCTGGTGTGTGTGTACAAGGAGAGGATGTTTGGTTTCTTTTCACGGTCATCTTGGCGTTTGAAGCAGTTATCATTCACTGACGAGTCCAGAAGGCCTATCTTTGGTGGAGCAGGCAACATACTTGATGGACGATGATTCTTGCCAAGAGGAGATTCGAGACTGTGTCTGCTTCTTGCTGTCCAATGTTGTCCCTCCTCTGCCCATTGCAGGATAGGTGGCCTTCAGGCTGATAGAAGAAAATGACCTGACTGTGTCTGCCAGCCTTCCGCACCTGGAGAGGAGGAATTGACGGAAGCTGCTGATGAAGAGGTAAAACACCAAATTGATGCTGTGGTTGATGATAATGGCGACACTGCAGGCATAAGACAAGTAGGGGTTTTTAAATATGTTCGTTGAAGTGTATATACTCCTCACTATTGCGCAGAGTAGTTGGGAGACAAAAGTAGATGCACATATAGCAAACACTACGTAGATGATTCCACTATCAAAGTCAGTCATCCCCTTGCTGGAGGCACTCTTTGGTTGCAATGCAATCGTTCTATCCTCACATGGGTCTGATTCTAGTCCCTGCAATGACTGTCTCTGCTTGACGCTTTGTGGTTCTGTTTTAGTTATTGAGTCTTCCTCTTGTATAGTGTGCAGCTCTGCTTTACACTCCACACTCCTTTGTCTTGTATTCAGCTGTCCTGCTGTCTGGTCTGACTGAGCAGTCTCTTCTGTGTCCACAGGTGTCAGTGGATCCTGTGGCCCTGCATCACACGCTGTCTCTCTGTGCTCAAGTGCAAGCAGATGTCCAGTTTGCACTGCAAAAGTATTTACCGATTTGTGAGCTGGTTGTTCTTGATTCTCCTGATCAGACATGGTCTGTCCCTGTTCGGGCAGCTGTAAAACTTGTGCGTTACACGAAGGTGCAACTATTTTGGAAAAACGCTTCAATTTGAACACCAACATTAACATTAGTAGGTTTTGGGCCACGACAGGAATAATCAGCGATATTACTCTCCTGAATGCTAAAAGGTTCCATTCTGCGTCCTTTTCAGGCATGTAGAACTCTCTGTAACCCCATGTTGCTGCCAGTACTAAGTTACAAAAGACGATTATCATTATTCCTAACCGGAGGCGAGAACGAGACAACATCTTCTGAACATGTAGAGGATAATATAATTTGATAAATCGAACTATAGCCAGCATTAAAGTGATGTGAAGTGAAATGGTTCTATGTGAGAAGCAGAGCAAGTAGAAAAACATTTGATGTGGAGATTGTGAAATATGTAAAAACGAATGCATGGATAGGTAAACACGTATAAAAGATCTGCAAGTGCCAATGCTCTGAACAAATATACGGTACTATCAAACTTTGTCTTAACACTCATCCAGATCCACAATACCAGCACATTGGAAATGATGCCCAGTATTGCAAAAGGAAGTAACCAGGCAAACAGAATAGGGTCTCTGACGTATGTTCCCAACCAGGATTCCCCTTCTTCTTCCATGAGAACTTTATGTCTAGTTTCTTCCAGATGAGGCAAGTCAACAATATTATCTAGTGGGTAATCCATGGCAATGTATCTGAAGGTGATGACTTTACACTTCTTCCCACCTTTACACAATATGGGTCCTACTCTACAAACAACTTTTGCAGCTTCTCTAAATAACACACACCGTTCCTTCGAAGACACAGCAGGCTCTTTCATTGACATAGATAGCAAAGTGACGACAAAAAACTGCACGCATGTCAGTCAGAGCAATTGCAAATCGTCACTTTTTGCGTCATTACTTTAGATTGGAGGCAGATGGTTAAGACGTTTCCTTGCCAACAAGTAAACCGCGAGGTTCTGGGTTTATTTCCCAGCCCTGCCCTTTCTTCCCAGTTTGACGAAAAAAAATTGATCTGAATGTCAGTCATTCTGATGAGACTATAAACCGAGGCGCGCGTGCAAACGCACATAGAACATCTCGCACACAGGTTAAAAACCCGTTCTGCCTTTCGGAAGAGCAGGCCATTGTGTGCGAGTGGGAACAGATGACAAAAGAAATTAAAAAAAAAAACACCATGCACACAGGTGTTGTGTTTGGACACCATCCCTGAGGAAAAATCGGAGAGTTACTTTGAGGCAAATAGAACGGCCTGCCATTCAGAAATGTTTGTAGTGTAAGTTAAAGAATACGATCAACTTCACCGCACGATCTCAGGCGAGAATGATACATCATGTACGTGTGTAAAGGAAAGAAACCCTGACAAACCTAGCAATCTCCAGCACTATAGTGATGTGAACTGAAATGGATTCATTCCCAGAGCAGATGATGCAGAAAAACACGTCGATGTAGATACTGATTAAAAAAAAAAAAACCTGTAAAAAAACCCCCGAGCAAATGAGTAATTGACCAGAAAAATAAAATCTGCAACAGCCAAAGCTCAGAACAGATACATCATATCATCATGGGGGACGGGATAGCCTAGTGGTCAGAACATTGCTGCTGGCAATTTGACGACCCGAGTTCGATTCCCGTTGGAGGGGATTTTTCCCCTGGAGGGGAGGGGATTTTTCCCATCAGTGCTGACTCTACTCTCCCCAAAAGTCTTTGGGATGAGACTGTAAACCGAAGTCCCGTGTGCGACCTCGCGCAGAATGTCTTGCGCGCACGTTAAATCCTGTTCCACTTTTCGTAAGAACAGGCCATTGTGTGCCGGTGGGAACATATGACAATATTTACACAACTGCATACACACGGGGACTGGATAACAAAAAGCACATGAGTGCTTATCCAATTATCCTTGATGTAAAAGAATAAAACAAAAGAATAAAATAAAATAAAATAAATAAATAAAAATTATGATGCTTTATCTTGAAACTCAGCAGGATCCCCCCAAAAGTCCATCGGATAAGACTATAAACCGATGTCCCACGAACGAACGCGCAAAGAACACCTTGCGCACACGTTAAAACAGGTCCTGCTTTTCCTAAGAGTAGGCCATTGTGTGCAGGTGGGAACGGAGGACAAGATTTACAAAACTACATACACAAGGGGACTGCATGTAAAAAAGCACATGAGTGTTTATTCCATTATCATCGAAATAAAGAATAAATAAATAGACAAATAAATAAATAAATAAATAATAGATAAATCAATGAATGAATGAATAAATAAATAAATAAGTAAATAAATAAAAAAATAAAAAAAATAATAAATAAATAAGCTCTGGATCCTTTACCTAAAACTATTGTCTATTCCTTTGAACACCCAGCACTTCCTTGATGGAGAAAGCGAAATGACGACAAAAACTGGAAGTACGTCATTTCTACGCCTTTTAATACAGGTCATGTTTTGCGTCATTTTTTCAGGTTCTAACTTGTATCACTTTGTAGCTAGCATGAAATGAAATGAAACATCTACCGCCCTCCCCCCCCCCCCCTCCCAGCCCCCAAAGTGAGAGAGAGAAGAGAGAGAGAGAGAGAGAGAGAGATTACTATGGAGAAAGATGACAGAAAACGTGAAAGGGTTTAGATTTTGTCGGTGAACATTTTTCCATTTTTCTTATGCTATTTGTTGCGTAGATCTCTGTATACTATAGCAAAAAGATAAAAGTTTCGTGCTCATGAATGACAGTAGCTGATTGGGCATGTTGGATTGTTGGCTGATGTATCTGACAGGATTTAATCCCTGAAGTTAAAGTTTGTATTATTTCTTTGAAAATCTTTTAGACAGAAAAAAATCGAGGTCCCTTGTGGGGAACACATGCACAACAGCTGGGTGATCCCGTGAATGTCTTGCTGAGAAAAGTGCAAACAACAACAACCACCGCATGTTACAACAACGATAGTAGGTAATTAAAGTATTAAACATATATGTAACTATGCAATGGCATAGCACTGCAGAACGGACATCATCTGCCTGCCCATATCTAACAATTATGCTACCTCATCACTAGAGCAACACAAAAATCCCGGAGAAAATGTTGAGTAATTTGTTGAAAGAACATGTTTTTACCATTTCTTTGAAAATGGCAGGCAAATAAATTGAGAAGACAGAATGTAATGAAGAGAATGAGAGAGGAAAGAGAGATAAGGAAAAACACGGAAAAAGAGAAAGTGAAAGAAAACAGGATACAACTTTCAGAAGTAGGGATGCTATTTAAAAAAATGGAAGATCCGCCAGCATCCGCGTGTGAGATACCAATGCTTAATAAATACCATTGGATAGGAAGATCATCATCATCATCATCATCATCATCATCATCATCATCAACATCGTCGTTGTCGTCGTCGTCGTCGTCATCATCATCATCATCATCATCATCATCATCATCATCATCATCATCATCATCATCATCATCATCATCATCATCATCATCTTTTCGTCATCTTCACCTTTATCATCATCATCTTCTTCTTCATCATCGTCATCCGAATCAGCAGTAGTGGCAGAAAAATCAACAGCAGCAGCAGCAGCAATAGAAAAAAAAAGCAGCAGCAGCAACAGCAGCAGCAGTAGCAAGAGCAGCAAGAGCAGCAGCAGTAGTAACAGCAGTAGTAGCAACAGCAGTAGCAACAGCAGCAGTAGCAACAGCAGCAGCAGCAGAAGCAACAGCACCGGCAGTGGCAGCAGAAGCAGGAACACCAGCTCTATCTTTATCAGCCTTTCTCTATGTCTCTCTTTTCTTGTCATTCCTTCTCCCTTTCCTTTCTCTATGTCGTCTATATCTCCCAGTCTCTCTATACTGCATTCACAATGCTCAATGTTTTTTTTCAATGTTGACAAAGCTTTTTTGTTTATTTATACCACAATCAATTGTCCATTACAGTAAAAAAAACACCACCAAAACAACACACACAAAACCAACAACAACAAAACAAAACAACAACATCTGTGGATCAGGATTATATGCTGTTATGATTCACCATATTATATTGGGATACAAAGCCCTAATCAGGGTTGGGATTGAATATTTTAGCACAACATGGTTGTTTCGTTTTCCTTGAAATGTATGTACTGTTGCCTCCAATTCATTGTCTTCTTGTTTAGTTTTGTTTGCTGGAGCGCTTTCACTGCACGCTTGTGTGTGTGTAGAAGGAGAGGAAGTTTGGTTTCTTTTCACGATCATCTTGGTTCTTCAAGCAGTTATCAGTCACTGACAAGTCAGAAGGCATATTTTTGGTGGAGCAGGCAACATACTTGCTGGGTGAGGGCTCTTCATCTAAGGTGGTTAAAGACTGCATTTTGCCGATGCTGTCCAGTGCTGTCCTTCCTCTGCCCATTGCAGGATAGGTGGCCTTCAGGCTGATAGAAGAAAGAGACTTGACCATGTCAAACAGCCTTCTGCACTTGGAGGAGAGGGTTTGACGGAATTTGCTGATGAAGAGGTAAAACACCAAATTGATGCTGTGGTTGATGATAATGATGACACTGCAGGCGTAAGACAAGTTGGGAGTTGTTAATAAGTTTGTTGAACGCTTTAAAATCCTCACTATTGCGCACAGCAGTTGGGAGACAAAGGTAGATGCACAGATGGCAAGCACTACGTAGATGATTCCACTATCCATGTCACTCTGCCGCTTGTTGGGGCAACTCTTTGGTTGCAATGCAATTGTTCTATTGTCACACGGGCCTGATTTTAGTTCCTGCATTGACTGTGTCTGTTTGGTGCTTTGTGGTTCTGTTTTAGTTAGTGAGTCCTCTTCTTGTGTAGAATGTAGTTCTGCTTCACAGTCCACACTCCTTTGTTTTGTATTCAGCTGTCCTTCTGCTGTCTGGTCTGACTGAGCAGTCTCTTCTGTGTCTACATTTGTCAGTGGATCCTGTGTCCCTGCATCACACGATGTCTCTCTGTGCTCAAGTGCAAGCAGATGTCCAGTCTGCACTGCAGAGGTAGTTTCGGAGTTTTCATTCTCCTGATCAAACAGGGTCTGTCCTTGTTCCGGCACCTGTAAATTTTGTGCGGCATACATAGGTGCAACTGTTTTGGAAAATCGTCTCAATTTGAACATCACCGTTAACATAAGTGTGTTTTGGGCTACAACTGGCACGATCAGCGATATCACTTTCCTAAGTGCAAAAACATTCCAATCTGCGTCGTCTTTAGTCATATAGAACTCTCTGTTAATCCATATTGCAGACAGTAAAAAGTTACAGAAGATGATTATCACTGTTGCTAATCGGAGGCGAGAACGAGACAACATGTTCTGAATATGTAGAGGATAATATAATTTGATAAATCGAGCTATAGCCACATTAAAGTGATGTGAAGTGAAATGGTTCTATGTGGTAAGCAGAGCATGTGGAAAAACATTTGAATGTAGACATTACGAAATCTGTAAAAACGAATCAATGGATACGTGAACACATACAAAAAATCTGCAAGAGCCAACGCTCTGAACAGATACACAGTACTATCAAACTTTGTCTTGACATTAGCCAGATCCACAATACCAGCACATCGAAAGGGATGCCCAATATTGCAAAAGGAAGTAACCAATAAACAGAATAGGGTCTCTGACAATTGGTTACAATGATGCTTCCCCTACTTCTGTCCTGATATGTGCAGTTTCTTCGAAATGAAAGTAATCGTAGATAATATCAAGGGGTAATCCATGGCAATGTATCTGAAGGTGGTGACTTACACACTTCTTCCCACCTTTAGACTTATGGCTCTTACTCTAGAAACAATTTCTGCAGATTCTCTCAGTAACACACACTGTTCCTTCGAAAACACAGAGGATCTTTCATTGACACAGATAGCGAAGTGATGACAAAAACTTCACTTAGGTTAGTCAGAGCAATTGCGAAATTGTCACTTTTTGCGTCATTACTTTAGATTGGAGGCAGGATGGTTAAGACGTTACCTTGCCAACAAATAAACACAAGGTTCTGGGTTCGATTCCCAGCCCTGCCCTTTCTTCCGAGTTTGACGAAAAAAGTGAACTGAATGTCAAAGTCATTGGGATGAGACTATAAACCGAGGCCTCGTGTGCGAAGGTACATAGAACATCTTGCACACAGGTTAAAAACCCGTTCTGCCTTTGGAAGAGCAAACCATTGTGTGCCGCGGGGAACAGACGACAACAGAATAAAAACAACAAACAATACAAGGTGTTGTTTTTGGACACAATCACTGGGGAAGGGTGAGGGAGTTAGGGTCCCAGGGTGGTTTGAGCTGTATATTGGTAGCGTTCTGGCGGCTCCTGTAATGACCTGGAACCATATGTATCGGCAACTGCCTTTCCAGTGGACCATTCCAGTGACGTGAAGAGGGGTGGGGTGGGGGAGCTGCTGCATGGGGTTATTACTTGCCCTCCATACATACTTACCCAGGCTTTGTGCTCTAGAGCCTAGAAGCGCATCTCCATAGTCTTCCGAGACTGACGGATGTCCACATTACTTTAGGTTGAAATGAGGAATCAGAATCCGATTTAGGGAAATGTATTGTTGTCCACAAGATCGAAAGGACTTGCAAAAACAATACTACAAGGCACTGTCCAGGGAGGAAGAAAAAGAGGCAGACCAAGGAAGAGATGGGAGGACAACATCAGAAAATGGACAGGCCTAGAACTCAACCAAATTTTGAGAAAGGCAGAACAGAGAGAGGAATGGAGGGAACTGGTTGTCAAGTTTTCAGGGGTGCCCCGATGGTCACCAGACTAAAGGATAGATAGATAGATTGTTGTCAAGTCAGATAGAGACACCTTTCACACAAAATATGAATGAAAAGTCAAAATTTTGTTAAAGATAAAGGTTATGAAAAAATACAGTGTTTCGATGTTTCTGTTCTTCTGGAAGAAGAGTCGTACACGTTTCTACCATTAGATAAACAGTTATGTCTTAATAAGCATACATTATACAAACTTCAAGTAGATCTTAGGTAAAGATCGTCTTCTAAGATTTTACAACACTTAGATCTACATGTTCTTATTTGTTTCGTGTGTTTGTTTATTTCCTAGCTATATCATAGATTATTTAGATAGATAAGATAGATAGATAGATAGATAGATAGATAGATAGATAGATAGATAGACAGATAGATAGATAGATAGATAGATAGATGGTCTATAGGGTTACCATTGGACAAAAGATCATCATCATCATCATCATCATCATCATCATCAATCATCTTCATCTCTCTATCATCATCATCATCATCATCTTCATCTACTTCTCTATCATCACATCAGCAGCAGCATCATCATCAGCATATCAGCACAGCACCACATTTCATTCACTACAGCAGCCGAAGCAGCAGCAGTGGCAAGCAGCAGCAGTAGCTAGTAGCAGCAGCAACAGCAGCAGATCTCATCACGCATCAGAAAGCAACAGCAGCAGAAAAGCAACAGCAGCAGAAGAAGCAACAGCAGCAGAAGAAGCAACAGCAGCAGCAGTGGCAACAGCAGCAGAAGAAGCAACAGCAGCAGCAGTGGCAACAGCAGCAGAAGAAGCAACAGCAGCAGCAGTGGCAACAGCAGCAGAAGAAGCAACAGCAGCAGCAGTAGCAACAGCAGCAGAAGAAGCAACACAGCAGCAGCAGTAGCAACAGCAGCAGAAGAAGCACAAGCACGCAGCAGCAGTAGCAACAGCAGCAGAAGAAGCAACAGCAGCAGCAGTGGGAACAGCAGCAGAAGAAGCAACAGCACCGGCAGTGGCAGCAGAAGCAGGAACACCAGCTCTATCTTTATCAGTCTTTCTCTATGTCTCTCTTTTCTTGTCATTCCTTCTCCCTTTCCTTTCTCTATGTCGTCTATATCTCCCAGTCTCTCTATACTGCATTCACAATGCTCAATGTTTTTTCAATGTTGACAAAGTTTTTATTTACTTTATACCAAAATTCATTGTCAATTACAGAAAAAAAAAACAACAAAACAACATATGTGGATCACGATTATGTGCTGTATGATTCACCTTTTTATATTAATAATGATAATAACACATGGAATTTATATAGCGCTATATCTTGCAAAAACAAATCAAAGCGCTTGCACTCGACCCACACAACACACAAGCAACCAATGACAAGAAATAGTTTTAGCAAATTCGAATGTAAAACACACACACACACACACCACACCACACACACACACACACACACACACACACGCAGCCGCGCGCGCGCGCGCGCGCGCACTCCACACACACACACACTTATAGAGGCAGGGTGAAGGGAATTTCAGATGTTGAAGGCAGGGACAAATAGGAGATGGAAACAGAAGGCAAAAGTCTTAGGTTTGAAATAAGTGTGTTTGAGGTTGGATTAAAAAGTGTCATATGTGGGCTTTTGCCGAAGGGAGAAAGGGAGGTCATTCCAAATTGATGGACCAGAAATAGATATTGGGAACAAAGCCCTAATGAGGATGGAATTGAATGTTTTAGCACAACATGGTTGTTTATTTTGCTTGAAAAATATCTACTGTTGCCTTGCCCTGCCATGACTTGCCACATCCAAAGGACTTACCCCCAGATTATCACTCAAGGTGTACTTCACCGGCTGACATCAAGCGTCCAGCAGGAATCGAATCCTTCACCCCTTACCTTCCAGAATACTTTACCACTAGACCATTCATCCATGGATATAAACGCATGTGTGCCAATGTGTATGTAAAATAATGTGGGAGTGTGCATGCACACAGATGCAAGTATATGTGTGTCTCTTTTGAAGAAAAAGCTGCTGGGTGTGGAATTCATTGTTTTCTTGTTTCGCTTTGTTTGCTTGAGCGCTTACAGGTGCGCACTCGTGTGTGTAAGGGGAGAGGATGTTTGGTTTCTTTTCAGGGCCATCTTGGCACTTGAAGCAGTTATCAGTCACTAACAAGTCCAGAAGGCATATTTTTGGTGGAGCAGGCAACATACTTGCTGGTTGAGGGCTCTTCATCTGGGGTGGTTAGAGTCTGCATCTTGCCGATGCTGTCCAGTGCTGTACTTCCTCTGCCCATTGCAGGATAGGAGGTGGCCTTCAGGCTGACAGAAGAAAGATACCTGACTGTATCAATCAGCTCTCTGCACTTGGAGAAGAGGGTTTGACGGAATTTGCTGATGAAGAGGTAAAACACCAAATTGATACTGTGGTTGATGATAATGACAACACTGCAAACGCTTGAATATTTGGGAGTTGTTAATAAGTTTGTTGAACGCATTAAAATCCTCACTATTGCACACAGTAGTTGGGAGACAAAGGTAGATGCACAGATGGCAAGCACTACGTAGATGATTCCACTATCCATGTCACTCTGCCGCTTGTTGGGGCAACTCTTTGGTTGCAATGCAATTGTTCTATTGTCACACGGGCCTGATTTTAGTTCCTGCATTGACTGTGTCTGTTTGATGCTTTGTGGTTCTGTTTTAGTTAGTGAGTCCTCTTCTTGTGTAGAATGTAGTTCTGCTTCACAGTCCACACTCCTTTGTTTTGTATTCAGCTGTCCTTCTGCTGTCTGGTCTGACTGAGCAGTCTCTTCTGTGTCCACAGGTGTCAGTGGATCCTGTGTCCCTGCATCACACGCTGTCTCTCTGTGTTCAAGTGCAAGCAGATGTCCAGTCTGCACTGCAGAGGTAGTTTCCCATTTGTGAGCTGTTCGTTCTTGATTCTCCTGATCAAACATGGTCTGTCCTTGTTCCGGCACCTGTAAATTTTGTGCGGCATACATAGGTGCAACTGTTTTGGAAAATCTCCTCAATTTGAACATCACCATTAACATAAGTATGTTTTGGGCTACAACTGGCACGATCAGCGATATCACTTTCCTAAATACAAAAATATTCCAATGTGTGTCCTCTTTAGTTATGTAGAACTCTCTGTTAATCCATATTGCAGACAGTAAAAAGTTACAGAAGATGATTATCACTGTTGCTAATCGGAGGCGAGAACGAGACAACATGTTCTCAACATGTAGAGGATAATATAATTTGATAAATCGAGCTATAGCCAGCATTAAAGTGATGTGAAGTGAAATGGTTCTATGTGGTAAGCAGAGCATGTGGAAAAACATTTGGATGTAGACATTACGAAATCTGTAAAATCGAAACAATGGATATGTGAACACATACAAAAAATCTGCAAGAGCCAACGCTCTGAACAGATACATAGTACCATCAAACTTAGTCTTGACACTCAGCCAGATCCACAATACCAGCACATCAGAAAGGATGCCCAATATTGTGAGAGAGAGGCACAAATTATACAGAATAGGGTTTCTGATATTTGGTAACAACGATGCTTCCCCTACTTCTGTCCTGATATGTGCAGTTTCTTCGAAATCATAGTAGTCATAGATATTATCTAGTGGGTAATCCATGGCAATATATCTGAAGGTGGTGACTACACACTTCTTCAAACCTTTGCTCTTACTCTAGAAACAATTTCTGCAGAATTCTCTCAGTAACACACACTGTTCCTTTGAAGACACAGCAGGATCTTTCATTGACACAGACAGCGAAGTGATGACAAAAATTGCAGCAAGTTAGAACAATTGCAAAAACGTCACTTTTTGCGTCATTACTTGAGATTGGTGGCAGGATGGTTAAGACGTTCCCTTGCTAAAAAGCAAACCACGAGGTTCTGGGTTCGATTCCCAGCCCTGCCCATTCTTCCCAATTTTATGAAAAAAGTGACAGAATGTCAAAGTCATTCGGATGAGACTATAAACCGAGGCCCCGCGTGCGAACGCACATAGAACATCTTATGCACACGTTAAAAACCCGTTCTGCCTTTCGGAAGAGCAGGCCATTGTGTGCGGTGGGAACGGAGAAGAGAATAAAAAAAACCCAAGCATGCACACAGGTGTTGGGTGCTGGGGAAGGGTGAGGGAGTTAGGCCGCGGCCATAGTAAACCCGTCGTTTTGACGCCGTCAAAACGACGGGCCGGGTGAAAAATGCTGCCCGGCTGAATTACTCTGTGGCGTCACTGAAAACGGCTGAGCGTGGCCATAGTAGACCCGGCCGGCCGTTCTTTTTAACCCGTCGTTTTGACGTTCGAGCAACACGTCCGTTTGCCGGGTCGACGGAAAGGAAAATAATCAAAAAAACTTATTTATGGTGCTTCAAAAATTCTGACTACACAAACTAGTAAATTAACCTTTCCCGATTACATTCCAATGGTTTTGATAAAAGTTTTGGGGGAGATTTTACGTAAAAACACTTTTTATGTCGAACTATTTTCTGTCGATTTGCGTCACCGCGGCAGCCTCATTTTGCGTCACTCGCAGTCTCGGGGTGACCATATTGTCAGAAAGAGACGGGCCGGTTGACTATGGCCGCTTTGACGGATCCGTTCTCCGTCAAAGAGACGGCCGTCGAAACAACGGGACGGGCCGGTTTACTATGGCCGTAGCCTAAAGCGCAAATCGACAGAAAATAGTTCGACATAAAAAGTGTTTTTACGTAAAATCTCCCCCCAAAACTTTTATCAAAACCATTGGAATGTAATCGGGAAAGGTTAATTTACTAGTTTGTGTAGTCAGAATTTTTGAAGCACCATAAATAAGTTTTTCTTGATTATTTTCCTTTCCGTCGACCCGGCAAACGGACGTGTTGCTCGGACGTCAAAACGACGGGTTAAAAAGAACGGGCCGGGCCGGGTCTACTATGGCCACGCTCAGCCGTTTTCAGTGACGCCACAGAGTAATTCAGCCGGGCAGCATTTTTCACCCGGCCCGTCGTTTTGACGGCGTCAAAACGACGGGTTCACTAGGGTATACGGTAGCGTTCTGGCGGCTCCTGCAACGGTGCTGGAACCATAGGTGTAGGCAACTGCCTTTCGAGTGGACCATTCCAGTGACGTGAAGAGGGGTGGGGTGGGGTGGGGGTGGGAGCTGCTTTAACGGGTTTCTACTTGCCCTCCATACATACTGGTAAGGCTTTGTGTTCTCAAGCCTAGAAGCGCATCTCCATAGTCGAGACTGATGGATGTCCACATCACTTTAGGTTGAAATAAGGAATCAGATTCAGATTTAGAGAAATATATTTTTTCCCCAACATCTCTTGCCTGAGCATGCACTTAAAGTGTAATGCAATGTTTGGGTTATTATCCAGCTAAGACTGACCACCTGGCTGGATACAAACTTTATGACCTCCCTTGCATCCTTTAATAGGATCCCCAAACTTAAGGCACAAAGATTCATTAGGTGCTTATTTTGTTTTATTCATTTTTTTCCCAACATATATTCTAAGCATATTTTCTTTCTTTTTTTATCATCGTCTTTTGAGGGCAGCTTCAAAAGGCCACAGGAATATCAAATATTCCTTTGAATGCAATTGACACTTTTAAATTCTGAAATGTGTCTTGCTGTAAGGTACCACAGCAGGTGGAGGTTCAGGTACCGCCGGGACCTCTGATGAGGGCTCATCCAGGAGCCGAAACTCGAGTCAGGCAGGCCAAAGGCATGATACATACTCAGAAATGTTTACAATACTGCCACTGAAATACATTATTTCCTAGAATTTATTATCATTTCACTTTTGCTTTATATTATTTGAATATTTGCTAAGCCATTTTCAAAATGATTGAGAAGTTGGTACCTGCAATTGTCTTTCCTCACTACTATTTCCTCAAATATATTGTTGTCAAGTTAGAAGGAAACACCTTTCACAATTCACAGATTTATGATCTTACAAATAGGGAAGTTCAGGTGGGTTACAAGCCGTACATAAAAAAAAGTAAGTAGGAAAGAAATAAAATATCACAGAATAACACAACACAGTGTGCAAACATTACCTTACACTCAACAAGACAGGACCCACACCAATACCATGACTTTATCAAAGAGGAATTCGCGTGGTCACAAGCTATATATACACGAAAAAGATAAACAATCATTTATCATCCAAAACAAAAAGATAAAAACAGATACACACGCATACATGCACGCGCGTACACACACACTCACTGCACGCATAGTCGTATGGCAATGCACAAATGATTATAACATGTCATACTGTAAGAGCATTATCAGTTGATAAGATGTGTATATAATAATTTATTTTTTTAAGTACATAAATTTAAAAAACTAAAACAAAAACACATTGCACTCAGTACAAGAAAAGTACGTCGACTTTGCTAAACCCATCCCATACACCATGCCCTGCTCAGCTCTCCCTCCCTCCCCCTCTCTATTTCCTCCCCACCTCTCCTCTCTTTCCTGTCCAGTCCGTCCATGTTTGTTGCTATTGTTAAATCCTTGTTCAATATTAAAATTGAAGTTGGGATAAAACTGTTTTTACTTCGAAGGGTTTTGAGTTTGGGTACTCTGTAGCGTTTTTGAAAGGGAAGAAGCTGAAAATAATTAGGAAGCACATGCATATACCATCACTCACGATTTCTTTCCCTCTGTCGAGAGAGAACTAGAAAAAAGAAATAAACAATCAAATTATCGAGATCCCTTGAAGGGAATACATGCAGAACAACTGGGTAATCCCCTGGGTGTCATGCTGGGGGAACGTTCAAGCAACAACAATAACCACAAGTTATTATAACAATGATAGTAAGTAATTTAAGTATTAAACACCTTTGTATGAAATTCCATAGCATCGCAGGAGGGACATCCTTTGCCTGCCCATATCTAACAATTATGCTACCTCATCGCCAGAACAACGCGAAAAAACAAATCAAATGTTGCGTAATTTGTTGAGAGAACATATGTTGTTTTTTTAAAAACTATTTCCTTGAAAACGGCAGGCAAATAAATTGAGAAGGCAGAACGTAATAGAGAGCATGAGAGCGGATAGAGAGATAAGGAAAAACACAGAAACAGAGAAAGTGAAAGGAAACAGGATACAACTTTCAAAAGTAGGGATGCTATTTTTTAAAAGGGAAGATCCCACAGCATCTGCGTGTGGAGATGCCAATACTTAAGGTTACCATTGGATAGAAAGATCATCATCATCATCATCATCATCGTCATCATTTTCTTCTTCATCGTCATCTTCATCGTCGTCGTCGTCATCGTCGTCATTATCTTCTCCTTCATCGTCATCGTCATCCTCCTCCTCATCGTCGTCGTCATCCTCCTCCTCCTCATAAACATCATTTTCTTCTTCATTGTTCTCATCAGTATCAGCAGCAGTAACAGCAGAAAAAGAAACAACAGCAGTAGCAGCAGAAGCAGCAACAGCAGAAGCAATAGCAGCAGCAGCAGCTATATCTTCATCATTCTTCCTTCATGTCTCTCTTTTCCTGTTATTTCTCCTCTTTTTCCTTTCCCCGTGTCTCCTTTCTAAGTTTCTCAATACTGCGTTCAAAATGCTTTTTTTTCAATGCTGACAAAGCTTTTTACATAGATACCAAAATTTATTGTCGATTATAGTTAAAACAAAAAGCACCAAAAAACAACTGTATATCACAATTATATACTAAATGATTTTCCATTTTATATTTCATACAAAGCCCTGATGAAGGTTGGGATATGTTATTTTAGCACAACATGGTTGTTAATTTTCCCTTGATATATATATATACTATTGCCTTGCCTTGTCACATTCGAAACTCATGTCCTCAGATTATTCCTTAAATAAGGTCTACTTCACTGGAGAAAATCACGTGTCCACCAGGAATCGAATCCTTTAATTCTTGCTTTCCAGGATGCTTTACAAGAACATTCATATGTGCATGTGCTGCGCACTCGTGTGCATGTGTGCTACGCGCGCGCGCGCACGCACACACATATATCTTATATAATTTGTGTTTTTGTGAGTGAGTGAGTGAGTGAGTGAGTGTGTGTGTGTGTGTGTGTGTGTGTGTGTGTGTGTGTGTGTGTGTGTGTGTGTGTGTGTGTGTGAATGCACACATGCATGAGGGTATGTGTGCCCTGAGATGATATTTGTAAATAAGCCACCAGGTATTGGATTCACTGGGGTTTTTTGTTTTGTTTTGTTAGAGCTGTGTGTGTGTGTGTGTGTGTGTGTGTGTGTGTGTGTGTGTGTGTGTGTGTGTGTGTGTGTGTGTGTGTGTGTGTGTTTAGGGATGTGGAAATGGTGGTTTCTTTTTTTTTTAAGAAGTCACATGCCATCTTCCCACTTGAAGCAGTTATAAGTCACTGACGAAGTCCACAAGACCTATCTTTGGTGGAGCAGGCGACATACTTGATGGATGAGGGCTCGTCCTCTGAGGTGATCATAGTCTGCATCCATTTCGTGCTGTCCAGTGATGTCGCTTCTGTGCCCATCCCAGGATAAGATGACGTGAAGCTAACAGAAGAAACAGAAACAGACTTGCCTATGCCCACCAGGCTTCTGCACTTAGAAAGGAGGGTGTGACGGAATTTGGTGATGAAGAGGTAAAACACCACATTGATACCGTGGTTGATGAGAACGATGATGTTGCAGGAGTAGGACAAGTGGGGAGTTTTTAATAAGTCTGAATCAATATGTATACTCTTTACTATTGTGCACACCAGTTGGGCGAGGAAGGTCGATGCACAGATAGCAAGCACTACGTAGATGGTTCCTCGATCGAAGTCAGTCTGCTGCTTGCTGGAGGCCCTCTTTGGCTGCAATGAAATCCTTCTCTCGTCACATGAGCCTGAATCTGCTACCGGCATTGAGTATCTTTGTTCGGCTTGCGGTTCTGTTTTAGGGAGTGGGTCTTCCTCTTGTATAGTGTGCAGCTCTGCTTCACAGTCCACACTCCTTTTTGTATTCAGCTGTCCTTCTGTTTTCTGGTCTGACTGAGCAGTCTCTTCTGTGTCCACAGGTGTCAGTGGATCCTGTGGCTCTACTTCATACGCTGTGTCTCTGTGCTCAAGTGCAAGCAGATGTCCAGTCTGCACTGCAGAGGTAGTTTCCCATTTGTGAGCTGGTGGTTCTTGATTCTCCTGTTCAGACATGGTCTGTCCCTGTTCAGGCAGCTGTAAAACTTTTGGGTCACAAAGAGGTGCCACTGTTTTGGAAATGCGCCTCAATTTGAACATCACCATTAGCATAAGCACGTTTTGAGCCACAACTGGTAACATTAGCGATAGTGCTCTTCTCACTAATGTAATGAGCCATTTTGCATACTTTTTAGGCAGGTAGAACCGTCCGTAAGCCCATATTGTGAGCAGTGATAAGTTAATGAAGATGATTATCATTGTCCCCCATAGTAGG
>CM060324.1:30389029-30426529 GCA_030674155.1 Stramonita haemastoma
TTAGGATATAATCTAAACCACCCCTTTGTTACATCTTTTGAAATTTGCCTTATTCTTGGTGGGTGTGTATGGCCTGCGTGGCTTGTGTTTGTATGTGCTGTTTTTTGTGTGTTTGTATGTGGTGGCAGCCCTACACTTTGCTGTGGTGGATCATATTATCATTTATATGATATTAATCATATTATCTTGTATATTATCATTTTATTATATTACTACGAGGTATTATTGCGTACACTGTACCAGCTCATGTTCCTAAAAAGTTGCTATATTTAAGCCAAGCTGCACTCTTCGGGGCTGTAGTGTCCCACAAGACCAAGGTCACGCGTAGCAAAGCTGCTTGTAAAGTGTGTATGCATGCAGTAGAGCACTCTTTTGGTGACCTGGGAGTGTGTATCCCCTGTGCATGCATGCCAGAGCGTGTGTGTTTGCATGCGGATGGAGGAAAAGTATGTTAATATTTATCTGCCCTCCTTGGATATAATGATTAACAGTCAACATATCAACCAATCAATGAATCAATGAATCAATCAATCAACCACTCACCCACTCGTTCACTCACTCACTCAGTCATTCTGGGGTTTATACATACCAATGTCATCATTCATTCTCCAAATTATACCTCAGCCAGAGGCTTTGTCAGTTATTGATGTAACCAAAGTGTGGACCCTTAGATTATCAAAATGTTATGTTGTAACATTTTGAGATTGTCTTCCGCCATCACAAGCTCTTAGAATAACAACTCTCCTCTCCTATAAAACAGATAAAAAAACAGCTCTGAAGTCAGAGTATGGCTGACTCCTGGCGAGTTACCTGAAAAAAGTTCTTATGCAGGGTACACCGACGATATCACAGTGTTTCCCTTCTTTTTCTTCTTGTTCTTGTCCCCCATCCATTAGATCATGAGTGATGTCTGGTGCTAGTCTTTCGGATGAGACGATAAGCCGAGGTCCTGTGCGTTACACACCATTATTTAGCGCGCGTAAAAGAACCCACGGCAACAAGAGGATTGTCCCTGGCAAAATTCTATAGAAAAAAAGCCACTTTTATAGGGAAACAAAACAACTGCAGACAGGAAAAAGAAGAAAAAAAAAAGGGTAGGTGCTGCACTGGTGGCGACGCGCTCTCCCCGGGGAGAGCAGCCCGAACTTCACGTAGAGAAATCTGCTGTGACATAAAAGTGTATTAAAAAAGAAATTTCTTCTTTCCTCCTTCTTCTCCTGCTCATCCTGCTCTTCCTCCTTCTCCCCCTTCTCCTCTTCCTCCTCGTCCTCCTTGTTCTTGTTCTTCTCCCTTGTTCTTGTTCTTCGTCTTCTATTCCTCCTCCTCCTTCTTGAGAATTATTTTCTTCAGATTCTTCTTCTTCAGTATTCTTCTTCTTTTTCTTCAGAATACCTCTTCTTCAGAAAAGTATTTACATACTTTTCTTCCATCCACCCTAGAGAGAGAGAGAGAGAGAAGGGGAGAGAGAGAGAGAGAGAGAGAGAGAGAGAGAGAGAGAGAGAGAGAGAGAGAGAGAGAGAGAGAGAGAGAGAGAGAGATTGACTGATTGAATGAATGAATGAATGAATGAATGATTGAATGACAATCTTTATACTGAGAGGATTGATTGATTTATGACATCTTTATACTGAGGGATTGATTGATGAATCTTTGAATGATTGAATTATAATGTTCATACTAAGGATAAGAGAGAGAGAGAGAGAGAGAGAGAGAGAGAGAGAGAGAGAGAGAGAGAGAGAGAGAGAGAGAGAGAGAGAGAGAGAGAGAGAGAGAGAGAGAGGAGATATTTTATTGTTTTAGCTTTTTAAACCATTCACAAGAAAGATTATATATATTATGTATATTATTATGATATATATATATATTATATTAGAGAGAGAGAGAGAGAGGAGAGAGCGAGAGGAGAGAGAGAGTGAGAGAGAGAGAGAGATGAGAGTAGAGAAGAGAGAGAGAGAAGTAGAGAGCTCCAATGTAACATAAATTGCTATGTGTGTGTTGTGTGTGTGTGTGTGTTGTGTGTGTGTGTGTGTGTGCGTGTGTGTGTGTGTTTCGCTGTCAATGCTCCTGCTGACCCGTGAAGCACGCACAAAATAACAGTGTTCATCCAAAGAGGGCGCTGTGAAACTGAGTTTACCCTGCAAGTCTAGGCCCTCTCACTTTCATTGAACATCGAACAACCTGAGGCAACAGTTGCACAAGAATCTGTGTGTGCATTGTCGCTACTCTGCCATTTTTACCTACACCTTCAGGTGGGTTTTTTTCTTTACTGTTTATGGTGCTGGTTCTATTTATCATGGTAATTATTTCGAGTTGTTAAGTATGAGAAAGCATTGAAGCACAGGACAGGCAGATTAGCAGAATATTGAAAGGTGAGTGCCAGTTGTAAAGTGGCACAGATGATGGTTATGGTGGGGATGTTTTTTGTGTTTCTTCATTCAAAGCTCAGACAGCAACTATTGTTGTTTGTTATTTGAGCGAAAATGCGTTGCTGCTGCGGTTAAGTGCTTGACCAGTCAGGCTCAGCATACTCGACTTCATCATGGGAGAGAGTTGTTATATTTGGTCTTTCTGGATTAAAAAAAAAATAGTGCAGAAGAATGGACCGAAAACGTAGAATAGAGACAAGAAGGATGTGACAGGAAGAAAAGGAACAAGGCAGAAACATGGAGAGGGATAAAAGAAAATTTCTGGAACACACATTTCAAAAGGTGGAGATGGATGCTGTTTATACTGACAGACACCCCCCCCCCCCCCCCCCCTTGATATCCCCATTGGGGAGTGTTTCCGTTTGTTCCCCCTACAGTGATTATTACTTTAAATAAGATGCGAAGTTACAGGAACATTTTTTTTGCTCGTTCCTGGGATAGTGCTCCGAGGTTGACCACAGGAGAAAGTTTTGCATGTGACCAGTTTTGCCCATCATTTCGTTAGCCACATTCCGACTTGGGGATGTCGAAGCACATCAGTGTGTATGCGTGTGCTTAGTTGTATTTTTTTGTT
Organism: Stramonita haemastoma; assembly: GCA_030674155.1. Classification (NCBI taxonomy): domain Eukaryota; kingdom Metazoa; phylum Mollusca; class Gastropoda; order Neogastropoda; family Muricidae; genus Stramonita; species Stramonita haemastoma. Next base: position 30,392,030 of record CM060324.1, read on the forward strand.
GCTGCTTTTTCTTTTTTTTCCCCCAATAATTCTGTTCTGTTTTTTCTTTTTTGCTTTCCTTCTGTCGTCTTTTTTTTGTTTGTTTTACTTATCTAAATTGATTATGCCCATTGTCCTTATTTTTACAAATATTTTTTACATTTTCTGTGTTTCACTCTTTGTTTCTATTTTTCTATTTTCTTTGTCTCTCTCTCTCTCTCTCTCTCTCTCTCTCTCCTCTCTCTCTCTCTCTCTCTCTCTCTCTCTCTCTCTCTCTCTCTCTCTCTCTCTCTCTCCTCTCCTCGTAAATTAAAACAGCCTTTGTGTCTGTCTTGTCGGTCTCCTCTGTTTGTCCGTCCGTCCGTCTGTCTGTCGTGAACTGAAATTGCGTTTGCCTCTCTCTCTCTCTCTGTCTGCTGTCTGTCTTTCTGTCTGTCTGTCTGTCTGTCTGTCTGTCTTCTCTTCTCTCTCTCTCCGTCCTCCTCTCTTCTCTTCTTTGTAAATTAAAACAGCCTTTGTGTCTGTCTTGTCGGTCTTCTCTGCTTGTCCGTCCGTCCGTCTGTGTCTGTCGTGAACGAAATTGCTGTCTCTTCTGCCTGCTCTTCTTCTCTGCTCTCTCTTCTCTCCTCTCATCGTCGTCTTCGGTCTCTCTGCTTTCTCTCCGTCTGTCTTCTACATCGTCTGCTTCTCCTCTCTCTTCCTCTCTCTCTCTCTCTCCTCTCTCCTCTCTCTCTCCTCCCCCTCCGCCTCTTTCTCTTTGCCTCCCCCCTTTTCTCCCATGTCCTCTTTCTTTCCACCCCCCCTCCCTCCTCCCTCCCTCTCCTCTCTCTCCCTCTCCCTTTCTCTCTCCCTATTTCCCACTTTCTCTCCTTCAGTTAGACGCTGTATACACCTATCACAAATACAATGTTTCGTATGCATTTTCAGAAACTGCAGCAATCTTCGACCTTCAAACACCTAGATGCTAGACTATGATCCACAATGGTTTGGCCTCGCTAATCTCATGTTTGGTAGAGCAGGGTAGGGGATGGATAATAATAAGAAAATTTCAACCAAATCTTTCATCCGCTTTTCCTTTTAGCCCTGCAGATATGTGAAACAATTGTGGGTTTTGTGGTAAAAGCACCAAAAATTGCACAAATAAGGTTAAGGACATACTAAATAAATTCAGATATAGTGCCAAGCTGAATTTTTCCCCAGAAGCCCATAAATCTTAAAAATCCAAGATGGCCGCCATCTGAAATGAAATATCTATAAATTGTCATACTTTTGTAAATAGTTGAGACAAGAACATAAATAAGGAGTCTTTTTATATGTTTTGAGGCATGCAGATTTTAATGGAACCATTGTTTAGTTGATAAAATGCATATAAAGCAGCATAGTGGCCAAATTTATGTTACAAAACTCATGTTGTTTGTGGACCCCGACAGCAGCCCCAGATCCCCACCTGTAACTTTATTGCTCACTCCACTTAGCTTTGGTGGAGCTCATGGGACACATAGGGGACAGAAAGATGAATGCAAAAGACACCGCTCCTGTCTTCAAGGTGGAAGATCTTGTGAAGCTTTACAGGGACTGACTGGTAGAGTTGGAAGTCGAGATAACTGGACGTATTCATTCCACCAACTCTAATTCTACCAGGTATGATCAGAGATTGTCACAATTTGATAGTACTTCATTCCTACAGGGTTGCCAAAAAGAATATGTGCCCAGGTCACTTGTTGCACTGGTTAGCATGATCTTGGACGGACCAAATGTTACGAAAAGAGAGTGATGAATCCAGACAAGCAGCATTGAGTATTGCTCTGTTACTGCAATACAATAGCTCTGTGAGAAGACAGAAAGGGTCCACTGGTATACACCATAGCAAAAGCAGGGAGACTCCTTTACCTATGTATCTTGGTATGATGATACATGGACAGACACATAAGCGAAAATGTGTAGACACCTTATTCCACTTGGGCTCATCAATTTCTTATGACAGAGTTCTTGACATATCCATGGACATGGCCATTTCAGCAGCCCAGCAGTAAGAATCCAAAGGGGTTGTCTGCCCCCTTAACCTGTGAAAAAATCTGTTCCCCACAGCTGCTATTGATAATCTAGACCACAACCCAAGCTCAACAACTGCTCACGGTGCCTTTCACGGCACAGGCATTTCGCTCTTCCAAAACAGGGAAACAGAATCCGATTGAATCATGCATCACGTCAGAAATGCAACCAGATCTAGATCTTCCTAGCAAACAGATACCACCACTTCCTGAATCCTATGCAATGCTGACCCCAGTGACAGCAAAGAAAGATCCGATTATCCCTTCCGTTCAGGGTACACTGATCAGTGACTGTGAACTTGTTAACACTGCCATGGACGATGAGAAAAAGTGGCAAAACAATACACTAAGTGAAGGGGTCCAGAGAGTTGATGATCCAATCTGTTGGGAGGCATTCCATTCTAATAAGCAGCAATCCCGTGACTTTGAGGTCACTATGGGATCTCTTCTGCCACTGTTCCCAAATGACTCAAAGTGTGTGGCAATGATTTGCCATGCGATGGATGTCATACAACAAGCTGTACACCTTCTGAATCCTGGACAGGTGCCTGTGTTAACAGTAGATCAACCATTGTTTGCAATTGCTAAACAGATTCAATGGTGCTGGCCAAATGAGTATGGGGAAGAGAAGTTTGTCATTCTACTAGGTGGCTTACATATGGGAATGGCGTCCTTTGCCACTCTTGGAGATTTGCTCCATGGCAGTGGATGGACGCATGCTTTGGCCCAAGCAAATATTGCTACACCTGGAACAGCTGATTCATTCCTGACAGCAGCCCATGTCACACAGACAAAACATGCACACCCAAGTTACAGCTGGTGCATTAGCAATACTGTTGCATAAAGCTTACGATGCATACAGCTGTGAAGAGAGTATACCAGCAACATGTGGTCAGAATGTGCTGTGTTCTCACATTCACCAGGACATTTCATCTCTTGCACCATGCACACATGAAGAGGCAGACATCAGAATGCTCCTTCATGCAGTCGATTCAGCAAACGAAGGGTATTGAAAAATTAAGCTGCGTACAGTGGGCACAGATGTTCTCGTTCTGGAAGTTTCGGCTGTTGCATGCCTTGAAAACACTGAAATCTGGGTTGCCTTTAGCAGTGGTAAACACCTCAGGTATACACCTACACATGACTTTGCCAAAGAACTTGGTAGTGAAAATAGCATGTGCACTTCCCATGTTCCATTCCTTTACTGGTTGTGACTCTGTGTTGTCGTTTGCTGGCAAGGGGGAAAAGACTGCATTTGACACATGGAAGTCTTTTGATGAGGTCACATCTGTATTTTCTGCCTTGTTCGTGGATCCATTGGCGTTCAATGATGACTGTATGTCTGTGTTGGAGAAATATGTTGTACGTTTGCATGACCGCACTTGCACAGAAACTATCATGAACTCAGCCAGGAAACACATCTTCACTACCAAAGGTAGATCAATCGACAACATACCACCAACAGGAGCCGCCCTGCTACAGCACACAAAACAGGCAATATGCCAAAGTGGACATGTGTGGGGACAGGCACTGGTCTGTTATCCAGTTCTTCCATCTCCAGAGATGTATGGTTGGCGAAAGAGTGCAACACAAGGCTGGCAGCCATTCTGGACAATGTTCCCACAAGCCGTGGCATCATGTTCTGCATTGCTGCGATGTGGGTGCAAGAAAGGGTGTAGGAGGCTATGCAAGTGTATCAGGGCTGCTATTAAATGTACATCACTCAATCAGTGCAGTGGGAACTGTGACCACAATGATTGTGACTAGAGATGATGAAAACCCACATCTGCATTCTACATTCTGGACATAGTGACTGCTCATGCTGCCACAAGCTATGGCGTCATGTTCTGAATTGCTGCAATGTGAGTGCAAGAAAGGGTGTAGGGGACAATGCAAAGATGCCATAAATGTACATCATTTTGTCATTGCAATGAGAACTGTGACCACAATGACAATGACTATGAAATTTTATGATAGTCCACATCTACATTCTAGATATAGTGACTAATCATGGATATTCACAAATCGGACCTTGTCCATCTTAAAAACAGACATAAAACTGGCCAATATGTGGCTTTATATGCATTATATCGAATGAATAACATTTCCATTAGATTTCTCATGTTTAAAAAACATACCAAAAGACTCCTCATCCATGTTCTTGTCTAAACTGTCTACAAAGATATAACAATTTACAGATATTTCATAGCGGATGGCGGCCATCTTGGATTTTTGCAGTTTACAGGCCCAAAGGTAAAAATCCAGCTTGGCACTATATCTAAACTTTTTTAGTATGTCCTTAACATCATTTGTGCAAATTTTGGTGCTTTTACCACAAAACCCACAATTGGTCTGTATACATGCACAAAACGGCCTTGCTATTTCTTGGGGGTCAATCCTTCACCTTCAGAACAGGATTTTTTTGGGTTAGCCCCAATCTTTTTTTTTCTTTGTGGACTCGGGAGTTTACAACGGTTTAGCTAGACGTTCATCATTGAGGTTTTCATGAATGGAAAGCTTGCCAGTTGTCAGTTATCTGTTATCTTGCTCAGCTGTTTTATAAAGATTTTTCTTGTATTATATTTTTCCTTTGCTGTAGTCCGGTTTTGCCCCTTGTTGAAGTGCTGTGTCCTGACTTTGGGACGAGGTCTTTGGTGTCTGGCTGAAGCGTCAGTCTTTGTCCCCCGCTTTGGTTTGTCTTTGTGTGTGGAGTTCTGCTTTGGTTTCAGTCGGTGTCCACCTTTCAGTCTTTTTCTTCAGGTTTCAGACTTTGTGTTCAGCTTCCTGTCTTTTGTGTTCAATTTTCATTTCAGGCTTTGTTTCCAGGTTTCGGTCTTCGAGTCTAGCTTCCAGTCTTTGTGTTCACGCTCCAGCTCTTTGTGTCCAGGTTTCAGTCTTTGTGTTCATGTTTGTCTTTGTGTCTAGGTGTAGTGTGTCTTTGTATCTGGCTTTGATTTCTTTGTGTCGGGCTGTGGTTTTAGTCTTTGTGTTCAGCTTTCCGTCTTTGTCCAGCTTCTAGTCTTTGTGTCAAGCTTTGATTTCTTTGTCTGGATGTGGTTTGTCTTTGTGTCTTGTAGTTTGTCTATGTGGTAGTTGTCTTTGTGTCCACGTTTTATTCTCTGTGTCTAGCTTTCTGTGTCCAGGTTTCAGTCTTTGTGTGTCCTGGTTTCAAGCCTCTCTTTCCAGCTTTGGTTCAGTCTTTGTCAGCGCTTCCCTGACAGGTGTCTTCAAATGATCACTGAGCGCCCTCCGATTGCAATCAGTATTTCTTGTTAAAATAAAATCAGAATCAAATAAAATTGGTTTCAGTAAAATAAAATGATATGAAATAAGATTATAAACCTAAAATAAAATCTCACAAAAGTAAAATGAGATAAAAAAAAAATCAGATAAAACAAAAAACGGGGTTTCGCCTAGAAATAAAATCAACTAAAATGAAATAAAACGTAATAAAATAAATTGAAAGGCATCGTCTAGACCAAAATGATATAAAATAAAACAAATAAAATGAAATAAAATAAAATAAAATGAAATAAAACCCCCAAAATAAAATTAAATAAAATAGGGAAAAAAATTTGCTAGAAATATGAGAGCAATCTGGGTGACAGTGATCTATCTTCTCATCCGAAAACACCACCACGCCTCCTACAATGGGTTGGAGACTACGAGGGTCATGAGGCATTGTGACTTAGTCATTTTTTGGTTACTTTTCTGATGGGTTTCTTAGGTCTGAAAAAGACCAGCATCTACAATGGTTTTGAGACGGTTTTCGAGGCATTGCGACTTGGTCATCCCCTTCTCATTTCTGATAGGTTTCCTTAGGTCTGAAAATATCACTACACATAGCGGCTTTGATACGGTGTTTAAGAGGTATTGCGAATTGGCCATTACTTTCAGTGTGGGATAGGTTTCCCAGTGTCTGAAGTTACCAACACTCTCAATGTCATGAGACAGTTTTCATGAGGTATTGCAAATTGGTCATTTCCTTTCCACTTCTGATAGGTTTTCTTGTGTCTAAAAAAATGTTTCCACAAAATTTTATGACGAAGTTTTCTTATGTTTGGAAATATCACTACCTACAATGGCTTTGAGATAGTTTTCATGAGGTATTGTGAACTGATCATTCCTTCCTTCGATTGGTAAGGCCTTTCCTTGCCCTTCCCACCCTTTATTAAACACGGGTCCTAACCTGGTAATGAGTCATTATGTTGATCATCCTGAGGACACTTCAACAGTGGGCCAAGTCCCATTGATCATCACCTTGGAATCACCTGCTCTGTAAGTACTTTGCCGTCATAGTTGAAATATTTTAATGTGCACCATCTTTCAGGTATATGTTTTTTGACTGTTTTTTTAAATTAATTTATTATTATTTTTTTTTAGTGTTCATTCTATTTTTTCAACTTTTTTCCGTATCATTTTCTTTTACAGGTATCATTTTTTTGTTCTGAGACTTGTGTTTAGGAGAATCGAGTTCACACTCTTTTAAAAAGTCGTAAGTGTTTAGGTATAAAAATCTTGCAGGGTTTGAGTTTGCTGACATGGTAGCTTCTAAATCTAGAAGGGAGGGTATCAAGATTGTGTTGAAAGAAAAGCCTTCCTGTTTGGAAATTATTTGAAAAAAATACTGGTATAGAATAACTTCATTTGTTGTTTGAATATTTAACTCCATAAACTAGCTGAGCTCGAATTTGACTAAATTAAAGCATGGTGAAATGTGTCAGATGAAAGCAAATAGTTGTAATATCTGGGCCAATAATAAAATCGGGGTTTTCAGTCTACTGATGATGACTTTCTGCTTTCAGGGGCTCTAGGTCTGGAATTGAGCGCCAGCGACATCCTGGAGGGCAGCAATCCTGACCTGTGTTTTCTGAAAGCTAGATGAGGTATTTATATTTTTTCTTCTGTAGTTTTTGTGAACTTTCTGATCAGATACTTTTTACTGTCAATATTTTTGTTGTTGATCTTTCTATTGTTCCTGCCTATGTTTTTCCCCATTCCTGTGAGCTCTGAGGCTCACCGATTACGTAACTTTTGTGTATGCGATCAATTTTTGCCAACAATTAAAATGTTGGTGCATTGTTGGTGTAATTTAAACATTTCTCAGTGCAAAAGATGAAATAGGATGAAGTCTTTAAACAATGCTTGTAAATTTTTTTTAAACAAAATGGAATGAAATAATTTTAATAGTTACGCTTATAAAGCGACAGGTGAAATGTAATGTGTATTTAAAGGAATTATTGTGAGTTATTGTGCATTCACATAGAAAGAAATCGTTTTCAACATTTGAACTAAAAAAAATTGTGATGTCTATGAAGAATAATATGAAATCATTGTTCCGAAGTTATGTATTTAAAGCTTTTTTTTCATATTTGAGCTAAGAAAAGAAAAGTTTAAAATGAGTCAATGTTTGTAAAGAGCAATTATAAATTCATTCTGTTTCAAAATGGTAAGATAAAGCATCATAGCATATGAGCTAACATTAAACATGTTCCCTAACACTGATGACTTAACTGCTTACAGGAACAACTGGACTGGAGTCAAGTGCTGAAGAACAAACACATCCATCTGGCGCCACTTGTCCGTTACCAGCACATGATCAGGTAAACTCCTCTCCTCCCCCCACACCCCCATCTACTAGACTGTGAGTAGTGATCTGGGTGCTAGTATCTAGGAGGAGGCGGTAAACTGAGGTCCCGTGTGCAGCGTACATTTAGCGCACATAGAGGAACCCACGGCAAGAAGAGTTGCCCCTGGCAAAATTCTGTAAAAAAAGAAAAGAAAAGCCACTCTGATAGGAAAACAAATACACATACAGACAGGGGAAAATGGGTGATTCTGCTCCTGTAGAGGAGACCCACTCTCCTCAGGAAGAGCAGCCCAAATTTTACCCAAAAAATCTGCCATGACTTAAGTGGTATACGAATACAAAACATCAGTGACTTTTTCCTGTCTTAGTATATGTCGGTGTTTTGTACGAATTGTTTGTATTATTCTAACCTAATACAAAATTCTAGCTGCACCCAACACAATTAAAAAAAAAAAGATGTTGCTCGTACGAATCTGAGCAGTCTTTCAGACCACATATGCTAATTAATGAATAAATGAATCAGTTCTTTGTTATTGTTGCAAAAAGGTGATATCGGTAGCTGGTCAGTTTTATGGAGTTTAAAATTCATAGTTATCATACACAGCAGGTTTTCTTAACAATGTGCTAAAGCAAAATACTGTTTATATCCCCATTCATAGTTGTAGAGTGGCACTGCATTCGTGGCAAAGTGAAATATTTTAATAGCCCGACAATTCCTAGCAGTCCTCCACTGAAACATAAATTGGCTAACTTTGACATCGACCATTTAACTTAGCCTATCCCAGAGTCTTGTTGACCTTTGGGGCACCACTGAAGATATTGAAACTAGCTTCCTCTATTCCATGTGGATCTTGGCTTTTCTCGGTATGTTGTCTCACTTAAGGCAATCAACTCTCTGATGTATTCCCATGTTTTTTTTGTTGTCTGCCTCGACATATGTCGAGTCAAAAACACTTACATTATTCCCTAAAGGAAAGTTTAAGACATTGACAGGAACGTAAGTGATAGGACTCAGAATCTCGAATAAACAAAACAGTTACGTTTAACATCTATATAAATATTCCAAGATGACTTCGAATATAAAATCTCAACCCCACACACACACACACACACACACACACGCACACGCACACACGCACACACACGCACACACACGCACACACACACACGCACACACACACACACTCTCTCTCTCTCTCCACACACTCACTCCCCTCACTCACTCACTCACTCACTCACTCACTCACTCACTCACTCACTCACTCACTCACTCACTCACACTCACATCACACGCACACTCACACCACACCACCACACACACACTACACACGTGCGCGCACCACACACACACACGCGCGCGTACACGCACACACTCACACACAACAACACACACACACACACACACACACACACACACACACACACACACACACACACACACACACACACACAACGCGCACACACACACTCTCTCTCTCTCTCTCTCTCTCTCTCTCTCTCTCTCTCCTCTCTCTCTCTCTCTCTCTCTCTCTCTCGCCAGCATAATAAATTTCCGTTCCCGTCTTTTTCCTTAAACTGTCCATTCTCTCCCCTTTTTCAGATTATTGTTCTACCTTCCCAGTCCGTACTTTTTATCCCAAGCAAGTCTTAACAACTTTTTTTTCTGTTATTTTAAAGATCTGATGACATCTTGAGGACATCTTTATCAAAGACAGCACTACAGTCAAGGAAAGAAAACTGTCACGGGACTAGTTACGCCAAGCGCCTCTCCAAGGAAAAAAAACTTTCTGACTGTCCTGGGTTGTTGAGCCTTATAGTTGGCCTGGGTGTGTATACAAGGAACCTTCGAGTTACTTTTTAAAACTTTGGTTTTAATCTGTATAGAGTTGAACAGTTTTAATCTATGTAAATAAACTGACAAAGCGAATACTACGCGATAGGGTCTTTGTGGTCGGTGGGGCGAGAAACAAGATTAGATTGGATTGGATTTTTATGATTTGCTGTTCTTTTTGCCGTCATTGAAATCGGTTGAAAAGGATCAACCCCCCCCCCCCCCCCCCAAGTTCCTTAGCTAGAGCTTAGAGGTTCACTAATAGAATTTAGGATATATACGACTGTTTTTGCCCACCATTAAGGTAGCTGCAATCCGAATTCAGGGATGAGATGTCTAAATTTTGAGTTTATTTCACAAAAGATAAGCGTTGATCATTTGTAGGGAAATGGTGTCTGTTTTGTTGTGTTGTGTTGTGGCGCGGGCGTGTGTTGTGTTGTTTTTGGTGTGTGTGTTTATTGTTGGTTGTAGTGGTTGTGACGTGTGGTTGTGGTGTGTGGGGTGTGGTGGTGTGTGGTGTGGTGTGGGGTGTGTGGGATGGTGGGTGTGGGTGTGTTTGTGGTGTGGGGGTGGTGGTGGTGGTGGTGGTGGTGGTGGTGGTGGTGGTGGTGGTGTGTGTGTGTGTGTGTGTGTGTGTGTGTGTGTGTGTGTGTGTGTGTGTGTGTGTGTGTGTTAAAAGTGGTAGTTGTGGGGCGGAGACATAGGGTTAGAAGGAGAGGGAAGGAAGGGAAAAAGGATGTTAAGGAGAAAAATAAATGTACATTTAGAGCAGTGGGGATAGGAAGAGGGCTGGCCGATAGAATTTTTCCTTTTTATTCCTAGGCTAGAGCTTCGAGGTTCACCAATAGTACGAGTGGTGCTTATGCAACCGTTTTTTGCCAACCTTAAAGGTTGCTGTTTTCCGATTTCAAGACATTGTTTAATTTGGGGCTCTTTTAAAAAAAAAAGTGATGCAACTTATTCAAAGTATTCTAGACTTGAAATCTCTTTTAATGACAGCTGAGGTAGAATTTTCGCGGACACCGAAGTCTAATGCATAGCCTCAGCTTTTTGATAGAGCAGGTGTTTCATTTAAAGCTACATGCTATTGCAAAAATTATGTATTGTCTATGTGCTCGATAGGATGATAAACATGAAATTAATACCACTGTGTGTATAGCTACATACCATTTGACTGTGTACCTTTGCGTCCATATGCGATCTAACAATCAGACCGACAAGCTGACAGACAACCCTTACCCGTTACTAACTCTTAACTCTAACCAAACGCTAACCTCAACTCTAACTCTGGCCCCCACATGTGGACACAAAAGACAGGTCAGCTGGTATGTGCTGGCACAGTGGTTAAACACTTTTTCCTTTTAGGTTGAATAGAATTGAATTGTTTATTAAGAGTAAATAGATAAAGAGATTTGCTTTATACCACACTTTCACAAACAAAACAAAAAGAATACGCGAACAGTAACGATCTACAGTTTAAATTAACACACACACCAAAAGTATTTTGAAATAATAATGATCGGATAACAGTATCAATTGAAAAATTTGTTACTTGGCAAGAGCTTTAAGCTTCACCAATAATTTATTGGTCAGATTTTTTCGTATTAAGGTAGCCGTATCCCGAGTCATAGATATTACTGCTTGGGTTGGTAGTAGCAGGGTTGCCAATTTTTTTTTAAGGAAAAGAATGCTAGATAGACGTGGAGAGATTGAAGGTGGGGTGTTGACTGTTCAGGTGTATAACGTAGAGATGGGGTGAGAGGTGTAATGGCCGAGGATGGGGATGGAATTTTCATGTTTTTGAGATAATATTCATTTTTTTAGATAAGATATTCAAAATCAAATTTTATTAAATGTTCATACTAGTTTGTTTGGGTTATTATTATTATTATTATTATTATTATTATTATTATTATTATTATTATTATTATTATTTTACTAACAGTATTCATATTCGTATGTCGGGCATAGGGGGAAGCGGTCAAACTATCGTTAGGTTCATGGGAGGCTGGGAAGCATTTTAGAAAATAAATTGAACAGAAAAAGTAGTGGTAGCTGGTTTTAGAAAGCATGCTTGAATAAAGTTATGGGGAGAGCATTATAGAAAAAGTTTGTTCAAAACCAGTAGAGGTGGCGGTTAAAGAATGAATAGTGTGTGTGTGTGTGTGTGTGTGTGTGTGTGTGTGTGTGTGTGTGTGTGTGTGTGTGTGTGTGTGTGTGTGTTCATCTTAAGCATTTACATCGCCATCATCTTCAGCATTTACATCACCATCATCTTCAACATTTACATCACCATCTTCAGCATTTACATCACCATCATCTTCAGCATTTACATCGCCATCATCTTCAGCATTTACATCACCATAACCATCATTTTCATCATTTACATCCCCATCACCATCATTTTCATCATTTACATCCCCATCACCATCATTTTCATCATTTACATCACCATCATCTTCAGCATTGACATCCCCATTATCATCTTCAGCATTGACATTACCATCATCATCATCTAAAGCATTGACATTACCATCATCATCATCTTCAGCATTGACATCACCATCATCATCATCTTCAGCATTGACATCACCATCATCTTCAACATTTACATCACCATCATCTTCAGCATTGACATCCCCATCATCATCATCTTCAGCATTGACATTACAAACATCATCTTCAGCATTGACATTACAAACATGATCTTCAGCATTGACATCACCATCATCATCATCTTCAGCATTGACATCACCATCATCATCTTCAGCATTGACATCACCATCATCTTCAACATTTACATCACCATCATCATCTTCAGCATTGACATCACCATCATCATCATCTTCAGCATTGACATCACCATCACCATCATCTTCAGCATTGACATCCCCATCATCATCATCTTCAGCATTGACATTACAAACATCTTCAGCATTGACATCACCATCATCTCCAGCATTGACATCACCATCATCATCATCTTCAGCATTGACATCACCATCATCTTCAGCATTGACATCACCATCACCATTTACATCACAATCATCTTCAGCATTGACATCACCATCAGCATCATCATCAGCATTGACATCACCATCATCATCATCATCATTGACATCACCATCTTCAGCATTTACATCACCATAATCATCACCTTCAACATTTACATCCCCATCACCATCATTTTCATCCCCATCCCCATCATCTTCATCATATACATCACAATCATCTTCAGCATTGACATCACCATCATCATCTTCAGCATTGACATCACGATCAGCTTCATCTTCAGCATTGACATCACCATCATCATCATCTTCAGCATTGACATCACCATCATCTTCAGCATTGACATCACCATCATCATCATCTTCAGCATTGACATCACCATCATCATCATCTTCAGCATTGACATCATCATCATCTTCAGCATTGACATCACCATCACCTTCAGCATTGACATCACCATCATCTTTAGCATTTTCATCACCATCGTCATCAACATTTACATCACCATCATCTTCAGCATTGACATCACCATCACCATCATCTTCAGCATTTAAATCACCATCAGCATCATCTTCAGCATTGACATCATCATCATCTTCAGCATTTACATCACCATCATCTTCAGCATTTTCATCACCACCATCTTCAACATTTACATCACCATCATCTTCAACATTTACATCACCATCATCTTCAGCATTTACATCACCATCACCATCATCTTCAACATTTACATCACCATCATCTTCAACATTTACATCACCATCATCTTCAACATTTACATCACCATCATCTTCAACATTTACATCACCATCATCTTCAACATTTACATCACCATCATCTTCAACATTTACATCACCATCATCTTCAACATTTACATCACCATCATCTTCAACATTTTCATCACCATCATCTTCAACATTTACATCACCATCTTCAGCATTTTCATCGCCATCATCTTCAGCATTTTCATCTCCATCACCATCACCCTCAGCATCATCTTCAACATTTACATCACCACCATCTTCAACATTTACATCACCATCATCTTCAGCATTTTCATTACCATCGCCATCATCTTCAGCATTTTCATCACCATCACCCTCAGCATAATCTTCAACATTTACATCACCATCATCTTCAGCATTGTCATCACCATCGCCATCATCTTCAGCATTTTCATCACCATCGCCATGATCTTCAGCATTTTCATCACCATCGCCATGATCTTCAGCATTTTCATCACCATCGCCATCATCTTCATCATTTTCATCTCCATCACCATCACCCTCAGCATCATCAACATTTACATCACCATCATCTTCAGCATTTTCATCTCCATCACCACCACCCTCAGCATTATCAACATTTACATCACCATCATCTTCAGCATTTTCATCACCATCGCCATCATCTTCAGTATTTTCATCACCATCGCCATCATCTTCAGTATTTTCATCACCATCGCCATCATCTTCAGCATTGTCATCTCCATCACCATCACCCTCAGCATCATCTTCAACATTTACATCACCATCATCTTCAACATTTACATCCCCATCACCATCATCTTCAGCATTGACATCACCATTACCATCATCTTCAGTATTTACATCGCCATCATCTTCAGCATTTACATCACCATCATCTTCAACATTTACATCACCATCACCATCATCTTCAGCATTGACATCACCATCATTTTCATCATTTACATCACCATCATGCTCAATATTTACATCACCATCATCTTTAGCATTTTCATCACCATCACCATCATCTTTAGCATTTTCATCACCATCACCATCATCTTCAACATTTACATCACCATCCTCTTCAACATTTACATCACTATCACCATCATTTTCAGCATTTACATCACCATCATTTTCATCATTTACATCACCATTACCATCATCTTCAGCATTTACATCACCATCTGCAGCATTTACATCACCATCACCATCATCTTCAACATTTTCATCACCATGACCATCCTCTTCAACATTTACATCACCATCCTCTACAACATTTACATCACTATCACCATCATTTTCAGTATGTACATCATCATCATTTTCAGCATTTACATCGCCATCATCTTCAGCATTTACATCACCATCTTGAGCATTTGTATCACCAACACCATTCTGTTCAACATTTACATCACCATCACCAGAGAGAGAGAGAGAGAGAGAGAGGGGGGAGTGTGTGTGTGTGTGTGTGTGTGTGTGTGTGTGTGTGTGTGTGTGTGTGTGTGTGTGTGTGTGTGTGTGTGTGTTTAATGGGCGTTGTAAACATAATGATTATTGAAAAAATAGTTTGTTTTCTGTGTGTACGGTTTACAACCTGTTAAATTGCTGGATTTGTAGCTGTCATTATTGACTGATTTTTCATAAGTTTGGGAAAGGGTGGATATGAAGAAAGCAATTGAATGTCACAAACAGAAGCAGAATGGCAGTATTTTAATATGGAAAAAATGTTCAAAGTACTATCTTAGTTAACAACCTTAATCAGAAGACATTTTCCCTTTGTGTTTTTTTTTCACACAAAATCTTGTATAAGAAAACCATGTTGCCTTTCATTCTGTGGGCTTACATTAAGATTGCAGACATCTGGAATTGGTGTATCCTATTAACTTTTGTTCTTGCCTTTTGCTTTGCTGTAGGTCAGAAATATACCCATTACTCGGGTCATAGTACTCCCTGCTCATTAGGACTGCTCCATCGCATCTCTCCCAGCAATCTTTGATTTCCATTGTCAGCACAAGTGTACTCTATGATAACGTTTTTTTTGTTTTGGTTTTTGTTCACTCTGGAAAGAAAGTGAAGAAAAGATAGATGTCCAATCTATCTTATTTTAAGAAAACGAGCCAAAATCGTCGATGAAAAACAGTAAAATGTGGAAAAGAGAATGAGAGAAGAAATCGGTGGTAAAAGATGTTAGGTGCCCCACAAAAAACCAGGTTGTGCTAACAAGACTAAAGTGAAAGATTTCACATTAACCACTACTCATTGCTGAATGATTTATTGTCTGCTTAAAAAAATCCAACCTTTGTACTGTATTTTTTATGTCCATATGTGCTAATGTTTTGCAAAATATTGACTTTAAATGTGTGTACTCCAAAATTCCAGTGTAGCAAATATGAAATGTACCCAGTAGATGACAGCAATAACAGAGTGGTATTGGCTGTTTCGTTTTGTTCAGCCTTTATACATGCTTTTGCTTTGGAGCTCCTTGGAAATGGTCTTGTATATATGTAGAAAAGGGTTAAGCATGATTGTAAACTTTTTAGTTGTGTGAAACAATTGATTGTATTGGTTGTCTTAAAATTTTGCTTTGAATCATTTGTTCAAGTAGAAAAAAACGCATATTTCATCAATGAATGCTTGGTGGACAGATAGTCTTGTATTTATAGTGTTTGGCTTTTCCACTTTTCTTTTCCCTTCGATCATATCTTTTTGTATTGAAACGTTATTTGAAAAGTTTTCTCGGATTTTATTACCAAAAGACGATGTTCCTTTTATGTTTGAATTTTTATGTATTCAATCTGAGTACTGAACGCATAGTGAAGCAGTTTATTACAGATATTTTTCTTTTGATAATTTATTTTTCAAACGTAACATTTCCCTAGAATGAATTACATGATGCATTCAAAATTACAGGTTTAGTATTTTTTTGTTGGCATTTGATCTTTTAATATTACTTTTGGAGGCTTGAAATGTCTCCACTTTATCTGGGTAATTGTGTAACTGGTTTTCTTGCACGTAACCAATCCAAAAAATGCCCACATCTTTCACCTTCAAATGGAGAGTATAATTATGTATGTAGCTTGTTCCCTGTATCCGTTTTTTTTCCTCCTGAAGGACATGGCTTAAATCATATCCCTAACCTATCCTTTTTTTTACGTGAAATTATTATTATTCAATGGTTTGTGGTACCTGGTAGACCCAAGCTACGAAGTTAATGTCCTTCACTCTGTGAGCTGCCCCCTTCCCACGCTATTTTCTATTATTCCAGATTCAAAACTATGTCAGCATTCTTTTAAAATATATTGCTTTTGAAGCACTTTAAGTTTCTATTTTCATGAAAGGATAAAGTAGAACCTCCTTTGCCAGTAGCATGTTAGTATTTTGCTTTAATGTTAAATATCCTTTTTGTTTCAAACCCCGTGAAGCCTGTTCTTAAATCCCAACTGGAAATGGCGCGAATAAACTTTTACATCCCAATTCAATCACCTGTATATTTATGTGATAAATTCCAAGTGTTACCATCATAATGAGTGAGGAAAATATTGCATGATCTATTTAGAATACCAGCAAAAGATGTTTCCTGTATCCAGTATTGCTTCGATTTTTCTTGTATTTCAAGTTATTGCTTTTGTTTTTTCTGTATTTTATAACATACTTGTACAATTACAAAATTAAAATGTTCATACCTTTAAAGTAGTGGTGAGCACACACCAATGGCACTTGACTACCAACTGACTTCTTCCTGATTAAAAGTACAAGCTTTGTACAACTCCCTCTTTTAAAACTTTCAGTGGATCGGTAGTCTGGAGGCAAAGGGCCCAGCTAGAAAGCGAAAAGTCCAGGTCGGAAGTATGCGATGGTTTAACCCTTTTTTGGTCCCAAAATTTTTTCCCAACTCCATTAGACCATGAGTCATGGTCTGGGTGCTAGTCTTTAAGATGAAGTGATAAACTGAGAACCGTGTGTTACACAAAATTATTTTGGGCACGTAAAAGAACCCACGGCAACAAGTTTTCCATGGCAAAATGGTAGGGAAACAAATGCAGTTGCAGACAGGAAAAGAAAAAAATAATGGGTGGCCATGCTCTTGTAGTGACGCGCTCTCCCCTGGGAGAGCAGCCCGAATGAATTCCACGCTGAAAAGTCTTCCATGGCTTAAAAATGTATTTAAAAAAAGCCAATGTTTTGCACTTATTATTCAAGGTGTTTGTACTTTCCCACTGTAAAGATAACATAGCTGCAGTTAAACCTTTTGTCACTTCAATGCTTTAAAAATATGTTGAAATGAACGTCATTGTGGTCTGAGATATTTTCAAATGCTGGTATGATGATTCAAGATCAGACAAAAAGTCAGTTGGTTGGTCATTGTCACGTCACTGCTGGTCAGAGCATTGGGAAAAGCCTACCTCCCCCTTCTGCCCCAAAAAGAAGCTCGAGTTAGGGTTGAGGAGCCGGTTCGCAGCTAAAATAAAACAGAATGAACAGGAAACTTGTTATTCTAAACACATTGTCCAAACTTGATGAAAAGTGATGCAAAAGTCAAGACTTGAATATAAAACTGAAAATTGACAAGGTCTTTGTTTACAATTTTGTTTATGAATGATTGTGTGTTTACAGTGTGGGGTATGTGCACAAGATCCGATGCATACACAACTTATGCTCTCTCTCTCTCTCTCTCTCTCTCTCTCTCTCTCTCTCTCTCTCTCCTCTCTCTCTCTCTCTCTCTCTCTCTCTCTCTCTCTCTCTCTCTCTCTCTCATTGCCTCGCAATTTGACGACTCGAGTTCGATTCCCGTTGGAGGGGATTTTTCCCCAGGAGTTAACATCAGTGCTGACTCCATTCTCCCCAAAAGTCTTTCAGATGAGACTGTAAACCGAGGCCCCATGTGCGAACGCATGCAGAACATCTTGCGCACTCGTTAAATCCTGTTCCGCTTTTCGTAAGAATAGGCCATTGTGTGCCGGTGGGAACAGATGACAATAGTTACACAATTGCATACACACGGGGACTGGATGAAAAAAAGCACACGAGTGCTTATTCCATTATCCTCGATATAAAAAAATGAAATTTAAAAATTAAAAAAAAAAATCTAAAATTTTAATCTCTCTCTCTCTCTCTCTCTCCCCCCCCCCCCCCCCCCCCAAATAATCTCTCTTTCTCTCCCTCCCTCTCTCTCTCCCTCCCTCTCTCCCCCCTGTCCCCCCTCTCTCTCCCAAAATAATCTTCCAACACCCCCTTCCCTCTCCTGCCAACAGATTACAACACTACACACATCATCAGTTTTTTTTGGTTATCAAGTTTATTCACAACTTTCCCTCGGACATGCTAGTAAGGATGCGTTCGCTATTGGTTCAAACTTGTGGATGTAGGAAGCGAGCCCAAGTTTTGAAATACTGTTTACAAGCTCCTGCATGATATGTATATCGCTAATTCCCACAAATCTTATTTAATCTCTGTATAATGTACATTAAGGGA
This sequence comes from Stramonita haemastoma, assembly GCA_030674155.1. Classification (NCBI taxonomy): domain Eukaryota; kingdom Metazoa; phylum Mollusca; class Gastropoda; order Neogastropoda; family Muricidae; genus Stramonita; species Stramonita haemastoma. The sequence goes on from CM060324.1 coordinate 30,410,720, forward strand.
AATTTGATTAAGTGGTACATGGCAGAATCAGTCTGATCTCCGTGTTTAACCAGAATGGTTTAAAGCCACAAGTTACTCTTAGTTTGCAAGACTAGTATTTGCAGCAATGGTTTTCTCACGTAGACAATTATCTTAAATGTATGTATTACGGGGTTTGTGTGTATGTATGCGTTTGCGGGTTAGCCCGTAGGTATGCGTGCGCTCTTCTGCACGTGTGTGTGTTAGTGTGAGCGCGCGTGTGTTGGTGTGTGTGCATATTTGCTTCTAGATGCCTTAGCGTTGTACGTGACATGCTGAAGAGAGAGAGAGAGAGAGAGAGAGAGAGAGAGAGAGAGAGAGAAGAGAGAGAGAGAGAGAGAGAGAGAGAGAGAGAGAGAGAGAATGAATGAATGAATGAATCTTTAATTTTTCAAGGGTAACAGAGTAAGCATTCACATGCTATTTTTCATCCGGCCCTTGCCCTGATTAGGGAATAGCATTCCCCCTCCCCCCCTAAAAAAAACAACAACCCAACAAAACAAACAACCCCCCCTCCCCCAAACCAACATCAAAATAAAACAAAACAAAACAAACAAAAAATCACCATCACCAATAAAAGTTCAACCTATGATTAAAAAAAAAAGGAGATAGGTATACATTCAACAGACGCATAATCCCCACTAGATACATTGACAATCATTTGAACAAAAGAGATAGATATATATTCAACAAACACATAATCCCTAACTGACCCAAACATTAATGTCAATACATATATCCCACCCCCCTCAAAACAAAGAAACGTATGAAAAAAGCCAAAAAAGCACAGGAAACATTAAAAAAAAAAATCTTAACAAGCAGTGAAAAACGAAAGAAAATTGTCTTCATGTATCAAAGACTATCACAAGCTCACTCCCCCCCCCCCCCTTCCCACCATGTCTCCACTTTTCTTCATTTCTATGAATACTAGCCTCCCCCCCCCCCCCCCCCCCCCCTTCTACCTAACACCCCTTACAAAATATAAAAAGACAACAAAAAAACAAGTAACAGATCCTTTTCTAATAAGCAACTCTTCAGGTCCATAGATGCCAAGAGTGTGAATAAACCAGACGAAGCATTAAAAAAAAAAGAAAAAAAAGAAAATGGGAAAGCAATGTGGTGCCTTACCTCCCCTAGCAGCCAGGCAGCGTAACGTTAATGTAGTATACACCCACTACAGTACCAGGGCCTTGGTTTTTGTGTGTTTTTTTCCCCTTCAGCCGTCGAAAAACTAACCATTGCTGTGGAGTGGATTCTATGGGACAGACAGGTCATGATGAAGATAGATTGGAAGACTGACTGCAGGGGGGGTTGAGGGGAGACTCTCAGAGAGAGAGAGAGAGAGAGAGAGAGAGAGAGAGAGAGAGAGAGAGAGAGAGAGAGAGAGAGAGAGAGAGAGAGACGAAGAATAGATCTAAAGGCAGATATATAGACAAAAAAGTGGGCACGGGTGGAGGAAGGTGGGGATGGGGCTGGGGAACGGGGCAGAAGCAAGGAAGGAAGGAAGGAAGGAAGGAAGGATGGAAGGAGAGAACTGCCCAAGAGATGATTGTCCGCAGCAGCAGCAGCACAATGGAGAAGGGCCGTAGTAGTTATTTATTCATTATTTATTTATTTATTTATTTCATTTATTTTTTTTATATCGAGGATAATGGAATAAACACTCATGTGCTTCTTTACATCCAGCCCCATGTGTATGCAGTTTTGAAAATCTTGTCATCTGTTCCCACCGGCACACAATGGCCTGCTCTTACGAAAAGCGGAACAGGATTTAACGTGTGCGCAAGATCTTCTGCGTGCGTACGCACACGGGGCCTCGGTTTAAAGTCTCATCCGAAGGTCCGATGGGGGGTATGACAAAACCACCTGACCACTGTTGCTCTAGATACATCTTCCAACAGATCATCCAGATCGCAAGTTTTGATGTGGAAATCAAAAGCAGTGTATGCAGTCTCTTTGATATGATTATGAGAGGGGGCGGGATAACTAGTGGTAAATTAACACATTAGGTTTGTGACTTGACGGCCCAGGATTAAACTCTGGTTTGAGTCACCACCGAAACACTTATTCAAGGGGACTCCCCCCCCCCCCCCCCCCCCCCGGGGGGCCCCACTCCTGGAGTTAACATCAGTAGTGACTCCACTTCCCTAAAGTCCTTTGGATGGAACTATAAACCAGGTCTGTGTGTGAACGCACGCAAAACATCCCAGGCACACGTTCAAACCCGTTCTGCCTTTTGGAAGAGCAGATCACTCATACCAGTGAAAACAGATGACAAATTAAAAAAAAACAACCAACATGCACACCGGTGTCATATTTAGACATCATCTGCGAAGTCGCAATGTGGTTACCTTAATAGTGAGCACCCCCCCCAAAAAAAAAAACCAGTCCCATATACAAACAATCTTACCATTGAAGAACCTTGGAGCTCTACCTCAGGAAGGAAAAAAAAAGATTTTCGGCTGTAAAAACGAGGTAAAGAAAAATACACACACACAAAAAATAGAAACAGTCTCAGACTAGGGACAGATAGGGATGAAAATTAGTGTGTGGGCGGGGAGGGTGCAGGGTAGGGTAGAATAGGAGCAACAAAGAGGGAAAGAAACAGGCAGGAACTGTCCAGGAAGAAGATTGCGGCGGCGTGCGACGGCGAAAGGCTCTAGGTGGTAATGAGAAAAGCACGTGACCACTGTTGTTTTAAATCCTCCTGTAACGGATCATTTGAGCTCGTGAAAACTGGTGAGGAAAGTCAAAACAGTGGTACTCTGTGTAGGTTTTTTTGTTGTTGTTGTGTGTGTTAAGGGAAAAGTTAAGGTTATACAAACGACTTGTGTGTGTGATTTTTGTCTGGGAAGACCTTGGGAGTTTTCGTTACTGGTGTTTTTTTTGTTGTTTCAATTTAGGTGGTTTTGGTAGTCTGGAGGTAATACACTTACCACTGTCTGAGACAGAAATTTCCGTTTTGAATTATGACTGACACTGGAGGCTTTTTTCCCCTAGCTACAAGACACTGCGTGGGGATGGTACTGGTAGCTAGATGTCTTTTTAATGACTAACCAAGGCATGTGTACAAAAAGCATTTTGTTGCATGTCTAAGAACTCACAAGATAAGCAGTAGTGTATCTGGTGAAACTGTTTGGAGAAAAAAATGATGCTCTCACGTGAAATTGAGCAATTTTATACAGACACATAGAGGAAGAGAAAAAAAACAACCACCAATGACACATTACTATGGATAATGGGTTTAATTTTTTAGGGGTGGGGCAAGGGGGAGGGGAAGGGGGGAGACGTGGAATTTTATGCAGAGAAATCTACAGGGGCTAGGAATGCAATGTAATGCAGGCTATCACACTTTAGTACAAATTCGTGTGCTTCTCTGTGCATTAGAAGCTTACAAAAGACAATGTTGTTCATTGCATTTGAATTTAAAACAAACAGTGATGAAATCTGTGTAAAAAAATATGATTTATGAAGTGATGAAGCAGAAAACAAATTCCATAAATCAGAAACTCTGTGTGTGTGTGTGTGTGTGTGTGTGTGTGTGTGTGTGTGTGTGTGTGTGTGCGTGCGTGCGTGCGTGCGTGCGTGCGTGCGCGCGCGCGTGCGTGCGTGCGTGCGTGTGTGTATGTGTGTAAGTGTGTGTGTGCAGCACTTGCGCGCGCGTGTGTTTTAAAACTCGGGGAAGAGGAAGGCACCATTGTTCCTGGTTTCAGAGCCTTAAGCCCTTTTTAATTGGCACCATTGTATATACCCAAACTTAGGCACCCTTGTTATGATACATGAATGAGGCAGTGATCCAACCACTATTCTTAACAGCATCAACCACAATGTGCGCACGGTTGATCGCAAACGATTTCAAAGAGTTACACTGGCTCGATAGACAGAAATATCTAAATTCCATGGTCTATGTCACACTCACAGTCTCTCACAGTCGCAAGCAGTTGTACACAAAGCATCCAGAAACATCATTCAGTTAAAAAAAAAGAAAAAGAAAAGTAACAGATAATTGACTCTATGACACAAACACACACTAGCACTCAAGATCACTAAGCAGTATGAATTACCTCTATTGCCCGGCTCTTCAGCAGCATACTACAATAAAATAACTCTCACTTGATCTAGTCTCAGTTAAAAAAATTAATGATAAATCCAACCCATGACACACACACTTGCACTCAACATCTCTGAGCAGTATAAAGCATCCTCTCTATTTCAGCGGCATACTATCAGACAACATCACTCACAGTAGATCTAGTTAGTCTCAATCCCAGACAGATTTTAAACACACTTTTCTTGTTTTCTTACATGCTGGTTTCCCAGATCTCCGCAACAGTGATGGTGCTCTGGTCCCTCTCCATTCCAGACACCAATTTTTTTTTTCTGCACACATTTTACACCTTGTTTAGAACAAGTAGGTTAGGTCTACTTAAATATTTAGCACCTTCGGAAACTGTAAAGTCGCAACTAGACTGTGAAAACTTTAATTATTACTGTTGTTCATATTTTTACTTTTTACTTCGTATTTCACTACTTCCTTTCATTTTGTACCAACCTGTGTTTCCTTTACAAATCATTATGTAGACATTTTGTCACGTTTATTCATTAAAAGTGTTTTAAAGATCTATTCTCACGTTTACATTTTAAATCCAGGGAAGAAATTATGTAAATCCACCATTACAATTGCTCAAAGATCCACTTTCTCTGTTGCGATTTAATCAGCAGTTTTTCTTCGTTTTATCATCTTAAAAACGGTTAAAAGTTACAATTGCAGTGATATACTACTATCCAGTCATGTCAGAGTACTGTCCATGTAGATCTGAATAAAAGCAAACCCAACATTAATTCTCAGCATGATGATGGCGAGTCAGCTTCACCTCAAACAGAAATACAAAGAAAATGGCTTTCATCATTATTTCATTTGTCAAAAAATAAGCTCTAACTCAACAACAAATTCATTACCTGCTTATCCAGGAGGCAAAACTAAGTCAGTCAATTTCCTATCTTCTAGGTGGAGGGCACAGCAAGCCACTGTGTCCACGTTTACGTAGGAACACCAATCAAATTGACCGTTACACAGCTTCGCCTTCCATCTTCCGAAAAGGCAAAAAGAATGTACAGTGAGCTGTAACAGTGTATGTAAGCAGTATTATCTAGAAAAAGGGAGGGATGAAAGTGACTGGCAGATATGAAGGTGGATATGGGAATGGTTAGGGTGTATGCAGGGAAGGAATAAATCTAGATTTATTGTTTAGCAATGTTTAACGTTTGCGCATTTTGCTGTAAAGACCGTCAGATGTTGTACTGATACAACCAAGCTGCGGTGTCTGGACTTTTAGATCTAGTCACGGATAATTGCTGATGCACTGAGATAAGCTATATTACATACACAGAAAGATTTATTGCCTCAGGCCTGAACAAGATCAAGAAAGACAGAGGTGAGACATAACGCACTCAAAGGAGAAAACTCCACAGCACTAAATATTGCTTCAGAAAAGGAATCAAAGTGTTTTCGCACAATTTATGCATGCATACATGTAGTGTTCTTTACACATACCAACACATAGAAGGAAAAAAAAATAATGGAAAGAATGCAGAAGATGAAATATAGTCATTGAGGAGCATAGTAAAAACAACAAAAAAAAGGCAGTGCTTCCCCCCCCCCCCCCCCCCCCCCAAACGCTTTATGGAACGTTAGATTGTTTAGAACATTTATGGCCTGCGTGAGAGGTGAACTAAGCATTCTAGGAGCATCTCTGCTTGATCAGCCGTATCTTAATGACTGGCTGACATTGTACTCTGTAGGTCATAAGTGTACAGACCTCATTATGATTCACTTGACCCGTCACCGCATCAGGGGCAGATAGATAATTTAGGAATAACGGCTTATTACCAATTGCTTTCACAGCCTACCAACCTCATTGAAGTGATAACTTCCTGATTTAAATACTTTCAAAAAAATACACTTAAAAAAATTATTTGTCTTTCCTCCATTTTTTTTTAATTAAAAAAGAAAACAAAAAAGAGATGTCATCCTGCTAATGGATAGACTCGAATAAGACAAAACATAAAAAAAGACAGGAGGAACAACAAGCAGATGAGAAAAAAAAAGAAAAACTGGCTTCGTATTTACACTGTAGTGGTGGGCCGCTCTCTGGAAATGCATTACACATTCACCACAGTGCCACGGCCTTAACTTTTCTGCCGTCAGAAAGGCTGACAGCATCTGTGGAAGGGATTATATCAGACAGACAGGTCATGATGAAGATTGATCATTGAAACACTGCATGGGGTTGAGGGGAGAGTCACAGAGAGAGTCACAGAGAGAGAGAGAGTGAGAGAGAGAGAGAGAGAGAGAGAGAGAGAGAGAGAGAGAGAGAGAGAGAGAGAGAGAGAGAGAGAGAGAGAGAGACAGAGACAGAGACAGAGACAGAGACAGAGAGACAGAGAGAGAGAGAGAGAGAGAGAGAGAGAGAGAGAGAGAGAGAGAGACAGACAGACAGACAGACAGACAGACAGACAGACAGACAGACAAACAGATAGATAGAAAAAAACCACAAGATATATACAGGGAGGTAGAGAGACAAAGGCAGATAGAGAAACTGTCAGAGAGAGAGAGAGAGAGAGAGAGAGAGAGAGAGAGAGAGAGAGAGAGAGAGAGAGAGAGAGAGAGAGAGAGAGAGAGAGAGAGAGAGAGAGAGAGAGAGAGAGAGAGAGAGAGAGAGAGAGAGAGAGAGAGAGGTGTGTTAAGAACATGCTTAGGGATAGATAATGATAAAAAAAAAAGAAACAAAATTAGAAACAGAGATGTGCCCAGTATAAGACAGAAGCAAACACACACACACACACACACACACAACACAACACACACACAACACACACACACACACACACACACACACACACACACACACACACACACACACACACACACCACAGAATGAGCAAGCTAGTAGAGGAGAGTGGGGAGAGAGGGAATAAAAAAACCAAAAACAAAAACCCCTCTCCCCCAACAAAAAAACCCCGACAGCTGTCCAAGAAGCGATTTGTGGCCAGCGGTGGCGACGGACTCTGGTTGATAATGAGAAAAGCAGATGACCACTGTTGTTTTAAATCCTTCTGTAACGGGTCATTTGAGCTTGTGAGGAGTTGGTGAAGACAGCCGAGAAAGATTTCGTATGTTAGAAAGGAAAGAACAGACTGTACTGAATGTACTAAATGATTGCCTGTGAAATCTGTCAAGGATGAGACAAGCCTCTGTGTGTGCGTGTGTGTGTGTGTGTGGTGGGGGGGGGGGGGGGGGGGGAGGGTGTTGGTGGTGGTGGTGTGGTAACGGCCTGTGTGTGTGTGTGTGTGTGTGTGTGTGTGTGTGTGTGTGTGTGTGTGTGTGTGTGTGTGTGTGTGTGTGTGTGTGTGTGTGTGTGTGTGTGCTTGTTCGTAACATACATGAATTTCTATATCTGAGATAAAAAAAAAGAGAGAAAAGAATCAGTATTTGCATTAATATAGACGCTTAGAAAGGAGGGGGGGAGGGGGATAGAGACTGGAGGGAAGGAAGGGGGGGGGGAGGAGGCAGGGGCAGGGGGGGGGATGAGGAGGGAGGACGAAGCTGCAGTGATAACTAAGAAACGAAGGAACCAGTCCCTGTGCATATCAGGCAGTGGCTAATCTGCCGTAAAGAACGTCAGGCCTTGTACTCCTGAAGCCAGTGTGCGAGTCTTTGACTAGCTGATAAGGGATAATTGCTGATGCACTGGCCTTAGGGGCGATACAAGCGCAGAGGGATTTATGGCTCCTAACCTAAACAGATCCAAGAGAGCCAAGGACGATGCAGAGCCCCTCCCCCCCTCCCCTCCAACCTTACCACGTCTGGTGGAGTGATAATAAACAATGAGAGCTAGCTTTAATTTGAAGAAAAAGGAAGACAGTTTGCTCATTTCTCTCTCTCCTCTCTCTCTCTCTCTCTCTCTCTCTCTCTCATCTCTCTCTCTCTCTTCTCTCTCTCTCTCTCTCTCTCTTCTCTCTCTCTCTCTCTCCTCTCTCTCTCTTCTCTCTCTCTCTCTCTCTCTCTCTCTTCTCTCTCTCTCTCTCTCTCTCTCTCTCTCTCTCTCTCTCTCTCTCTCTCTCTGTGCACGATATACTTTGCTTTGTCTGATCTTTCTGTGATAAGAATCTTTTTTGTTGTTGATTAACAATGGGTAAAGTTCCTACATTAAAAGAAAAACAGCTGCACAGGTGCTGTAATGAGTAGTCAACCCCCCCCAAAAAAAAAAAAAAGAAAAAAAAAAAAAAAAAAAGTAAGTAATAACATTGAAAACTGGATATGAAAAAAAAAGGTAAAACTATATTAATCAAGCTCAAACAGATAAATCCAGAAAAAGCGAAAGAGTACTTTTTTTTTTTTGGTAAAACAAATAATTAAATTCATACATCAAAGGGAAAGTGGACCAAGCTTCAACAATTATAAAGAAACTAGCTACATGTACATACCCAGGCTTTGGCACATTGTGCTGTAAATAACGTCAGAACTCCTACTCCTGCAGCCAGTGCCGGAGTCTTAGCTCTGCTGATAAGGAAAATTGCTGATGCAGCCTGGGCAGCAGCGATACCGCAGAAGGATTTATGGCTCCATACCCAAACAGATCCAGAAGAGCCAAAGGAAATAACAAAAATTGCTACCACCCCACCCCTCCCCCCTCCACCCCACATCTTGTTACATCTTGTGTAGTTGGTTATTACTAAAGTAAATTAGCATTAATTTGATGAAGAAGAAAGACCAGTGCCCTTCCCTCTCCTTCTGTATTACGTGTAAAAATGGTTTTGCTCTGTCTGATTTTCCTGTGATGAGACTCATAATAGGAGTTAGTGCCTCTTTTGAAAGAGAAAAGGCAGCACAAGTCTTGTGTGTGATTAGCAGTCTAACAAAAAGCAAATAACATTGAAAGTTAAATGCGACAAAAATACGAAAAATGAAGAGAACATACCAAAAAAAAAGACACCCCCCCCCTCCAAGAAAACAAAGCAAAGAGTATTTTTTTGTAAAACAAATCATCATTAAATCTATACATCAAGGGGAAAGTGGACCTAGCTTCAACAATTACAGACACTAACTAGCACAGTCATGTACATACCTGGCTGCAGCACATTGTGCTGTAAATAACGTCAGAACTCCTACTCCTGCAGCCAGTGCCGGAGTCCTAGCACTGCTGATAAGGAAAATTGCTGATGCAGCCTGGGCAGTGGCGATACAAGCGCAGAAGGATTTATGGCTCCATACCCAAACAGATCCAGAAGTGCTGAGGGAGATACTAAAGCCCCCCCTCCCCCCCCACCCCCCTTCCTCTACCCACCCTGCCCCTCCCATATCTTGCTACATCTTGTGCAGTGGTCATAATAAATAACGTGAAGTAGTATTAATTTGATGAAAAAGAAAGACCAATTCCCTTCCCTCTCCTTCCCTTGTACATGTATTTTCCTGTCTTTGATCTTGCACCGGGGAATCCTTTTTTCTGAATTGCAGGACAAGAAGGTGAGTGTGCCTTTGCTGAAAGAGAATATGCAGCACATGGGATGTGATCAGCAGTCAAACAAATAACGTAAACCGACTGACCTTTTAAAACATGTGTGAAGCAAAACAAAAACAAAACAAAACAAATCCCCCAAACAAACAACCCCCCCCCCCAAAAACTAAAAAAAATCCAACCCCTCCCCCCCCCCCCCCAAAAAAAAAAAAAAAAAAAAATCAATGCTACAAATCAACAATGATTAAAACAGAAAAAGCAGGGTAGCACATTTCTCCCCTTTCCCTACCCCCCCACCCCCAAAAAAAGAAGAAGAAATAATAATTTTTAAAAAATCACAAAACACTGCAAAAAGCATTACCAAAGCAAAAATAATCAGGCAAAGCTACAAAATTAAAAGAAAAACAAATAACACAAAATCAAATATCAAAAGATAAAAACAATACCCCGCAAACACACACAATGCACACACACACATACACACACACACACACACACACACACACACACACACCACACACACACACATACACACACGCATACACACACGCATACACACACACACACACACACACACACACACACACACACACACACACACACACACACACACACACACACGCACGCACACACGCACGCACGCACGCACACACACACAAAACGCCTTACAAAACAGAACAAAAAAACCAGAACAATCCCCTAAAACAAAACAAGCGAACCCAGCCCAACCAAAAACACCTGCCTGTATCGTACCAAGATCACTGTGAGAGAACTCATGCTATTTGATTTCAAAGGTCACACTTGGCAGTGGTTGTGTCCCTTACATCAGTTTTCTCACACACACACACACACACACACACACACACACACACACACACACACACACACACACACACACACACATGCACACACACACACACACACACACACCACACACACACACACACACACAACACATGCACACACACACACACACACACACACACACATCTTGCACACACGTTAAATCCAATTCCGCTTTTCGTAAGAGTAGGCCATCGTGTGCCGGTGGGAACAGATGACATTTACAAAACTGCATACACACGAGGACTGGATGTAAAAAAGCACAAGCGTGCTTATTCCATTATCCTTGATATAAAAGAATAAATCAAATCAAATCAAATCAAATAAACACACACACACACACACATGCACACACAGACACACACGCACACACACACACACACACACACACACACACACACACACACACACACACACACATGGATATTATGGGGTCACCAAATTAATAATCATGCTGTTTGGACACACTGGGTGAAGTGGTTTGTTTTTTTTACTGTAAAATTGCATGTGAAATGAGTATTAGAGGAGAGAGAGAGAGAGAGGAGAGAGAGAGGAGAAGAGAGAGAGAGAGAGAGAGAGAGAGAGAGAGAGAGAGAGAGAGAAGAGAGAGAGAGAGAGAGAGAGAGAGAGAGAGAGAGAGAGAGAGAAGAGAGAGAGAGAGAGAGAGAGAGAGAGAGAGAGAGAGGCAAGGCAAATGAGTATTTTAGAGAGAACAAACAAATTGTTTTTGAACAAATTTTATTTTCAGAGGGTAATAGATTAAGCACTACATGCTTTTTTTAACATCCAGCCCTCGGGAAAAAACAAACGAATAAGAAATAGAAATAGAAAACGAGCATAAAAAAAGCTTAATAACAAGAGGGAAAAAAATTATGGGAAAAATATGCATAGAGAGAGAGAGAGGGAGGGGGGGGGGGGGGGGACGAGGGAAAGGAGGGAGCAGGAATAAGAAGAAAGAAGAGAACTAACTGTCCACGAAGGAATGTGGGGCTGTACAATAGCGAAAGGCTCTAGGTGGTAATGAGAACAGCACGTGACCACTGTTGTTTTCAATCCCCCTGTTTCTGATCTTTTGAGCTGGCCAGGTTTGGTGATGAAAGCACAGACAGAGGGAGGTATAGAGTCTGTGTGAGAGAAAGAAGAAAAAAAAGAAGATTAAACAAACGACCACCAGTGACATCTGTCAAGAGAGAGAGAGAGAGAGAGAGAGAGAGAGAGAGAGGAGAGAGAGAGAGAGAGAGGAGAGAGAGAGAGGAGAGAGAGGAGAGAGAGAGAGAGAGAGAGAGAGAGGAGAGAGAGAGAGAGAATCTTTTTTTTTATGAACTTTTAAAAAACCATTGTTTGTGTTTACTTATCAATGTTTAAGTTTTTTGTTCATTGGCTTGTTTCTTTTGTTTGGGTTTTGGGGGGGTAGGGAGGTGTTTTTCAACTTTTGTTTGGGTTTTGGGGGGTAGGGAGGTGTTTTTCAACTTTTGTTTGGGTTTTGGGGGGGGGGGGGGGGGGGTAGGGAGGTGTTTTTCAACTTTTGTTTGGGTTTTGGGGGGGGGGTAGGGAGGTGTTTTTCAACTTTTGTTTGGGTTTTGGGGGGGGGGGGTAGGGAGGTGTTTTTCAACTTTTGTTTGGGTTTTGGGGGGGGGGGGGGGGGGGGGGGTAGGGAGGTGTTTTTCAACTTTTGTTTGGGTTTTGGGGGGTAGGGAGGTGTTTTTCAACTGTTGTTGGGTTTTGGGGGGTAGGGAGGTGTTTTTCAACTTTTGTTTGGGTTTTGGGGGGGGGGGGTAGGGAGGTGTTTTTCAACTTTTGTTTGGGTTTTGGGGGGGGGGGGTAGGGAGGTGTTTTTCAACTTTTGTTTGGGTTTTGGGGGGTAGGGAGGTGTTTTTCAACTTTTGTTTGGGTTTTGGGGGGGGGGGGGGGGGGGGGTAGGGAGGTGTTTTTCAACTTTAGTTTGGGTTTTGGGGGGTAGGGAGGTGTTTTTCAACTTTAGTTTCCCCACCTTTTTAGTTTTCATTGTGATCAGGTGGTGCAGAGCAGGATATTTTGTTGGTGTTTTTGTTTTTCTTTTGTTTTTATTCCTCCGCTACAGCTCCGAGGTTGACTAATGGTGAGGTTTTACGTATGTAACCGTTTTTGTCCACCAACTGAAGTAGTTAATGAAAAAAAGAAGAAAACAATCTTTCTTTCCTTTGAATCGACTATTTGTTGTTGTTAAAAAAAAACAACTTACAATATTTATTCATTTATGAGGATTAACCACAGAATTGATTGAGAACCAGCCTTACTGCACCATGACCTCCTCCCCCCACCTCTCTCTCTCTCTCTCTCTCTCTCTCTCTCTCTCTCTCTCTCTCTCTCTCTCTCTCTTCTCTCTCTCTCTCTCAAGTATTATACATGTCGTGTGTGTTGTGTGCGTTGCGTGCGTGCGTGCATGTGTGTGTACGTGCGTGCGTGTATGTATGTGTGGTGTGGTGTGTGTGTGTGTTGTGTGTGTGTGTGTGTGTGTGTGTGTGTAAAAGGAAACTGATTGGAACGGGCAAAGCAATGGGGGGGGGGGGGGGGGGAGGGGAGGGGCAAGGGAGGGAGGTAGCAGACGACAGACGTAAAGAAAGTAAAGAACACAGGAGTTGTACCTACGTACCTAGCATGTAGCCAAGGAGCTGTAAATAACGTCAGATCTTATTCTCCTACAGCTAATCCTGAGAGTCTTGCACTACTGATAAAGGATAATTGCCCCTGTGCCGTAGGCAGCAGCGCTACAAGCGCCGATTGGAAGGATTTACGGCTCCAAACCCCAACACATCCATCGAAACAGACGAAGGACATCCATTCCCCATCTCCTCCTTTCCTCTCTTCCCTCTCCCATTCTCTGTCTGTCTGTCTGTCTGTCTCTGTCTGTCTCTGTCTGTCTGTCTGTCTGTCTGTCTCTCTCTGTCTCTCTGTCTCTGTCTCTGTCTCTGTTCTGTCTCTGTCTGTCTGTCTGTCTGTCTGTCTGTCTGTCTGTCTGTCTGTCTGTCTGTCTGTCTGTCTCTCTCTCTCTCTCTCTCTCTCTCTCTCTCTCTCTCTCTCTCTCTCTCTCTCTCTCTCTGTTCTCTCTCTCTCTCTCTCTCTCTCTCTCTCTCTCTCTCTCTCTCTCTCTCTCTCTCTCTCTCTCTCTCTCTCTCTCTCTCTCTCTCTCTCTCTCTCTTGCTTCATTAGCCATGGTCGTAAATATTGTGTGACCTTGCCTTGATTTGATGAAAGTAAAAGACCATCTTCCTATTCTCTTGCTTTAAAAAAAAAAAATTATTATTATTTTATTATTATTATTATTATTATTATTATTATTATTATTATTATTATTATTTTAATTAAAAAAACTACATGTTTGTAAGTTCTTTTCTATTATCTGATGTCAGTAGCTATTTTGTCTGATACTTGCTGATTTGGAGGATGACAACCCCTCTCCCCCTCCCCCTACTTCCTGCCAAAGTCAAGGATGATGTAGCATAGAGGTGATGATAACCTGTAAAAAAAAGTAACTAAAAAAACTCAGACATGTGAAACGATAACCCCACCCCCACCCCGCATGTGTGCCAGCCACTTCGAATCGATTAATTGATTGAAAAATTCATTCTTTTTTCCGCCGTTTCGCTTCGTAGTTTTTATTCATCTTTGAGCAAACAATTGGGATTGTTCTTTAATTTTTCTATTCGTTTGCTTATATATATATATATATATATATATATATATTATATATATTTTATATTATATATATATATATATATATATATATATATATTATATATATAGATAGATAGATAGATAGATAGATAGTAGATAGATAGATATAGATAGATAGATAGATAGATATATTTTTTTTATAAATCGGAGTCAGGTTGGGGGTGGGCGACTTCAAACTGCTCTTATTTTTGTGTTTAAAGAAAGTCCACAAAACAAAAATTGAAGGAACGAAACAACGATAGCATAACAAATACAACAAAACCAAAGGGGAAACTCTACTTACAAAAAAAAGAACAAAACAAGGATAACACAAAAATAAGCATGAAAAAAAGCAAAAACAAACAACAAAACAAACAAATACACAAAAGTCACAAAAACAGCACCAAAGACAGCGATGAGAGAACTCTTGCTATCTGATTTCAAAGGTCATACCTGGTAGTAATTGCGTCCCTTGGACCGGTTCCCCCCATTGGTCCATACACGGACAGAAACAGACATCGGTGGCGAACAGGAAATTTTGCTTTGGCCAGCAACTGAATATGGTATATTGCATTATTAACTATTGTAAATTTTGTTAGGTGTTTTGGCAGTAGTCTTGAGATTGTTCTCTTACTGGTTGTTTTGGTGTTTTGGCATTAGTGATAAAATTGATGGCTTATTGGTTTGTTTTTTTTCTTCGTTTCTCTGCTAGAGCTCCAAGGTTTTATACCCATGGTGAGATTTTGCCTATGCGACCGTTTTTTTCCCCCCACCATACATGTAGCCACATTCCGACTTCGGGATTGTATGATGTTCGTGTTTCCGTGTATACAAAAAATATGCTCACAGCAAAAGAACACGTGGTTTCCACTTAAAAGCAGCACATAATTACAAATACCACAAGCAGCTATTGCCCCTTCCCCCTCCGCTGCCCAACAACAACAATAACAAAAACAACCCAATCCTAAATCCCCCCCCCTCCTCCCACTCCCACTACAAGAAAAGAAAAACAATACCAACAACAGAGACGTAATTGTAAACGGCAGTGACTTCCCTTCCCACGGAGCCTGACCTGGAAGTGAATGCGGAAAAGGGCCTAAAGATGGCGGAGATAAGCTGAGAAGCCTGCAAGGTAGGCTAGGCTAGGCTAGATGCTGGCAGGCAGGCGATCAGGACAGAGAGGAATGCACCTCCCCTTGATGCCAGAGGCCCGGTCGTCATGCTCCGCTGCTTTGGAACTCTCTACCTCTCCCTCCTTCCTTTTGATTTCCTCTTCCTGGCTCTCTGCTCCAGACCTCATCCTCAACGGTAGCCCGTCCATTGATGACAAGTTTCAACCGAACCAGAAACATGCTGAGCGGTGATTGAGCTTGGGAAAGGAGGGTTGAAAGCATTCCTGCTAGGCTACCTAACCGTGGGCCTTCCCACTCCCCCCTCTTTGGCATTTATTCCCGTCTGCGAAGGCAGCCAAAGGTACCACCTGTGTCCAGGCAATTAGCATAGGGTTTAGCTAGTAGTGTTACAGCGTGGAAGGAGTTTTGTAGTGTTGGTCAGTGATGGTTGGTGAAGACTAATGGTCAGTCAGTATGTTATTGCCTGTGATGTCAGTTGATGGCTTGAGATAACCTGCTGTGGTGTGTCCTGTTACTACTAAACAGTGGTTAACTATAAAA
Source organism: Stramonita haemastoma (assembly GCA_030674155.1). Classification (NCBI taxonomy): domain Eukaryota; kingdom Metazoa; phylum Mollusca; class Gastropoda; order Neogastropoda; family Muricidae; genus Stramonita; species Stramonita haemastoma. The sequence goes on from CM060324.1 coordinate 30,426,465, forward strand.
CTGCTTGCTAGACTGAATTAGGAAAGCAATAAACGGTTTATTAGTTGGTTAAGAAGGTTTCTTCG
>CM060324.1:30429029-30436529 GCA_030674155.1 Stramonita haemastoma
ACGCACACACACACAAACACACACACACATTCACACACAATCAACACACACCACACACGTACACACACACACACACACACACACACACACACACACACACACACACACACACACACACACACACACACACACACACTACAATATACACAAGGCAACACACACAAACACACAAACAATACAACACACACAATACAACAGACACAAACACACAAAAACACACACATACACACACATACATAAACACACAAACAATACAACACACACACAATACAACCCCCCCCCCCCCCCACACACACACACAGATCAGAGAGATCGCAAAGACGAGATACTTGCAACAACAGGTGGGCCACTAATTAGTGGTCAGGGAGGGGAGGGGGGGGGGGGGTGGAGAAGGAGGAGGAGGAGGAGGAGGAGGAAGAGGGGAAGGATGAGGAGGAGAACCCGAAACGTCAATAATATGGCCATCGTGGTCGGCTACATTGTTGGGCTTCAAAAGAAGAGCTGATGAAATGCATGAAAGAAAACTGCCACCGACAAGTTAAGGGAACACCTGAGCTGGAACTATATTCAGTCTGTGAGTGGGATGGGTCAGAGTGACATTCCTATTGGCAGTGTGTTTGCTAGGTAGGTAGGTGTCCCATAACCTAGGCGGTCGTAGGGGAGCGAGGCATCAGAGACCTCAACTTCTCTTGGCGCCAGCATGTTGAGGACGGCGCCCATCTCCTCTCCTTCGCTGCTTTACCTTCCCTGACCCTAAATAAGGCAGGTAACCCTTTACAGCTGGGTGAACTGGGGGGACTGTACTGAGGCCAAGGCACGTAAAAAGGTCACTCATCCAACTGGTAACCACGTTCGACGCTGCTTAACTCAACTAGGGGAAAGCTAGCGCTCTGACCACTGAGCTATCCCGCCCCCTTAGTGTTTGCTAATCTAGACGAAATAATATGTCCGAAGTCACAATACAGCGACCTCAATGGTGGTAGAATTAAAAAAAATTATATCTCAGACGCAAAAATCTCACCATTGGTGAACCTCGAAACTGTAGCCGAGGAACGAAAAAATCAACAGCCCCAACCGAACCAAAAGCGTTGTCAGTTATTGAGGTAAGCAAAACCTCCAAAATCTACATTAAATGTTGTTATGCTTTGCGATGCTATGCTGAGATTGTTTTCATCCATGAATTTTGTTTTGTAGAACAACCTGTACATGTCCGTTAAAGGAGAAGAAATGTTCCGAAGGCGGAGTGTGGCTGCCTGTATGGCCAGATACTTGAAAACAGTCAGAATTATACGCAAGCTTTTCATCTAGTGTGTACTTAATGGCCTTGCAGTAATTCCCAAGTGAAATGTGTGATGAGAGGATACTTGTGCATTTTCTGGGTTACCCCTCAAGTATTCTGCTGTGGAATTCTAGCTGCTGCAGCAGCAGTACTAGAAGTGGCAGAACTAGTAGCAGTAGAAGTAGAAGTGGAAGTAGAATTAGTAGTAGTAGTAGTAGTAGTAGTAGTAGTAGTAGTAGTAGTAGTAGTAGTAGTAGTAGTGGTGGTGGTGGTGGTGGTGGTGGTGGTGGCTGAACACAATCAGACAGAAAAGAAAAAGAAAAAACAGTGTGCTTTGCACGACTCGTGGGCGCCCACGAGTCGTGCAAAGCACACTATTTTTTCTTCTTCTTTTTCATCTTGGTCTTACCCTCAAACAGAAACTGCTATTGTCTTTCATACGAGCGAAAATGCTTTGCACTGCCCCCAAACGCCTGATAAGTCAAACCCAGCGCATCTCACTTCGGAATTGGGAGAGAATTATCCTCTTTTCAGTCTTTCTGGGGAAAAAAAATGGCAGGAGAACAGACCAAGAAGGCAGAAAAGAGACACAATACTGTTACAGAATGAAATTCAGTAACTTAATCTCTGACGAAGGCTGGGATTTAGGAGTAATTGGAGCTGAAGCAAAGAACTGATGCTGTGGAAAGATGAGGCGACCTTACACGTGAGAGGTGTGTCTGTACTCTCCTGACAGTTCAGCCCTTTAAAAACGAAGCAAGCTTCCCAATGCAGGGACAGCTTAATGATGTTCCTCCCACCAGCAGGGGGTCTTCTCTCCCCGCGGTCATTTTCAGACAGTCCTCCCTGACTTTTCACCTGACCATCCTCAGAGAAAGCAGAAAAGGTGTCCACTCTTTCTCCCCGCCCACAGAGCCCATCGCACAATGCACCATTTTCCTCTGTCTTCATTCTCCCCTTTTTACCTGTTCCAGCCACAGTTCTCAGGAGAGCCCCCCCCCCTCCCTCCCCCTCCCCAAGGGGATGAGACAGACCACCTAAGAGAGAGTAGAGGTGGAGGCGAGGACGATACACTTGTTGGTGAAAAGACTGGAAGCCGCAGTGTTTATTGTTCTTCAAGGTCGTCTGCACTTGTCATAATTGCAGACCTAGCCCCCAGCTGTGGCGTGAGAGGAGGAAGGCTCGGATTCGCCTTTGAACTCCTCCGGAACTTGCCGAAGGTCTGTTGAAAAGGCGGGAACGGAAATTGCCGAGATCTTTTGTGTCATGGAGGAGAGGTCATAGCGCTCTTGGGTCCCCCCACTCCACATTCTCCTCTCCCCTCTTCTCTCCTCCCTCCTCCACCTCCTCCCCTTTTCTGTTGTTGTGAATGTTCTCTCTGTTCCCAGGTTTCGGTACGTCACCCCTCTCGCGCACCTGTACGATTGAGGTGAGAGCTGTGGTGAAGGGGGGGGGGGGGGGGGTGATATGAATGATGAATTTTAGAACTCATTTTGGTGGCTGGCCTCTCTGAGGGTCTTTCTATAGGGTATTCTGGGGAGGCCGGGCCATGCAGAAGCCTGCTTGCTGTGTGTGAGTGGGAGTGAAGGTTGGGGAGAGAATGCAGAGGTTATAGGGAAGGAAGGTGAGAGGGTGCAGTGTGTGTGTGTGTGTGTGTGTGTGTGTGTGTGTGTGTGTGTGTGTGTGTGTGTGTGTTTGAGAGAGAGAGAGAGAGGCCTGTGAATCTGCACACCTGTACACAGGTGTGTGTTAGTGAATGTACTGGTATGTGTGTGTATCTACAATTCAATACACGCAAATGAGCACATGTGTGTCTCAAGACCTTGAATGAGTACACATTGGTTAATATATATATATATATATATATATATATATAATATATATATTATATATATATATATATATATTACTTAATTTTGACTGTCTGTGTTGCCGACAAAATATAGAAATTATCATTCATTAACTATGTGACGTATGTCTGAATGCTTGGAAAACTAAATAGTCCAACAATGTTTTCTACATTTGTTCTGCTATTGTATCTGTCCATCATATATTGTTGGATTGCCCTGTGTTCATTGACTCCTATAAAAGCAAAGGAATATATCTAAGCAAAAAATATGGAAATATCAAAAGTGGTCTGTATGATTTGGAGTCACATGTCCTAGTATCAGTTGCAGAAAGTATCCACCAGTCACCATTAGGAGAGTTACTGTAAATGAAATATGATAGACTTATTAGCATCCATTACATTCTTCATCCTTCCTCCCTTCCCTAATTCCTTTTCCTGTACATTCTTGACGTGAATGTATCATTTTCTAAATCACCTAATAGTGAATGGACATTATTAAATGAATGAGAAGAATATATATATATATATATATATGTATATATATATATATATATATATATATTATATATATTCTCTCTCTTGTGTGTGTGTGTGTGTGTGTGTGTGTGTGTGTGTGTGTGTGTGTGTGTGTGTGTGTGTGTGTGTGTGTGTTATCAGATAAATAGATAAGAAACAAACCAGAAACAATCAGAGTGCACTAGCAAGACTTACACTTCACTGCCAGAGGTTGTAAACTTGCAGTTCGTGATAACATTAACTTTATCTCGAGATATGATGAAGCACAACATTTCTGCAGACTATTTTTTTTGCACTGAAGCACTCTCTACCCCATGAGAAATCTTGGAATGAAAATGTGTGATGAAAAAAAAGGCTGCCACGTCTTTAATAGTTCATTCTGTGTACACCTCCTCTGACCTTTGTCGTACACTTCACATTTTCTCCTCCTGTTCCATACAACCCCCCTCCCTCCCCTCCCCCCACCCTCCTTTCTTCCTTCTATCCATACACACTGAACCAACAAGGGTTTCCGGTGCTTCAGAGTCATCATACCCCAATGTGAGGTCACAGTGTCGATCAAAGTCAATGTCTGCTTTCCAACAGCCGCCTAGGCGGCAGTACTTAACTTGCCGGAAGTTCAAGGACACAGTAGTGGCTGGTTACTACGATTAGTCCCCAATAGAGCACAACTCGAATTACAGGGTAGGGGGTAGGGGGGGGGGGGCAGACAGTTTATTGTTGGTGATGAAATATTTTTCTTATCACTGTACATTGCTGTATGTCCTTGTATACTTCATAATAACAAGAAACAGTCAGTATACATATTTTGCTTCTTAGCTGAGGTTGTTTTGCTAGGATAGTTAGGAGGTACCTTCATGCTCTTTCCAATTTCTGAATGTTGTGGGTTTTTTTTGACATAAATATATTTGTAAGCACACGAGTCTGACTTGTTTAAAATCTCTCTTGGTAGACTTGACATACAATGCACTTTTCCCATCAAACTGTGAAGAAAGAACAAGGCTAGGAATTGAACCAGAGCCTCACTCTTTACTTGTTAGGCAGGCAACCACCTAAACTATTATGCCACCTTTCTTCAGTATGGACCATGATAGCAAGATCAGAAGTATGCTGTACATACAGCTTTAACAAGATAATTTTCAAACGATGCCATAATAAATACATAACATACATACATAATAACATACATTACATACATACATACATACATACATACATACATACATTACATACATATTTTATATCGAGGATAATGGAATAAGCAATCATATGCTTTTTTACATCCATTCCCCGTGTGTTTGCATTTTGTAATCTTGTCATCTGTTCCCACTGGCACATGATGGCCTACTCTTACGAAAAGCGGAACAGGATTTAACGTGTGCGCAATATGTTCTGCATGCGTTCGCCACAGGGCCTAGGTTTTTAGTCCATCCGAAAGACTTTTGGAGGGTGAGTAGAGTCAGCACTGACGTTAACTCCAGAGGAAAAATCCCCTCGACCGGGAATCGAACCCTGTTGTCATATTGCGAGCGCAATGTTCTGACCACATAGGCTATCCCGTCCCCTATAGATAGATATAGGAGGTCAATATCTTCCTGATGATAACATCTTAGGCCCAGCCAGACGTCAGCAAATACGTCTCAAGGATCAGTGAGATTGAAATAACACGGTATTGTTTGATTAGGTAAGCTGGTGTGTGTCCAACTGTTGATATATAAACATGGGAAGGGATGTTGTGATCATGGCTTTTGTCGAGGCTGATTCAAACAAAACAAACGAACAAAAAGCCTTTTCAGACTTGGCTAATAATAAAGTTTTATACGAAGATTACTCGAATTCATTTGAATGTGTATTGATGAACATATCACACAAAAATATAGCGTCAGATAACTTTTTTTGCGGGATGCAATGTATGTGTAGTTGATATCTGAATCAGTGTGTGTGTGTGTGTGTGTGTGTGTGTGTGTGTGTGTGTGTGTGTGTGTGTGTGTGTGTGTGTGTGTGTGTGTGTGTGTTTGGATGTGCATGCATGCATTTGTGTGCATACATGCATTTGTGTGTGTGTTTGGATGTGTGTGTATGCATTTTTGTGTGTGTGTTTGTGTGTGTGTACATGTGTGTGTATGTGTGCGTGCGCGTGCGCTTGCGCGCGTATGTGTACATGCGCATGTGTGTGTATGTGTGTGTGTAGGCATAGTGGTTTCTATTAATATTTCGATATTTTTTAAGAGGAATACTCTTTTAAAATATTTTTTTTATCATTGAAACCCTCAATTATTCCTCTTCTACAGTTATTATGACTTTATTTAAAGGTTATGTACAGTTGTATCAGCTTAAAGACACCCATCAATCCAGCTATCATCCTTAGCCTGGTGCCAGTCACCTAGCTACACATGGAATAAAGGATGTGTATGCTTATTCAATGTGACAAGATCAGAAGCAGGATTTTCACTTAATAATGCTTTATCAATGCGTATGCATTGTTTTAAGTTCTCTTAAAGACCCATGTTATATGCCAATATTTCTCCATCTGTATATACACACTCCCCAAAGTTGGAATGCGGCTACCTTCATCGTGGGCAAAAACAGTTGCATAAAATTTCACAATTGGTGGAACTTGGAGCAATGAAAAAAAAAGAAGTACACACACACACACACACACACACACACACACCACACACACACACACACACACACACACACACACACACACACACATTTGAGAAGAAAAGAAAGTCAACCATGTTAGTGTCTGTGGGCTACTGAAAGCTACACATATTTTATATACACATGGCTGGCTTCGCTAATGCACTAAGTAAGGGAAATTGTGTGCCCATGAGAATAGATGATAAAATTTACAAAACAAATGCAGACAGGGACTGGATGTAAAAAGGAGAACATGAGTGCTTATTCCATGATCCTTAAGATAATATAAAGGAATAAAGAAAGTGCTTGAAACACCCACAAAAAATGAATTTTTCAACAAGTATGGCGTAGTATTACGAAACACTCTGCATGACACAAAATTACACGAAAAATCTAAAAAAACGTGATGGTGAATCAGGTCTTCCTCTGACCTTTCAGCAGTCTGTACACTGCTCCCCCCTGTTCCAACTCCTCCCCCTCCATTTCCCTTCCAGCCGTACACACTGAATCAACACTGGTTTCCGGTGCTTCAGAGTCATGCTCCCTGCTTAATCTGGGGTGGCAGTGTCGATCAGATTCAATGTCTGTTTTCTCACACACACAGCCTGCTAGGCTAGGCTAGGCTAGGCTAGGCTAGGCGGGCAGTACTTAACAGCCGGAAGTTCAAGGACACATCCGTGACTGTTTATCGTGATTGATCACAACCTGAGCTCAAATCTGGACACGTGATACAGGATGTGGACAGTTTATTTTTAGTTATCAAAACATAATGAGCCTTTTTTTTTGTGCTTTCTCTTGTGGCCTCCTTTCACGTTGTATTGTTTGATTTATAGCATGACCTAGGAAAGCAACAGAAGAAGAAAAGAAGTTTAACACTTTTTGAGAATTAACCCATAACTTGCTCTTAAACACATTGAGGTTGGTGGAAAGACTTTGTTGTAATAGTGATAAGTATTCAGAAAGCAATAATTATTAATGATATCACACAACCAAACTGACCAGAAACAGATATCAACAATGGTGCTCTTGAGGAAACAATGTAATGACATGACAATGCAATCTATATCCTTGTTTTGATAACACAAAGTAGAGGGTGAAGACCTGATAATTATGATGCAACACAAAAAGGCCGACTCATCAGTGTATAAACATAACAAAAAACTAAACGTTTGTTTTTGTGGACAAGATACCATCAAAGTAGGTCAGTATA
>CM060324.1:30441529-30449029 GCA_030674155.1 Stramonita haemastoma
TATCTATCTATCTGATCTTCATTTCTGTCTGTCTGTCTGTCTGTCTGTCTGTCTGTCTGTCTCTCGTCTGTCTGTTTGCTCTGTCTATCTCTTCTATCTATCTATCTATCTATCTTCTATCTATCTATCTATCTATCTATCTATCTATCTATCTATCTATCTATCTATCTATCTATTTTCTATATTCTATCTATCTATCTATCTATCTATCTTAGCCCTAAACACTGAACCGACGATAGTTTCCGGTGCTTCAGTCAGAAGCCTAAGCTGCCATCCCAGGGTACCTCCATTTTACCGTTGTCTCACGAGAGCCAGCCAACTAAAGGGCAGCATTCCTCGGGGAAAAGGTCAAGGTTACAGAAGTGACTGTTTATCGCAGTCAATCACAATCACAATCACAGCGGAACGCATTTCCGTTCTTATAACGATTGTTACTCTCCGAGCGTTTTATGATGATGATGATGATGATGATGATGATGATGATGATGAGATGATGATGATGATGATGATGATGATAAGAAGAAGAAGAAGAAGAAGAAGAGAAGAAGAAGAGAAGAAGAAGAAGAAGAAGAAGAAGAGAGAAGAAGAAGTGTAGAGAAGAAGAATTGCGAAGAAGAAGAAGAATGGAAGAAGAAGAGAAGAAGAAGAAGAAGAAGATTGCGAAGAAGAAGAATTGCGAAGAAGAAGAATGCGAAGAAGAATGCGAGAAGAAGAATTGCGAAGAAGAAATGGAAGAAGGAGAATTGCGAAGAAGAAGAATTGCGAAGAAGAATTGCGAAGAAGAAAGGAAGAAGAAGAAGAAGAAGAAGAAGAAGAGAGAAGAAGAAGAAGAAGGAAGGGGAGGGAGGAAGGAGAAAGAAAGAAAAGAAGAAGAAGAAGAAGAAGAAGAGAGAAGAGAAAAAGTAAGGTTAACTCAAAATAGAGAAACCCCTGTTTTGTGGACAGGATATCAAACTGTCAATTTCGAAATTGTGTCTTCTGCTAACAATATATATTATGCTTGTTGTGATCATATTGGCTGAAGTTGATATGAGTCGTACACTCCACAGAAACGGGATGTGAGATACATGCCATGATAACAGCACTACCTGCGTAAACAGAAAGTAATGCATCGAAAAAGAAAGGTAAAAGGGGATAATAAAAAAAAGAAGAAGAGATAGATAAAAGAAGAGAGAGAGAGAGAGAGAGAGAGAGAGAGAGAGAGAGAGAGAGAGAGAGAGGAGAGAGAGAGAGAGAAGACAGACAGACAGACAGACAGACAGACAGACAGACAGAGACAGAGACAGAGAGAACAGAGACAGAGAAGACAGACAGACAGACAGAGACAGAGAGAGACATAGGCAGGAAAAGAGACAGGCAGACAGACAGACACAGAGACATAGAGAGAGAGACACAACAGAGACAGAGAGAGAGAGAGAGAGAGAGAGAGAGAGAGAGAGAGAGAGGAGAGAGAGAGAGAGAGAGAGGAGAGGGAGAGGGAGAGAGAGATCGAATGAACGAAGATGAGATGAGGAAGAGGATAAGAGAGTCGACCAGGCAAGAAAAGACAGACAGAGCAACAGACAGACAGACAGACAGACAGAAGACCAGGAAGAGACAGAGAGAGAGATAGAGAGAGAGAGTAGAGAGATGAAGAGAGAGAAGAGATACAGAAGAGCAAGATTAAGAGAGAGAGAGAGAGAGAGAGAGAGAGAGAGAGAGAGAGAGAGAGCTCGAACTCGAACTCGAACTCAAACTCGAACTCGAACTCGAACTTGAATGTTTGATTGAGGAAATATGGATAAGCCAGAGGCTTCTTTACACCAGGTCCTCATAAGAAAAGAAAACAAAAGCAAAAGCAAAAACAAAACAATAAAAACAACAAACTCACTGGCAAAAATCATAAATAATTATATAACATACAGATATACAGATATAATCACTTAGTTATTTATATAACCGACAATCCATCCACACTCAGAATTACAGGCACAAGCAAAATATCAATATACTTTTCCAAGTCAATACCCTTACGTTACTAATAGTTTTATCCAACATGACACTCTAGATCAGAGAGAGAGAGAGAGAGAGAGGAGAGAGAGAGAGAGAGAGAGAGAGAGAGAGAGGAGAGAGAGAGAGAGAGAGAGAGAGAGAGAGAGAGAGAGAGAGAGAGAGAGAGAGAGAGAGAGTTTATCACAGAACTGATCAGAGAGAGAGAGAGGAGAGAGAGAGAGAGAGAGAGAGAGAGAGAGAGAGAGAGAGAAGAGCAGACAGAGAGAGAGAGACAGAAGAAGAGAAGACGAGACAGACAGACAGACAGACAGCAGAGCAGACAGACAGACAGACAGACGACAAAGGAGAGGACAGGGACAGGACAGACAGACAGACAGACAGACAGGACAGACAGTACAGACAGACAGAGAGATAGTCGGATAAAACATGACTTGGATTTTTTTGTGTGTTATTCATTAAGAGTTCAAACAAACAAGAACGCAATTAATCTTAGAAACTAAACGCAATAACAAGCTCTGCTGGTATTATTATTATTTTTTTTTGGCTCTGTCAATTCTTTCTCTACAACAATGCATGTCAACTCAGCAAGATAGAGATTCTCCGATCCGATTTTTTTAATAAAGAAGTTTAAGGTTTCTTCTGGCAAATCTCCGAGTCTGTTTTTTTCTCATAGGTGGTCAGGTGATATTTCACCTGGATCTAGTCTGCGTCATTATCGATTTCTTATGCAGCTGTTGGCTTTAAGCTTTTGAAAAGTGCGGTTGAGAAGAACGTGATCTTGAATATTGGTATAAAAAAAGGAAATTGTTTGGTGAATGAGTAGAGAAAGAAGTGGTGTGTGTGGTGGTGGTGGTGGTGGTGGTGGTGGTGTGTGTGTGTATGTGTTGATGTGTGTGTATGTGTGTATGTGTGTGTATGTTGTATGTGTGTGTGTGTGTGGTGTATGTGTGTATGTGTTGCGTGTGTGTGTGTGTGTGTGTGTGTGTGTGTGTGTGTGTTGTGTGTGTGTGTGTGTGTGTGTGAGGAGAGAGAGAGAGAGAGAGAGAGAGAGAGAGAGAGAGAGAGAGAGAGAGAGAGAGAGAGAGAGAGAGAGAGAGAGAGTGTGTGTGTTGTGTTTTGTTGTGTATGTGTATGTGTGTTAGTCCGCACGCGTGCATGTGTGCGCGCGTGCATGTTTGTGTGTGTATATGTGTAGGTAAACTTTGAGCAAAACCAGGCAACACCTTGGTTTGTGGTGTGTGTGTGTGTGTGGTGTGTGTGTGTGTGTGTGTGTGTGTGTGTGTGTGTGTGTGTGTGTGTGTGTGTGTGGTGTGTGTGTGTGTTTTTACAGCTAGTCCACATCAAGCCAAATACTTTACAACTGCTTTTACATCTTTTACATAAAATTAGCACAAACATTTTTTTATACAGAGATCGAGAACTCCAGGGAAAAATATCCCTTGAACGGGAATCGAACCGGATCGTCAGATTGCAAGCGCACTGTTCTTACCACTAGGCTATTCCGTCCCGTTTATTGCTTTTACAGTCTGTTAGTAGAGTGTCCAATTACTGGAAGGTCAACGACACAGAAGTTACGTTTTGCCTATTAACTTCTAGTCTGTACACACATCAGGACACAAGATACAGGATGCAGATAGTTTCTTGTCCAGTAATTATAACCTGGTGATTTTTCTTTACTTTTCGTGGCCTGTTTCTGAATCCCTCTTTCTAATATAATCCGACAACTACAAGTCAATGTACAAAATATTAACAAGTGTTCTAAACACACACTGTAGCGCCTACCCATTATTTTTTTTTTCTTTTTTCCAGCATGCAACTGTATTTGTTTCCCTATCAGAGTGGCTTTTTTTCTACAGAATTTTGCCAGGGTCAACCCCCTTGTTGCCGTGGGTTCTTTTACATGCGCTAAATAGTGATGTGTTAAACACGGAACCTCGTTTTATCGTCTAATCCGAAAGACTAGCGCACAGACCACCACTCAGGGTCTAATGGATGGGGGAAAAGTTTTGGGCGCAAACGGGGTACGAACCACCGCACACTCCGACCCAGACTTTTTGCTTTCTAGGCAAGGCGCGTTACCACCTAGACCTCCGATCCATCCAGATACTATTTGCGACCATTCAGCGTGTCAGTGCATACACTATGGGCCAGCAGAGATAAGACCAATATAGACTGTAACTGTAGTAGCTGTTTTCAACTGCTTCGCCATAGCTATCAGTGTGGACAGCATCCTTCCAAAACAGGAAGGATGTGACGAACTCGCTATCACTGATAACAACGTATTCCTATCACCAACAAGTCTCCTGTTCTTACGGCTGCTGCTAAGTTTGACGCAAGTTGGTAAGCTTGATGTCATGAACCGTTTCATGTACGTGAACTGTAAAAAAAATATCCAAAGTACTTTGGTTATCAGATCACATACTATTTTGTAGGAAGCTGTGTATGACTCTTTAAGATCATATCTACTCCTTTAAGATCATATCTATTTCGAACACGAAATTCACCTTGTTCGTGACTCTGTGTACTCCATTTCCATCTTACGAACACGACAGCTGTTTTTGGTTTTCGAGCGATGTACTTTTCAAATTAGAAGGAATACATAACCGTAGAGATGTTTATACAATCTCGAGATCGATATTTGCACTATGTCAGTCGCTAGGCGGGAGTGACGAATATGGCAAAATGGTCATACGTCTGCAAAAAACAAAAGCAGACAGGTTCTGTACTTTAGATAAGACGAAAAGGAAGTAGTACAGCAGCAGCGCAGCAGACAAAAAAGAAAGAAAGAAAGAAGAAGAAAGAAAGAAAAGAAAAGAAAGAAAGAGAAGAAGAAAAAAAAAAAAAGAAAAAAAAAAAAAAAAAAAGAAGAAGAAGAGAAGAAGAAGAAGAAGAAGAAGAAGTTTGGCAGAAGAAGAATTGCAAAGAAGAATTGCGAAGAAGAAGAGAATTGCGAAGAAGAAGAGGAAAGAAGAAGAAGAATTGCGAAGAATGCGAAGAAGAAGAAGAAGAAGAGAGAAGAAGAAGAAGAAGAAGAAGAAGAAGAGAAGAAGAGAAAGAAGAAGGAAGAAAGAAGAAAGAGAAGAAGAAAGAAGAAGAAGAAGAAGAAGAAGAAGAAGAAGAAGAAGAAAGAAAAAAGAAGAAGATTGCACAGAAGAAGAATTGAAGAAAAGAGAAGAAGAAGAATTGCAAGAGAGAAGAAGAAGCAGAAGAAAAGAAGAAGAATGCGAAGAAGAAGAGAATTGGAAGAAGAAGAAGAAGAAAAGAAGAAGAAAGAAAGAAGAAGAAAGAAGAAGAAGAAGAATGCGAAGAATTGCGAAAGAATGCGAAGAAGAAGAATTGCGAGAAGAAGAATGCAAGAAGAAGAAGAAGAAGAAGAAGAAGAAGAAGAAGAAGAATTGCGAAAGAAGAAGAATTGCGAAGAAGAAGAAGCGAAGAATTGCGAAGAAGAGAGAAGAAGAATGCGAAGAAGAAGAAGAAGAGAGAAGAAGAAGAAGAAGAAGAAGAAGAAGAAAGAAGAAGAAAGAAGAAGAATGCGAAGAAGAAGAAGAGAAGAATGGAAGAAGAAGAAGAAGAAGAAGAAGAAGAAGAGAAGAAGAAGAAAAGAAAAGAAGAAGAAGAAGAAGAAGAAGGAAGAAGAAGAAGCAGAAGAAGAAGAAGAATTGCGAAGAAGAAGAAGAATTGCAAGAAGAAGAAGAATGCGAAGAAGAAGAATTGCGAAGAAGAAGAAGAAGAAGAAGAAGGAGAAGAAGAAGAAGAAGAAGAAGAAGAGAAGAAGAAGAAGAAAGAAGAAGAAGAAGAAGAAGGAAGAAGAAGAAGAAGAAGAAGAAGAAGAAGAAGAAAGAAGAAAGAAGAGAAGAAGGAAGAAGAAGAAGAATTGCAGAAGAAGAAGAAGAAGAGAAGAAGAGAAGAAGAAGAAGAGAAGAAGAAAGAAGAAGAAGAAGAAGAAGAAGAAGAAGAAAGAAGAAGAAGAAGAAGAAGAAGAAGAAGAAGAAGAAGAAGAAGAAGAAAATGCGAAGAAGAAGAAGAAGAATGAACGAAGAAGAAGAAGAATTGCAGAAGAGAAGAAAGAAGAAGAAGAAGAGAGAAGAAGAAGAAGAAGAAGAAGAAGAAGAAGAAGAGAAGAAGAAGAGGAAGAAGAAGAAGAAGAAGAACAACAAAGAAAATGTAGAAATTGTAAGAAAAGAAGAGAAGAAGAGAAGAGAGAAGAGAGAAGAAGCGAGGAGAGAAGAGAAGAAGAAGAGAAGAAGGAAGAAGAAGAGAAGAGAAGAAGAAGGAAGAAGAAAAGAAGAAGAAGAGTAAGAGAGGAAGGAGAAGAAGATGGATGAAGAGAAGAAGAGAAGAAGGAGAGAAGAAGAGAGGAGAAGAAGAAGAGAAGAGAAGGAGGAGAGAGAGGAAGAAGAGAGAGAAAGGGAGAAGGAGAGAGGAGGAAGGAGAAGGTAGAAGAAGGAGGAGAGAAGAGAAGAGGAGAGAAGAGAAGGAAGGAAGGAAGAAGGAGAGAGAGAAGAAGAAAAAGTGAACAAGAAGAAAGAGAGAGAAGATAGAGGAGAAGGAGGAGGAAGGAGGAGGAGGAGGAGGATCAGGAGGGGGAGGAGAAGGAGAGAGAGAAGTTGTAAAGTGTGAGAAAAGGAGCCTGCTATGAAAATGGACAGAAAAAAAACCTAACCACATTAACACTGACAGACATACTTACATAAAAAGATGGCAAGACAAACAAAGGAATACGCATCAGGTAGATGTTGAGAGGAAACTTTTATATTAGAATGAAATTTATACCAGCAGGACCACAACGAATCAATCATCACAGACTGGTAGCACTACTTTGACTGAACTTTGCATCATCTCAACCTTGCATGCCCATGAAAATAGGTTCAAACTTTGTTAAATCTGGAAAAAACAACCCTTTTGGCATTACACCTGGCTGTGATTCAGTATTCTAGAGGTAACACACCTGTCTTGAAAGCAATAATTTGCAGGTTTAATCCCTGTTTTGATTCAAGCTTTTCTCCATCCACTAGATCTTGGAATGATGGTCTGGGATCTAGTTTTTTGATGAACACTCTAGTTGAGTGGATGAGAGCATGTGACTTTTAAACCTTAGGTCAATGAAGTTGAGAGTTCTAACATTGGCAGCAGTTATCTTGAAATTAAAGATGGGAATTTTTGTGATCTCCCAGGTCGGTTGAAACACAGACCATGTCAATGCATTGATTCTGTTTTGTGTTTTAATCGTGCACGTTAAAGAACCCGTAATACATATTTGGGTTTAGGGGTTTTAGAGAAACGCCAAAACATCCAAAATTCCCAGGAGGGGGAGATGGGGGTTTGTCAACAAAAGAGTACACACCACGTACGCACACACACACGCGCGCGCGCACACACGCGCACGCGCGTACACACACACGTAGGCACTCACACAAACACGCACGCACACACACAAACGTACACACACAAACGCACACACACAAAAACGCACACACACATGTGCGCCGCACACACACACAACACACA
>CM060324.1:30451529-30454029 GCA_030674155.1 Stramonita haemastoma
TTACGGTCAGGGAAGGGTAAAGCAGCAAGGAAGAGGAGATTCAATTCAAATCAAAATACTATATTATATGTAAAACAGAGAAATTCCAGTGGGTTACAAACATAAATAAGAACAAAAACCACGTAAAAATAATATCAACATAGCACAACATAGGTTCTGAACATCAGCACGCATGGGCGCCGCCCTCAATATGGTGGCCCCTAGAGAAGCTGAGGTCTCTGATGTCTCACTCCCCTACGACCGCCTAGGTTATGGGCCACTTTTACCTTTACATTTACCTTTTCATCCACCTTCTGCGGTTTATACTCCGCTTTCTATTTCAAATCGTTTCACTCAAGGCCACTCATGAGAGGTGGGTTGCAATGTTGGGACTTTATATTGCATTAAGGTCAAGGGCCAATCTTTTAGCCTGAAGAAGGTTTGAAATAGACCGAAAATTTGCTCTGCCAGACTCTTGGGTGTTGTGTCTTTATTTGTCTGCTTGTAGACTATAAGGTCAAGTAATTATGATCTCAGTGTTCAGACTAACTGCAGATTGATTGATTCCTTATTCGTCATGTTTTGTATGTGCATGGAAACAAAACTGTTAAAACGGAGCTAAATTATGTAAGCAATGGATGGGTTATAGAAACTCAGAGAATACCTAGCAAGTAGGTGAAGTTTAGCCGACGAAGACCCAGTGTAGCTTGCCAAACATTTGCAAATTTCTGTAGCTTTGATGCAACGTAATAATGGAACTTTTTGTATTCTAAAATATCTCTTTGTTACTGCAACCCCGCAAAAAAAAAAAAACACACACAAAAAACTACCAAAAAAACCCAAACAAAGGACAACTAAACAACCCATTGAATTAATTGAAATGCCAAATCTCACCAAAGGTAAACATAGACGCTCTAGCTGAGGAACGAAAAAGAAATGAACAACCCCCCCCCCCCCCCCAACTTCAAACAAACAATGGAAAAAAACCCGTTACACAAAATTCCCTGCCAACATACAAAATAAAACAAACAACATTTTGAAAACAAATTTGAAATATAACTGAACCCCCAACATAAAACCAAAACAATGCTATTTCCCCCCAAACAGTTTTAAAAAAATATCACATACTTTTTAGCCCTTGGAAAGGAATTAAAACATTAATATTTGGTGTTATTTAGTTCAGATCGGAGAAAAACAACACAGCATGAATTGTAGAAGAAAAAAGTGTTTCAAAACTTTTGAAGCAAAAATTAAGATTTAGATGTAAAAGTATTCACTTGTTCGTTGTAATAATGAACACTTTTTCTGTCATCAGGGTTATATATCAACATACATTTAATCAACTGCATAGTATTCACACTGATGTGTGACTGTGTGCTATCGTGTGTAAAAATAACCCCACACCTCACCAAGCCACTTTATGGCACAGGCCTACTAATCCTCTTGAACATATACGGTGGCTCTTGGAGGCTCTGCCTGCCTAACATTTACCTATACCGTTGCAGGAAACTCTGAATCAGACGTCTAGCTTCTCACAGAGGAGTGTGATTGAGACTCTAGTAGTGGCTGGCCTTTGTTTGGTAGCTTACTCCATTCTCCCACTCTCTTTGATTCCAAGCGCCCGGTTTCTCTCAGCTCTTTGATTCCAAACGCTCTTTTTCTCCAGTGCTTATCACTGTTTTCTTGTACCATTCGTTCACCATAGTTCGATCTGCTGAGATAGCGTTGTGGACGTTCTTCAAGCTATTTTGTTTTCCTGTAAGTTCCCAGATGGCGGTATAAAGCTGGCCAAAGGTCAAGGACACAGAACTGTCTATTTACTGAATGGAGTCACAAAGTGATTCCATACAGAACTAAGCCTAAACAAAGAAGCGTGTGTTTTCATAGATAGAACACTGAACAATGGAGGCTGTGTGGCAAGTTGCATTTGTTTGACACTGTGGAAAAAAGTGAGTGTAAATACATTATGAAGAGAAAACAGTATTAAACTAAAACCGCGAACGAAGAACAAAGTGTGTATGTGTAATGTCTCCATTTGTTTGGATTTTTAACATCTATATTTTCTGCATAAACAACAACCACACACACACACCACACACACACACACAACACAACACACACACACACACACACACACACACACACAACTATATTCACACACACACACACACACACACACACACACACACACACACACACACACACTCCACGCACATGATTTGTTTTCAAAACAGGATCCCACTGTTATCAGATCGGTATAGACTTTCTGCTCTACGCCTATTTACCCAAACTTTATCACAATAACGGCAGCCCTTTACATCAACGCAGTACAAATGGCTGGACAATCAAGATGAGCAAATACAAAAGAAAAACACAAGCACCAGAAGGCAGATCAAACATGATAGGGTGTCAATAACCCTCAATGCACCCGGGGATGGTAGCATTTTATCCTGAGAATCTACACTTCACCACCACTACCACACGTATCTTGTTTCTGTCAATACAGAAAATTGGTAGCTTA
>CM060324.1:30459029-30464029 GCA_030674155.1 Stramonita haemastoma
GATAGAAGATAGATAGATAGATAGATAGGTAGATAGATAGATAGATAGAGAGAGAGAGAGAGAGAGAGAGAGAGAGAAAAGAGAGAGAGAGAGAGAGAGAGAGAGAGAGAGAGAGAGTGTGTGTGTGTGTGTGTTGTGTGTGTGTGTGTGTGTGTGTGTGTGTGTGTGTGTGTGTGTGTGTGTGTGGGGTGTGTGTGGAGGCACACAGACACAGCACCCCCCAAAAAAAACCCCAACACATACACATTTATATATAAAAAAAGCCTCATCAAAAACCACTCAGGAATCACACATCAATTGACAAGGGGATGTGATAATGACCAGGCATCATTGCCATCCTCTGTACCGTATAGGTGCAGCAGCACTGAATGCTGTAAACTGACAAAAGATAGGTAGATTGATGTTTTAGGAGCGTATACACAGATCGTCAGATAAACGGAACGGTATTGTCAACAGACTCAACTGGCGGTTATTGACACCTGTGTGTGTGTCTGATCTGTGTCGGAAGTGAACGTGAGAGTATCATCTGTTGATGCTGGCCTCTTTGTTGAGACTATTTCAATAGTTCTTCTTCAGTATTGTAAGTGGTATTGGAGACACTTTGATACAGTATGAGAGAGAGAGAGAGAGAGAGAGAGAGAGAGAGAGAGAGAGAGAGAGAGAGAGAGAGCAGAGAGACAGAGAGACAGAGAGACAGAGAGAGACAGAGAGAGACAGAGAACAGAGACAGAGACAAGAGAGAGACAGAGAGAGACAGAGACAGAGACAGAGAGACAGAGAGAGAGGGGGGACCCCCCAAAGAACCAACCCCTCAACAATAACACATCATTTAACAAGGTCATGTGATAATGACCAAGCATCAATACCATTCTGTGTGCTGTATAAGTGCAGCAGCACTGAATTTATATGAATCCTGTGAACAAAAAGGAGATAGATTGATTGATATTTTAGAAGTGTGTGCACAGATCATCAGATAAACAGAAAGGTATTGTCAGCATGTTCACCTGGCGGTTATTATCAGCTGTGCGTTTGATCTGTGTAGGAAGTGAGAATATCACCTGTTGATGCTGGTCTCTTTGTTTTCATTCCTTTGTTTTTGTTTGTGGCTTTGTTTTGAGCGTTTGTCCTACATTTTGAGTTAAGCTTGATAGCCTTTGATCAACTTGACAGTAAGTTTGACCAGGACTTGCAAGCAAATAGCTACTCAGCCTCCTTGAAATGGGTAGTAGTTTAATGTTTAACTTGATCGCAAGATGTTTTGCATTCTTGTCTATGAGACGAGGGCTCATAGCCTTATCTGATGCCCTTTTTTGAGTGTGGTCAGTTTGTGAGTTCCTAGGACCAGAATTCCCTCAGACAGATATCTCCAAATTTTCTAAGACTGTTTTTGTGAGAATACAATGCTTAAACCACCAATCTATCTCATGCCTTTGACTTGAATCAAACAAAGAAAACATGATCAACAAAGCTGTCTTAGTCTACCAAAGTATTATTTTGAAAGGACAGAATACAATTACACATAATATGTGTGTCAGTTGTTAATTATCACGCAGAAAAAACCCTGAAAAATGGGACATGTGGACTTTGATGCATGGTTGTTAATAGAATTAAAATATGCACACAGAAACTTCAAACTAAAAGAAAAAAATTGGGCTTATTCAGCTTCAATATTATATAACCTTTTTTTGAGAGTTTGTCATTGTTTCTAAAACCAAATATAGATGGAACACACTGTTTACACGTCAAAAGTGATATAAAAGACCATTGATGTATATTATATCCTGTGGATATAATTTTCTTTCAAAGTTGATTTAAGTGCTAATGTCTAGACATACGTACATGTGGCAGTATGTGTAGAGTATACTATCGATATATATTTTTTTGCCAGATAGATGATGAAAAAATTTATTGCTTACTCAATGTACCATCTGGAATTATAATTTGACTTTTGACTTTGACTTTGACTCACACACACACACACACACACACACACACACACACACACACACACACACACACACACACACACACACACACACAGATAAATGCATAAGAGCGTGTGTGCCTGCGTGTGCACGTGCGTATGTGTGTTGTTTTTCTAAGTCCGTGTTTTTGTAACAAAGGGAAAAAACACACAGCTGCAAAATTAATATACAAGCAGACTGAGAGACACAGTTTCAGGAAAATCATATTCAAGCCATATATCGAACAGGCAGACGTGATAATGGCCAACCCAGTATTTCCATAATTATTACCCTGTCCTGAAGTGAGGCCACTAACACTTTCATGGTGAACAGAAAGAAGATGCATAGATTTGGGCTGTTTTAAAGTAAGCACACACCCTCAGATACAAGAATAACCCCCTGCAACAGATCCCACTGACGGTTGACTCTTACCTGTCTGATATGTTTTTGAAGTGAGCGTATCACCTGTTGGTGTTTTGCCCGTTTGTTTTCCTGTCTTTGTTTTGTCTGTCCATTTCACACGTTGTGTATTCCCAAAGTCGGGATGTGTCTACCTTAATGGTGGACCACAAAGGTTTTAGAAGCAAAACTCTCACCATTTGTAAACCTCGGAACTTTTTTTTTATTTTTTGCATTTTTAGCCAAGGAACGAAAACAAAAACAGTCTCTCTTTTTTTCTGATCACGTCAATAAATTTATAACAATCTTTGATGAAAAGATTGGTGAGTTTAATAAAGAAGCAAAGAGTGTTAGTTTAGCATTGAAAGAAAATGCATTAGAAAAAAAGTTATGAAGAACGGTTTTATAATTGTAGACAACATTAGCACAGCCTAGAAATGTTTGGTTCATAATTTCATCGATTATTTGATGAACTGTTTTCTTCTAGAAGGTTACATGCAGACCTGGTAAGGCACAATATTTGATCCAGTTAAGGAAATTGATATTGTTGGTTGCTAAATTACCATATGCCATCGCATGAAATGGTACGGTATGGTATGGTATGGTATGGTATGGTATGGTATGGTATGGTATGGTATGGTATGTATGTATGGTACAGTATGGCAGGGTATTTTAACGTATGGTATGGTATGGTATGGTATGGTATGGTATGGTATGGTATGGTATGGTATGGTATGGTGTGGTATGGTATGGTATGTATAGTATTATATGGTATGGTATGGTATGGTATGGTATAGTATGGTATGGTAGGTATGGTATGGTATGGATGGTATGGTATGGTATGGTATGGTATAGTATTGTATTGTATGGTATGGTATGGTATAGTATTGTATGGTATGGTATGGTATGGTATGTATGGTATGGTATGGTATGGTATGGTATGGTATGGTATGGTTTGGTATGGCACAGAATGGCATGGGATTTTTTTTTACGATATGGTATGGTATGGTATGGTATGGTATGGTATGGTATGGTATGGTATGGTATGGTATGGTATGGTATGGTATGGTATGGTAAAGTATAGTGTAATATAGTATGGTATGGTCTTGTATTGCTTATCATGTATAGTCATAGGTGGATTCTTTATAATTATGAAGTTCTTCTGGGAAGAAGCACATCACTGCAAATGAGGCTGTCCAGTTATAAGACATTTCCTGACTGCAAATGTGTCGGTTTGCATATGGAGGTTTTGATTGTACCAATGAATTTTTAAAATTTATTCTTTCTACTATACAACTTTTACCAGGCAGCTGGTTTGCCACTGATCGTTAACTTACGTGAACATAGGAATGTGGTTTATCAAGACATCTAAAACAAAACATACTAGAATGGATTCCACATTTGCCGAAGAGATATGACATAAAATAAATCAGTGCTGAACACTAACGACTCCACACACAATTAATAAAGAAATAATAAGAATTTAGAAGAATTGAAGAAGAATTTGAAGAGAAGAAGAATTTGAAGAATTGAAGAAGAATTGAAGAAGAAGAGAATTTGAAGAAGAAGAATTTGAAGAAGAAGAAGAAGAAGAAGAATTGAAGAAGAAGAAGAAGAGAAGAATTTGAAGAAAGAAGAAGAAGAAGAAGAAGAAGAAGAAGAAGAAGAAGAAGAAGAAGAAGAAGAAGAAGAAGAAGAAGAAGAAGAAATCAAGAACAAAAACGACAAGAAAATATATTAAATAAAGGACCTTCCACGGGGCTTTATAAATCATTCCATAGGACACAACAGATTCAAACATGCACGACACGTGGTAATACATGTTGCTTTTCAATACAAATCAGGCATAAACGTGAGTAAATGGTCGATTGTATGAATCAAAGGCCAGCATTCAAAATACCGGGCAATATTAACTACAACATTACGAAGGCTAATCTTAGTCAGAATCACGTAGAAGCTTTTTAAAAGAAAATTTCTGGTGTCTTTTTTTTTTTGCACATTGAAAATAGACACAATACTCGGACAAAACCACTTTGGCAGAAACTCAAGTGTGCATTCATGCTGCTACAGCATTACAATCCAGAAGAATATCGGTTTGATATTTCTTTTCAAATGTTCGCCTTGTTTAAGTGCTCATGCAAGTGTTGTGTGTGTGTGTGTGTGTGTGTGTGTGTGTGTGTGTGTGTGTGTGTGTGTGTGTGTGTGTGTGTGTGTTGTGTGTGTGTGCGTGTGTGTTTATACGTCTGTACAGAGGCGCAGGTATGTGTGTATGTGTGCGTGTGTGCGTGCGTGCGAGCGCGCGCACGTGTGTGTGTTTCTGTGGTATGGTTGTGGTGTGTGTGTGTGTGTGCGTGCGTGTGCATGTGTTCAAATACATGTGCATCGAAGTCAAATTCAAATTCAAATTTTAAATCCAGATGGTACATTGAATAAGCAGTGAAATCACTTTATTCACCAAGCCATCCCTCGAGAAAAACAATACAAAATGTTGTGTGTGTGTGTGTGTGTGTGTGTGTGTGTGTGTGTGTGGTGTGTGTGTGTGTGTGTGTGTGTGTGTGTGTGTGTGTGTGTGTGTATTTGTGTGTGCGCGTGTGCGCGTTTGCCTGTGCGTGTGCGTGTCCGTAGTAATAGCCTGCT
>CM060324.1:30479029-30486529 GCA_030674155.1 Stramonita haemastoma
CTACGTGCATGTATGCAAGCATGGGTATGCGTGTATGCATCCGTGCTCTTAATACCAGGGTCCTGCCCCTCTCCCACCCTCCCTGGCCACCCTCCTCTTCCTCTCCCCGCTACTTACTCGAGACACTCCTAGTTCATGTTGCACATTTTTGGTTGGGTCACTGAATCTTTTGCGTTAAACAAAGAAAAAAGAAAAGAAAATGGTTAAGATTCCTTTCACTTGTTTGTCCCTGCACGTTTTCCTTACTATTTATTCTGACGTGGATAGATGGACAGACATGGAGGCAGGCAGGGAGACAGACAGATAGGCATACACACTCATACACACACACACACATGCACGCACATACGCACACACGCACGCATGCATGCACAGACACAATCACACAAATATACCTATATATATGTATTTATATACTAAAAAAAAGAAAACAAAATAGAACAAACATGCATATATCTGTATTTATAATAGTCATTTCTTCTCTCATATCGAGGATAACGGAATAAGCAGTCATGTGGCTTTTTACATCAAGTCCCCGTGTCTATGCAGTTTTGAGTTTTGTAAATCTTGTCATCTGTTCCCACAGTGGAGGAGAGAGAGAGGAGAGAGGAGAGAGAGGAGATGAGGAGAGAGAGAGAGAGAAGAGATGAGAGAGAGAGAGAGAGAGAGAGAGAGAGAGAGAGAGAGAGAGAGAGAGAGAGAGAGATTAAGTCAGTCAAATCAAAATTTTATTTTCAGATGGTACATTGAGTAAGCAATAAATTTGCTTTTTTTCATCAAGCCATCTACCTAGCAAAAAAACCGAACAAAAAAAACAAAACAAAACAAGAAAAAGCGCTTAAACAAAAAGCTCTGAACCAAACAACAGACAAACTAACAGTAATGAAGCAGCACGCAAACAAGCAAAGTACAAGCAAGAAGCCCCACCCAAAAATATTTAGCTACAACAATGTTACAACTCACAACAACAAAATGAACTCAAAAGGAACTAAAGAAATTACAATGATTATGATAATAACAATAAGAATAATAACAATAATAATGATAATAGTATGATAATGATACACTGTAAGATGAGAGAGAGAGAGAGAGAGAGAGAGAGAGAGAGAGAGAGGAGAGGAGAGAGAGAGGAGAGGAGAGGAGAGAGAGAGAGATGGAGAGAGTTTGAGAGAGAGGAGAGGAGAGAGAGAGAGAGAGAGTGTGCGTGTTATTCTGTCGCAAAGGTCGATCACTGTGACAATCTTACAAGTGTGACACTGGGTTTTCTCCCATGGTCCACACAGTGATGAAATGGATTTGTAGTGTCGGTAGGATAATTATCAGTAACGTTTTTGCAGTAGATATATGTAGTAAACAGTTTTTGTTTCTTTGTATGGTAATAATCTTTTTTAGTTTCTTATTCCATCATGAAAATTTTATCATAAACCCTGTGCTTCTTTTGGTACTATACCTTCTATGACCTTCCCAATGGCTTGACCATTGGGATGGAGGAGGAGGTTTCTTCCTGGAGAATATTGGCACTGATCTCGTTTCCTGGATTCCTCCAAATGAGATTATTAACTGGATTCCTATGTGTGGACGGGACGGGATAGCTCAGTGGTCAGAGCGCTCTCTTTCCCCCAGCCAAAGTTAAGCAGCGTCGAGCGTGGTTGCCAATTGGATGGGTGACCATTTTACGCGCCTTGGCTTCAGTACAGTTTCTCCATTTCACCCAGCTGTAATTAGATACCTGCCTCCTTAGGTTCAGGGAAGGTAAAGCAGCGAGGGAGAGGAGATGGGCGCCGCCCTTAACATGCTGGCCCCTAGAGAAGCTGAGGTATCTGATGCCTCGCTCCCCTACAACCACATATGTTATGGGATACCTTTACGGGAACTGGTTGTCAAGTCTTCAGGGGTGCCCCTACGGTCGCCAGACTAAGGGATAGATAGATAGATAGATAGATAGATAGATAGATAGATAGATAGGTAGATAGATAGATAGATAGATAGATAGATAGATAGATAGATAGATAGATAGATAGATAGATAGATAGATAGATAGATAGAATGGTTCCTTAATTCGCGTGCGCATCTTTCGATACCACGAACTTCCATCCATGGCTTTACCATTACTTCTATGGAAAGAAATTTCTTCCTGGAGAACATGGGCATTGATCTACTGTCCTGAATTCCTCCAAATGACATTATTAACTGGATTTCTATGTGTGGATTCATTTGAAAGATCTTCAGGTCAAGACAGGTCGTGTATGTCAGGTCAGGTCAGGTTGAGTCAAGTCAATTGATGTCAAGTTATGTCAAGCCAAGTCATATTAGTATGTAATGTCCTGTAAGATCATGTCATGTCACGTCAAATCAAGTCATGTCATGTCAAATGAAGTCACGTCAAATGAAGTCACGCCACGTCAAATGTAGTCACGTCAAATCAAGTCACATCACGTCAAACCACGTTTCTTTAAATCAAGTCATGTCACGTCAAATCAAGTAACGTCAAATCAAGTCATGTCATATCAAATCATGTCTCTTCAAATCAAGTCACGTCACGTCAAATCAAGTCACCTCAAATTAAATCACGTCACGTCACGTCAAATCAAGTCATGTCACGTCAACTCAACTCAAGTCCAGTCAAATCATTGGCATGTTAGGTTTTTTTTTTGTTTTTTTTTTAAACGCATGGTCAAGCCAAGCGAGTACCCCGTTCATTAATTAAGGAGAAGTGTTTGGCAGGTGTCTTGCATTGCATTAGCTCAATAATAGCAGCAGCGGAGAGACTGTTTAGTACGCTTGACCTATCTACCAGAAGGCTTTTACGGTTCAGGACATAGGCAAGGACAAGGACATGATTGTAGGCCATAGTCCTGGATTTTCACACCGCACTGTTGTAAACATACCCTTGAAACCAGCAAAGACAGAGAGAGGAGAGAGAAGAGAGAGAGAGAGAGAGAGAGAGAGAGAGGAGAGAGAGAGAGAGAGAGAGAGAGGAGAGAGAGGAGAGAGGGAGGAGAGAGAGAGAGGAGAGAGAGAGAGAGAGAGAGAGAGAGAGAGAGCACACGCTTATCCATGCGCGCGCTCTCTGGCAAGTCTTATACACACATACATACACAGGCACCCAGGCATGCATAAACACACTCACAAATACACACAGACATAAAGAGACACAAACACACACAAATTCGTGCGCATACACACACATATGTACATAAACACACACACACACACACACACACACACACACACACACGTGCGCATACACACACATACACATAAATAACACACACACACACACACACACACACACACACACACACACCACACACACACACACACACACCACACACACCGTGTGCATACACACACATACACATAAATACACGCACACAAACGCGGGCGCATACACACATACACATACACACACACACACACACACTCTCTCTCTCTCACACACACACTCTCACACACACGCACACACACACACACACACACACACACACAACCACACACACACACACACACACACACACACACACACACACACACACACACACACACACACAACTCTTTTTCTCTCTCTCTCTCTCAAAACACACACTCTCACACACACGCACACACACACACACACTCGCACACACGCACACCCACACCCACACCCAACCCACCCACCCACCCCCACACACACAGATGGATCAGTGGTCTAGAGGTAAAGAACCTGCTTAGAAAGTGAAAATGTGGGTCTAATTAATCCCCTTTTGAGCTCGAGCTTTTGCCCCTCATCCACTAAACCTTGAGCGGTGGTCTGGGCGCTAGTCTTTCAGATGAGATGATAAACTGAGGTCCGGTGTGTAAGACGCATTCAGCACACGACGAAGAACCCACATCAACAAAACCGTATTTGGTACTGTGTCCGTCTGTTTTTCCTTCCTCCATCCCCCCCCCCCACCCCCTTCTCATGATTTCCATTAAAGCGATTCTTGTTTCAAACATTCTCTTTGTCATTCATTCATTCATTCATTCATTCATTCATTCGTTTGTTCGTTCGTTCGTTCATTATTTCTTTCGTTCATCCATTCATTTTTTATTTCTTTCTGTCTTTCTGTCTTTCTGTCTGTCTGTCTTTCTTTCTTTCTTTTCTTTCTTTCTTTCTTTCTTTCTTTCTTTCTTTCTTTCTTTCTCTCTCTCTCTCTCTCTCTCTCTCTCTCTCTCTCTCTCTCTCTCTCTCTCTCTCTCTCTCTCTCTCTCTCTCTCTCTCTCTCTCTCTCTCTCTTTCTAACCTTTCTATTTTCCCCCTTCTTTTATTCTTTGTGGTTTATTTCTTACTTTCCTTCGTTCATTTTAGCGATTTCTTTCCCTCCCCCCCTTTCTTTCTTCTTCCTCTTCCTCCTTCTGTCTTTCTGTCTTTCTGTCTGTCTGTCTGTCTGTCTGTCTGTCTGTCTGTCTGTCTGTCTTTTTCTGATTTCTTTCTTTCTTCCTTCCTTCCTTCCTTCCTTCCTTCCTTCCTTCCTTCCTTCCTTCCTTAACAATGCAGTCTTACTCCTCTCACCATTCTTTTGTGTATTTTTCCTCTGTGGCTAAAACAATACCACAAATATAACACACAGGGGAGGGAGTGTGAAGACTGGTTTGAGAATATAGTTGGGGGCACTGGGAAATACAATTTCCGTAAAATGACGTCGGTACCTATTTTTCGTTTGTTTTGTTTGGTTTAAAAACAGGAGTGTTACTCGCTAGTAATTTGCTTCCTCGTGTATATGTTTTCTTTCTTTTAGCTTCTTTCTGTCTTTTTTATATCACTTTTTACACCCTTTTTTTCTTTATTTTTTTCTCTTTTACTGCCAAGTCCTGTATACTACCTAAAAACATAATGCCAACGCATAGATTGTTTACAACCAAGAAAAACTAAGAGACTGATTTTTTTTGTTTTGCAAACGCACATGTGTATGTGTATGCACCACACACCTGCATACACACACACATACACATACACAAACACACACACACGCACACACACACGCACACACACACGCACACCACACACACACACACACACACACACACACACACACACACACACACACACACACACACACACACACACACACACACACACACACACACACACACACACACACACACACACACACTGAAACACACACACACACACACACACACCACACACACACACACACACACACACACACACACACACACACACACACAACACGCAACAAAACATGAGCTTGTCCGCAAGCTGGACTGGTATTGTTTTTTGTGGGCCATTAACTCTATTTGGGCAAACGCTTGTTCCAAACACACTCCTTTTTTTTCGTAGATACCCCCTCCCCCCATACACCCCCATACACCCCCCCCCCCACATACAACCCCCCCCATCGGCAGTTTTTCTCCTCCTCCTCCTCCTCATTCCTTACCCCTCCCTCTCCTTCCCTAACCATGGTTTTTCAGATTCTATTTTCGTCTGTTGAGACAATGGAGTGGTGTCAACAATGCTAGCTTTTTTCTTTTTTGTTTTTTTTGTTTCTTTATTATTTTTTTCAAGGCTGGATAAGTATGACTACAGAACTGAAAGGTCGGACGTGGTATAAAGGGGATGGGGGCGGGGGTCAAGGGGTCAGGGGGGGAGGGGGGCGGTAAGAGCAGTCAGAGGTGGGATTAGGGTAGATAGGGGATTGTAGGGTAGGGGCTGTGGTTAGTGTAGGGGTGTGTGGATAGAGAGAGAGAGAGAGAGAGAGAGAGAGAGAGAGAGAGAAGAGAGAGAGAGATGAGAGGAGAGAGAGAGGAGAGAGAGAGAGAGATCCTATGTGGGTGTGTGTGTGTGGTGTGTGTGTGTGTGTGTGTGTGCCCATGTGTTCATGTGTGTGTGTGTGTGTGTGTGTGTGTGTGTGTGTGTGTGTGTGTGTGTGTGTGTGTGTGTGTGTGTGTGTGTGTGTGTGTTCCCTAACCTATGTAAACATAATTTTTTTTAAAAAAGCTATCGACACACGAGGACTCTTTCTCAATTTATTGACACCATGTTATATATGTGTGAAGTACGTGCAAAGGGCTACACTTTATAGTCTCATCAAAATGATTTATTAGAGAGAAATTCTTCTTCGAGGAACGCTCAGACAGCAACTATTATGATCTTCTGTCATATGAACGTCATAAGCCACAAAGATTCATTTGCTGTGTATTTTCTTCTGTCTTCATTTTTACTACAACATTTTATTTCAAACATAATTATTTTCTTTCTCTTTCTGTTTCTATCTTTTACTGGCAGCGGTGGTAGGCCAAAGGAACATCTACCTATCCTTATGTAATTCATTCATTAAAATCCTCTCACATGGGTACATTAGGTCAGCAGACTCAAGGCCCATTCTGGGTGAGACCCCTAGAGTGTTAAGCTGGGGAATGCACAACAACAACAACAAATCCTATGCCACAGAACTGACTATTTTTCATTTATTTATTTACTGTTTATTTATTCTTTTATATCGTGGATAATGGAATAAGCGCTCATGTGCTTTTTTTTATACTTCCAGTCTACGTGTGTATACAGTTTTGTAAATCTTATCATCTGTTCCCACCGGCACACGATGGCTTACTCTTACTAAAAGCGGAACAGGATTTAACGTGTGCGCAAGATGTTCTTCGTGCTACACCTCACCAGCCAGCTAGAGAAACAGACATTCAGAAAACAGACACTAACCCCCCGAAGTTTGAGTGCGGCTACCTTAATGATGGGCAAAAACACCCCCCATTGCATCCGCAAAATCCCACACAGAATGATGAGCCTCAGAGCTCTAATCTATGAACAACAAAAACAAAAACAACAACCAACCCCTCCTCCTAGATAGATGAAAACAAAAACTCTATCCACCCCCCCACCCCCTACCCCCCATCTACTTACCCAGTCGCTTCACCACACGTTGTCCTCCTCGACCCGGTTATCTTTCATGTCTTCCTACAACCAGACCCCCCCCCAAAAAAAAAAAAAAAAGAACAAAAAAAAGAGAGAAAGAATTATGTGACGCAGCCATGAGCACTGAGAAACAGGGTGTTTTTGTATTTCTGCCTCATTAATTCCGGGTGGATTTAGACCTGGTGGGATCACACAGAACTCCTCTAATCCCCCCTTCCTTTCAAGACTTGACAATTAGTGTAATACTGCACGCGTCTATCTTTCCCATCCTCCCCCCCATCCCTTCTTCAACCTCTTCACACACACACAAACGCGCGTGCGCGCACACACACACATCACACACACATACACACACATGCATGCACACACACATGCATGCACATACACGCACGCACGCGCACACACAAACACACCTGCATACATACACACACACACACACACACACACACACACACACACACACACACACACACACACACACACACGAGCACGCGCGAATGCACGCGTGCACACACACACATATATACACTCACACACATACACTCACAGAAAGAATTTGTTTTTGTAAAACCCCAAACGTACACAAAAAG
>CM060324.1:30489029-30499029 GCA_030674155.1 Stramonita haemastoma
AGACAGACAGACAGACATACATACACACACACACAGACAGACATACATACATACATACATACATACATACATACATACATACATACATACATACATACATACATACATACATACATACATACATACACACACATATCAATCATGCTGATTGGGGTATATGGAATCCTCTCCTGTTAGCAAGTATGCAAAGCATATTCGTCTATTATGTTTATTGCGTAGTTGCTAGGTATCATGTGTGTATATTCTTTCTGCAATTTCATTACCTATGCTGGCTTTTTCTTTTCTTTTTTTTCCCACCCAGAGGGCTTGGATGCATAAAGAATACCCTACTGTTATACTTATTCTATAACCCCTTCATAAACAAAAGTTGCTTTATTTGTTCTCTCGTGGATTGGATGTAAAAAAAACAAACCCAGAAAACAAAACACAAGAGTGCTTTTCTATCATACTCAAAACAAAGCAATTTGACTTGAATTGAATTGACCTATCTTTTTTTAAGTGCATTTTGTTCTCGTCACAATTCTTCTTTTGTTGATGTAATGTATGTCTTTAAGGAAGTTTTCTTTTGTGTGTGTGTTCAAGCCTAATCCATTTTCAGAATAATTTAAATAGTGAGAGAAGCAATGTTTTGTTTGTTACTTTGTTTTTTTTCTTGCTTTCCTTTTTTTCCTCGTTCTTTCATTTCTTTTAATTCTCTCCCTATTTTGTCTTTTTACAAATAATTTAAGTAATTTTTCTGTATCTACTGTTTGTCTGCATAGAAATTAACAAGGAAACAAACAAAACCAAAACAGAAAAAACACAACACAGCGGCAACCCCCCCCCCCCCCCCAACAAAACAAAACAAACAAAAAAACCCCACCAACAACAACAACAACAAGCAAAAAAAACCAAACTAAACGAATAAAACAAAACAAGTTTTCCGAAACAGGGAAACATTTACGACATACACAGAACCATTTTTGTCTGCGGAGAGTTATGGCCGTGTTTCTGCCGTCACGGTTGATGACTCCTGAAGCACTACAGCACTAAGTAAATGGCTAAGGAACTGGCACTGACGAATGTGCTGGTATTGTTGCCATTGTACGAGTCTCTTCATTAACTCGCTGTATAGGTATGTGTTTGCCCCGCACAGAAGAACTGATGTGAATGAGTGTCATACGGACCATTAAGTAATCACACCTTTGCTTCTTCCAGCTTTGTGAAGCGTGGCTAAATGGGTGTCAAAAACTTGGTAGAATAATTTGCAACAAAAAAGCATTCCATGACATTCTTAAGAATGGTGAGGGGATAAATTCCACATTAATTAATTTGGGGATGAAGCCAAATGAAGTATTAGCGTTAATACCTCTTGACATTCCTAACCTACGAAGGGAGTAAGGGGGGGGGGGTGGGGGGGGGGGGCAGGAGTGGGGAGAGGGGGGGGGGGGAGAAAAGGAGGAACAGTTTTATAGTTACAGCGTCCTAATCATAATGCCAGAGTAACTGAAAGCATAGATTCCAGGCTCCCATAAGGTATCCATTGTGTACAATTATTCATTAGGTGCTTTATGACCCGACGGACCATACGAGCCATTTCAAGACTATCATCTCATTCGTTTCAGTGGCTCCAATAAAGCTCTCTTCAAGTCCAAAATGTGTACCTCCTAACCCCTTCAAATGAATAAACAACGCCTTCAGCTTGAAAAAATAAACGTGTCAATAAGAAATATTATGTGTATAAACTAAAGAACTTGGGTTATAAAAAAAATGCTTTCTTTCCTTTATTCTTTCTTTTTCTTTTCATTTCCAAGATAATTGAATAATAACTCATGTACTAATGTACTTTAAAATAATAATTTGTAAATCTTATTTTTTTGCTTTATTTATGATGCCCTTTCAATTCGTGATATAACTATCAACAAATTTCACGTTTTTAATGGGTTATGACACTAGCAGTGCACTCTTGAAATAAACCAGTACAGTCAAACCGGCTACAATTCCACAGCTCGGAGGGAGTAAGGTTTCATGGAAATTTAAGCACACGTTGTGAAATTGCGCAGTGGTACTCAGCCAAGCCTAGCGTCTAGAGTTTGAGGAAAATGAATCAGCCCCGCTAATCTCATCCCCGCCTTTCAAATGTCATCCACCGTAACCGTAAGTTAGGTCGCGTGTACGTGTCAGTTTTAAACCTGTCATTAGAGAGAGAGAGAGCTTTTGGGAAGGAAGGATGGTGGGAGGAGTACCTTGGTTTTTTTTATAAAAAGGGTGGAAGACATCATTGTTTTTTATTAGGTGGATCAACATACTGAAGGTGTATTGCTCACACGGGGAGAGAGAGAGAGAGAGAGGAGAGAGAGAGAGAGAGAGAGAGAGAGAGAGAGAGAGAGAGAGAGAGAGAGAGAAGAGAGAGAGAAGAGGATTACTGTATATGAATACTGCTGTACATGACAGAATTTCAGCCTCTCGTCTTTGGCAGCCGTGAAGCTCAACATCTTCCTGCCATGCCATGTAACTTGGTCATTGATGATGGAATTCCACTAGAAAGGACAAGGCGGGGTCTGGAGATCTTTCCAGCATCAATGTCTCGGGGCGAACACACACACACACACACACACACACACACACACACACACACACGCATCACGCTCACCCCACACACACACACACACACACACACACACACACCACAACACCACACACACACACACACACACACACACGCACGCACGCACACACACACCCCTTTGAAAATCAAAACAGAAACAAACCAGTCTGGAACATCATACACCTTTAAAAAAATACCCCCTCTCTGTCCCTCCCCTAACCAAACTTTGTAAACCTTTTTAACTCTAATAGTCTCCAAAAGAAGGAATTCAACTAAACACAAAACTGCCTATTGATCGAACACTACATACTGTATTCTGGACTCCTTTGAGAACTTTGCATGAATAAACAGCCGACTCATCGCCTGTGTTTGCGATACAGATTGAGACAAAGATCGGATTGACAGTTTTAATACTTATAGATGAGAGTGGGTAGGGTGACTGGTTTTCCAATTTTAACGGGGGTCTGATGTCGCCTGTTGAGAGTATTTGAATTTCATCGGCGCCTGATGGATTATAGATGGGGATTTTGACAGTCTCCCTTTGGTGGAATATAGGTGGGAGTTTTACAGTGTTCGTTTGGTAGAATTAGATAGTACAATTGAACGTCTCTTGGTGACTATGAATAGATTACAGTCCCTTTGCCTGACTTCCCCCCCCCCATTCACTAGACCATGAGTGGTGGTCTGGGTGCTAGTCTTTTGTATGAGATGATAAACCAAGGTCGCGTGTGCAACACGCATTTAGCACACGTAAAAGAACACACAGCGACAAGAGAGTTATCCCCGGCGAAATTTTGTAGAAAAACCCACGCTTATAAGGAGAAAAAAACACACGCAGACAGAAGCAAAATAATGGGTGGACCTGCTCTTATCGTGACGCGCTCACCTGTGGGAGAGCAGCCCGAGTTTCCTGCAGGGTGTATCTACCGTAACTTAAAGTGGCATTCATATACAAACAATTCTGCCACCACCACTGCCACTTCTACCACTACCATTACAGTCTTCCAGTCAATTATTCGGCAAACTTATCCTTTTCTCTTTCTGTTGATAGTTTTATACTTGCAGAATATCATGTATGCGTATCAAAATTCGTAAAAATCATGCAACAGTTCAGTGATGTACAGAATCCTACAATGATATTATACAATATGCACCCAAGGATCAACCAGCGCCTAGAGTTATTCAACTGGTCAGCCATCTGCTGTGTCGAGGGTTTCACCATAGGCCTTTGTGACGTAGCTCGCGTGGAGTGTCCTTCTCGCTGAGAAATCTCCACAGAAGGCTTTGAGTCTGAAAATTAAAAAAAGAAAAACACGGGAATCAATAACATACTGATAGAACTCTTTATTATTTACAAGATGAAGAAAATTGAAAGCCACAGTTTTTAAATATATTCACAAATAGATTAAGCTAAATTTCTTCTAAAAAATGGTACATAAATCACACTTACAATAAAAGCAACAACAAATTGAAAGCTTTTAGTCTGCTCAACAGTCAATAAAAGATTCAGTCTTATTCAAAATTACGAGTGGATTTTTTAGGGAAACACGTTCGGAATATATTCATAATGGAGAGCAACATTACAAAGAAATGTCCTACCGTCCCACCCATCAATCTTATATGTATTAATATGTAATATGAAGCTTTATTAGTTGTCAATCTATGTATTAGTGTATGTATTCAGTCTGTATGTCATAATTACGATGTGGATTATTATTATGAGTAAAAGTTCGGATTATATTCATAATGGATGATATATACAAATGAAATTATGTTGATGTCATATCTATCTTATGATATATTATATATAACCTTCACTCATTCCAGGTCAAATCTCACCTCCACGCGCTCTCCTTCACTCCCCTTCTATCCCCATCACATCACTGTATTATATTCATAACTTCATAAACCTCCTCCCATCCACTCGCATCATAAACAAATAAAACTTTATTGGAAATGCAACTACGTCTGAATTCTCATTCTATTCAATGCAATGCACTGACAATCACACATCTGCACTCTTCTTCGCACTTGCCCCCAACAGGGCGTGTACGCGCGTGCCGTGCGCTACACGCGCACACACAGACAGATACACACACAAACACACACTTGCGAATGTAAGCATATACATGACACGGCTACACATACACAAACACACAAACATACACAGAGTGACAGACAGACAGACAGATTAAACAAGTAGAACAGATGGACAGAAAGCATACACAGAGTGACAGACAGATAGATAAACAACAGAACAGATGGACAGAAAGACACAACACAATCAATCATACAGTACAGACATACATACAGGTAGACCCCCCCATCCTCACCCCCCCTTACCCCCCCTAACCCCCCCCTACCCCCCCCCCCCCCCCCCCCACACACACACACAAACACAACTCTCTCAATCACACACTTGTACTTGTATATACACGTAGACAGCCAGACAGAAGCAAGAGAGAGAGGTATAGAGAAAGAAGTTGCGGCCAGGACATAGAGAGGTAAGTAAATAAGAAGAGAAATAATACACTGTACACCTCACCTTGCCCCATGGAAACCAAACGGTTAGACTCTGTGTGTGTGTGTGTGTGTGTGTGTGGTTTGTGTGTGTGTGTGTGTGTGTGGTGTGTGTGTGTGGTGTGTGCGTGCTGGTGCGTGTGTGTGTGTGTGTGTGTGTGTGTGTGTGTGTGGTGTGGTGGTGGTTGTGGTGTGTGTTGTGTGTGTGTGTGTGTGTGTGTTGTTGTGTGTTGTGTGTGTGTGTGTGATATTTGTCTTGTAGAGGTGAACGAACTTTGCCTCTGCAGTGTCCCTTTACCTGTGCACTATAAACGAACAGGAAGGAGGAGGAGGAGGAGGAGGAGGCTGAAGAGGTACAACAACAAGAAGAAGTAGATCGGGTGGGAAGAGGAGAAAAGTTTACAAGAAAGGAGAAGAGGCAGGAGGAAGAAGAAGAATTACGAAAAATTGCTGAGAATTGCAAGAAGAAGAAGAAGAAGAAAAGAAGAAGAAGAAGAAGAAGAAGAAGAAGAGAATGCAAAAAGAATGAAGGAAGAATGCAAAATGAAGAAGAAGAAATCAAAAATAATGAAGGAAGAAGCAAGAATGAGAAAGAAAATGCAAAAAAAAGAAGAAGAAAGATGCAAGAAGAAGAAGAAATAGAGAAGAAGCAGAAAGAAGAATGCAAAGAAAAAGAAGAAGAAGAATGCAGAAGAAGAAAGAAGAAGAAAGAAGAAGAAGAAATGCAAAGAAGAAGAAGAATGCAAAGAAGAAGAAGAATGCAAAGAAAGAAAAGAAGAAGAATGCAAAAGAAGAAGAATGCAAAGAAGAAAATGCAAAGAAGAAGAAGAATGCAAAGAAGAAGAAGAATGCAAAGAAGAAGAAGAATGCAAAGAAGAAGAAGAATGCAAAGAAGAATGCAAGAAATAGAATGCAAAGAAGAAGAATGCAAAGAAGAAGAATGCAAAGAAGAAGAATTGCGAAAGAGAAGAAGAATTGCGAAGAAGAAGAAGGAATGACGAAGAAGAAGAAGAAGAATGAGAAGAAAGAAGAAGAGAAAAGAAAGAAGAATGAAGGAAGAGAAGAATGCGAAGAAGAAGAATGAAGAAGAAGAAGAAGGAAAAGAAGAAAAAAGAGAAGAATGAAGAAGAAGAAGAAAACAAAAACAAACAAGAACAACAAAGAAAACAAGAACAACAACAAGAAACAACACAAAACAACAAAAGAACAAAAAGAACAACAACAAAAGAAAAAAGCTTCAGGTAGGTTTTTGGGAAGAGAGCCAGAAAAAGTGGGGGAAGAGAAGGATTTGAAGAAAAAGGGCGGTTGTTTGCCTTATCTTCATGTTTCTTTGCTTAGGATTCCCCTAACACGTATCTTTTTTAAAGGTGAGTGTACAATGACTATGATATCCATTCAGGTTGTCCTAGGCTTGCCCATTGAGACTCTGGTATACTTAAGTTCGATGGTGACCAAGGCAAAGCAACTAAACAAACAAAATAACTTGTCAATTAATTAAACAACCAGTCAACTGAATGAGGAACAAACCATCCACCACCAACCAACCAACCAACCAACCAACCAACCAACCAACCAACCAACCAACCAACCAACCAACCAACAACCATCCATCCAACCAACCAACCAACCAACCATCATCCATACATCCAACCAACCAACCAACCAACCAACCAACCAACCAACCAACCAACCATCTAACCAGCCACCAACCAACCAACCAGCCACTATACAACTAGCCAACCAGTTACCTTGCAACTAAACACGCATCCAACCAACTAAAACAAAAAAACACATTTATAATTACACACACACAACACACACACACTATATATATATCTCTCTATCATCTCTATCTCTCTATCTCTCTATCTATCTATCTATCTATCTATCTATCTATCTATCTATCTATCTATATCTACATTATCTGTATCTATCTATCTATCTATCTATCTATTTCTATCTATCTATTATCTATCTATCTATCTATCTATCTATCTATCTAATCTATCTATCTAATCTATCTATCTATCTATCTATCTATTACTATCTATCTATCTATCTATATCTCTTCTCTTCTCTCTCTCTCTATATATATATATACAATATGCATATACATGCATACATAAACACGCGCGCGCCCACGCTTGCTCTCGTGAACACAACATGCCTTGATGACAATAATCTTTCAACCTGCGTCAGTGTTTCACCACGTCAAACATTTCGCAAGGTTCCCGAGTTATGATATAAAAAGATAGTGAAAAAAGCAATAAGAAAGAAGAACAGAAGAAAAAGGAAAAAGAGGACAGAAAAGGGACAAAAAGAAGCATAGGAATAGCAAGAAAAAGAGGTCGTGTAATTAGAGCTGCTATGGCCTAGAACTCCTCTGTAAAATAGACTGTATAATAACAAAATTTACGCATGTGCAGACGAAAACCTTTGCGTATGTGTCGAAAAGAAAAACAATGAATTATCTCACTATGGTGGTGTTCTTTACACGAACCGTTGACTTATTAGGGGTTTATTCTCCTTGTCTCACTGTACTCCTTTCACCATTTATTCTTATTCGTGTACATAATGCCAAACGTAATTCAATATCAGTCATTAAGAATCTAGCACTAACAAGTAGATTTAACCATTCTTTGACTGATAAAGGTAAAAGGTAAAAGTGTCCCATAACCTATGTGGTCGTAAGGGAGTGAGGCATCAGAGGCCTCAGCTTCTCTAGGGGCCAGCATATTGAGAGCAGCACCCACCTTCTCTCCCTCGCTGCTTTACTTTCCCTGACCCAAAAGAGTGCAGGTACCCATTCACAGCTGGGTGGACTGGGGGGACTGTACTGAAGCCAAGGCGCACAAACGGTCACCCATCCAATTGGTAACCACGCTCAATGCTGCTTAATCTTAGTTGGGGAAAGCGAGTGCTCTGACCACTGAGCTATCCTGTCCTGCCCTTTGCCTTGACTTCTTCTAAAGCCCCTGAAGAAATAACTGGAACATGGACGATTCTTTTCAGGCCGGGTGTCATAGGCCAGTTAGACCTGGCAGAACCCATCCATATCTAGACAGCAGGGCGCATGCTGGGTATGTATGTGTCATCAATCCTACAGGACATATCCGGCCTACTCTTCTTCGCAAAGTGGACAAGGTTTCGTGTGTGTAAGATGTTTCTGCGTACACCCACACAAGAGATCTTACTTTAAAAGTTTCATCTGAAAGACTTTGAGGAGAGTATAGTATAGTCAGTACGGGGTCGGATAGCTCAGTGGTCAGAACACTTGCTTTCTCCCAGCCAATGTTAAACAGCATCGAGCATGGTTACCAAGTGGATGGGTTACCGTTTGCGCGCCAGCTGTAAATGGGTACGTGTCCCTCTTTAGGGTAAGGGAAGGTAAAGCAGTGAGGGAGAGGAGGTGGACGCCACCCTCAATATGCTGGCCCCTAGAGAAGCTGAGATCTCTGATGCCTCGCTCCCCTACGAACACGTAGTTTATGAGACATCCTTTACCTTCAGTCAGTAGCCAGCAATGACTGAAGGAAAAGTCTAAATGAATAGACTGCTTAGGGATGGATGGCTCGAACCCAAACCCTAGTATTGTCAGATCACAAAGATGATACCCTAACCACTAAGCTACAAACGCCCATTAGTAAAAAAGACAGATTCCAGGTAAGCAATTATCAGCCTGTTGCTTAGGCAATGGAACAATTTGTAAAGAAACAAATCTTTGCCAAAACTCACACATAGATCTCAGTTTTAATATGACAGTGTTTTACAAGCATCAGATTATTTCTGCAATCAGGACAATTTTGCCTGCCTCTGCGGTTGCTAATAAAAGACCTTTCAAATGCTACAATCACCAAGATTTCTGGCAATCTGTTTTTTTCTTTGTGAATTAAACATTTAATGCCACTAAATCATATACAGCTCTCTAACTCTGTATGCAAAACAGAACTTCGTCTTTTTTTTTTTTGTTATGCCCTAAATTGTACACGAGTTTTAGCTTGTAACAGCTAAGAATAATAATACACTACCCCCCCCCCCCCCCTCTCCAATCCCTCCCTTTAAGCTGCTCATGGTTGCAGAACTGCGGATGGGATTCATCTGAATCTTTGAGTTTGCCTCGAAATAAAAGAATACAGTAAAGTAACAACACAGAAAACCTTCCACACATTGTAATATCTCATCCCCTTTCACGTTGTTTATAGCCCTTCGCGTCGTAACACAAAACGCATGTCACACGTATAACAATGTCAAACAACAATGAAACACCCCCTCTCTTTTCGGCAGCTGCATAAGGAACACCATTCATAATGAGGGGACTGAGGACACATAAACCCTCTTTTCTCTGTCCCTATTTGCATCCCAAAGCTGAGCATAAAACTGGCTAAAAAAAAAAAAGAACTGTGGTATGCACCATTTGAATAATTCGTGCATGTGGTAGAAATGTAGCCGCTTTCTGGTTTCAATACAGCATCGTTTTCTTTTTGACACAAAAAGGAATGTATGCAGGTGATGTGTAGTGTAAGTCATTGAAGATATACGCCGTCACGTTTGTGGTGTGTTTATTTCAGGTCCAAGATGTATACTACCGAGTTGAATAAATATTTTGATGAAAATAGTTGTTATTTAAATCCAGTCTACAATGAAATTTGTCTTACAGAAGAGAAATCTTTATTTATTGAAGTCTGATGTAAGCACAACAATAGTAATAAAGCAAGATTAACAACAGCAGCAATGATGATGATGATAATTATAATTAAAAAAAAATTAACAATAATGATAACGATAATGATCATGATACTACTACTACTACTACTACTACTACTACTACTACTACTACTACTACTACTACTACTACTACTACTACTACTACTACTACTACTACTACTACTACTA
>CM060324.1:30504029-30511529 GCA_030674155.1 Stramonita haemastoma
GTATCAGCCAACATTGTGTTGTCAATAGACTTAGTAATCATTTTGTGAGGTAGGGATCAGTTCAAATTATATACATTTCGTTCCCTCTGCCATAACTTTATACGTGTGAGCTTTGCATTGTAAACATGTCACATTCAGTAAAGTTTTCTACTAACCAAAGTTTGGCAGAAACAACTATAGCAACATCGACGATACTAACCAGCAGCACGTATGCAAAGAAATCAGAAATACGTGACTAACAATAGCAAAAAAAAAACCAAACAAAAAAACTGAAACAGCACATCACTCGCAATAAAAAATAATTGCAACAGACTGAAAGCATTCACAACATCCATGTTGAAAAGGGTGATAAAAACTCTTGTAAAATCTATCATCATTGTTAGTTTATTTTGTCTAAAGAGCAGAGCGATTCATTTTCAGATTTCTTCCTTTGCAAATTAAAACAAAAGCGGATACAGTATTTTTTCTTGTTAGAAAAACGAACTCGCGTGTGAAGTTTCTCTGTAGTCCATGTTTTCTGTAACACTGAGGGCGGTTTTTTTTTTAATGGGGAAAGAAACTGATACATCGCCAGAAAGGTCAAACACTTTATTAGCCAAATGTAACATATTATGCGTGAAATCCTAAACCTTTAGCAGTATCATCATTTTTTTTAGTAATTGCCAGAAATAATACCAGGAAAGAAAAAACATGTTTCTTTTTTTTTCTCTCTCTCTCTTCTTTCTTTCTTTCTTTCTTTCTTTTCTTTCTTTCTTTCTTTCTTTCTTCTTTCTTTCTTTCTTTCTTTCTTTCTTTCTTTCTTTCTTTCTTTCTTTCCGTTGCGAAATGTTTTGGGAAAAGGGCATGAATCCTAGTGATATAAACTATGGGGGGAAAACACAATACCTTAGCAAATGTCAATGGCACTCTTGCACTGTTTCTCTGTCTCTCTGTCTGCCAGTGTGTCTGTCTCTCCTCATTCGTCAGTCTTAGTTGCAAGGCTCCATCTATGTTTGGTTCTTAGGTTGTGTCTGTGGTGTGTGTCGCTCCTCTGAGCTTGTCTGTAGCTTTGTCTTTATACCAGACTGTCTGTACAATGTCTGTCTGTGTCCAACTCACAATCCTCCTCCACTCTTTCTGTCTCTGTCCTTTCCTTCTCTCCATTTCTCTCACTGTGTCTTTCGCCTCTTCTATCTTTCGCTCTCTCAAGCTATGTTTTATATCTGTAGTTGAAAGTACCCTTTTTAAAAAAAAATCTTTTAAAGTCTTCAGAAGTTTGACAATACAAGAGCATGTTTAACGCTCTAAGTTTGATACTGTCTGAAGTTGGTTTTGGGATATACACACAAAAAACCCAGTCCATTTTGCAGGAGATTTTTTTAAAGTCGAAAGTCTGTTGACAGAAACACATGTGCGGTATTGACTGAAAGTTTTGGTTATTTTAATCACGTGGAAGTAAGATCAGAAATATATGTAGACAGACATACACACATACAGACAAATAGAAAGACCAGATAAACAGTAGGCAGGTAGGCAGGCAGGCAGACAGACAGATACATACGCGCGCGTGTAATGAGCGATCACACAGACACACACACACACACACACACACACACACACCACACACACACACACACACACACACACACACACACACACACACACACACACACACACATTTTTCAATTTCTGATTCCATCAACTTAAGAGCACTAGTTCTTAAAAACAACCGACCAACCACCCAGCCAACCACCCAACCAACTAACCGAACAAACAAAAAAAAACTGTCTTGCATTCTGTTCCACCCCCTCCCCTCCCCTCTGCCCTCCCCTCCTACCGTCTGACATTATCTCTCTCTCCCTCTCTCTCCTTAAGCCGTTACCATCCCTACAATTATAAGCTAAAAAGCAAACAAAAGCCCTGTCTGAACAAATACTTGTCTCGATGTCAGTCAGCAGCTCAATGTGATGGGATTGTCTTGAAGGAGGGGATGGAGACTGCTTTATTTACACTATCGTCTGCTCTCGTCTTCATTAATTCCACTTTGTGCCTGTATGTTAACCTATCTGGTTGTTTTTTTCATCTCCTGTTCTATATTAATTCCTCGTTTGCCCGTGTATTAGCCAATCTTTTTTTATTTTATTTTTTGGGGGGTGGTGGTGGAAAGAGGTGTGGTGTTGGTGGGGGATGGTGGTGGTGGTAACTGTTCTGTTCTTTATCAAATCCTCGTTTGTGTGTGTATATCTAACTGTTCTTTTTCCGTGTTTGTTCTGTTCGCTAATAACTTCTTGTTTGCCTGTGTGTTACCCTAGTTTTTTTTTAATAGTTTTTTTTTACCTGTTCTGTATTCTGGGGGCAGGATATCTCAGTGGTCAGAGTGCTCGCTTTCCCCCAGTCAAGTTAAGCAGCGTTGGGCGTGGTTACCAGTTGGATGGGTGACCGTTTGCGCGCCTTGGCTTCAGTGCAGTCCCCCCAGTTCACCCAGCTGTAAATGGGTACCTGCTCTCTTTAAGGTCATGGAAGGTAAAGCAGCGAGGGAGAAGAGATGGGTGCCGCCCTCAATATGCTTGCCCCTAGAGAAGCTGAGGTCTCTGATGCCTTGCTCCCCTACGAACACAATGGTTATGGGACGTCTCTCTGAGATGAACATAAAGTTGCATTAGTTTCATACAAAAAGTAAACATACAGAGACAGAGACAGAGACAGAAACAGAAACAGGAACAGATACACACACACACACACACACACACACACACACACACACACACACACACACACACACACACGCACGCACACGCACACGCACACACACACACAGATCATCTTGCGCACATGTTAAGTCCTGTTCCACTTTTCGAAAGAGTAGGCCATTTTGTGCCGGTGGGAACAGATGACGAAATTGACAAAACTGCATACACACAGGGACTAGATATAAAAAAGCACACTAATGCTTATTCCATTATCCTCGGTATAAAAGAATAAAAAGAAAAATAACACACACACACACACACACACACACACACACACACACACACACCACACACACACACACACACACACACACACGCATGCGCAGAGGGATAGGGTGTATAAAGAAAAAGAAAGAGGAAGACAACTGACTGTACACCCTCCCACGTGCATGCAGTTAAAAATGTGTATATTTGTTTTGTGGGGTGAACGAACTTAAAGGCTGCCGAGGCATCTTACTAGTGAAGTAGAGAAGAAATGTTAAGAAGAAGAAGGAACATTTGAAAAAAAAGAGAAGAATTTGAAGAGCAATTAGACTTGCAGAAAAAAAATTGCAAAGTTGCAGAAAAGAAGAATTCAGAAGAAGAAGAAGAACAATTGCGAAGAAGAATTAAGAAGAAGAAGAAGAAGAAGAAGAAGAAGAAGAAGAAGAAGAAGAAGAAGAAAAAGAAAAGAAGATGAAGAAGAAGAAGAAAATTTAATTAAAAAAACCCTCCCCGACAGA
This sequence comes from Stramonita haemastoma, assembly GCA_030674155.1. Lineage (NCBI taxonomy): Eukaryota > Metazoa > Mollusca > Gastropoda > Neogastropoda > Muricidae > Stramonita > Stramonita haemastoma. The sequence goes on from CM060324.1 coordinate 30,507,481, forward strand.
TTTTGGGGAAGACCTTGAAGAAGAAGAATTGCAAAGAAGAATTGCGGAGATGAAGAATTGCGAAAAAGAAGAATTTGAAGAGAAGAAGAATTTGAAGAAGAAGAATTAAGTGCGAAGAAGAATTGCAAAGAAGAAAAAGAGGGAGAAGGTGAATGAGAAGAAGAACAATTAGAAACTATGAAAAAAAAAGAATTGCAAAGAAGAAGAACTGCAAAGAAGAATTGCAAAGAAGAATAAGAATGAATGAATGAATAAATGAATGACTGAATGGATATCTACATAAGATATGTCTCGAAATGTTAATATGGTTGGCTTTGGTTTGAGTTGAAGTTGAAAATGTGCCGTGTTCGACTGAATTAAGATTTATAGAGCACTTGAAGACTTCCACACTTCAACAAATCAGAACATACAGCTATCAATCTTCATCTGCATTACAAATTATTATCATTACCCCACTCTGTGTTTTGTTTTAGCTTTAAAAGTTTCAGAGAAGGAATAAAATAAGGCAGTTCCAGATGATTCAATGTTTTTCTTACTCTTGTTGTGGGTCTGTTATCATTTTTCTAATGTTTCTTCCCATCTTTACAAAAGTTGCAGAGTCCCTGATTTTTTTCTGAGCTTTTGAAAGATTCTCCTATTTTGTGCTGCTCTTTTACCCTATAAAAATTGCATAGTATTCCTTATGCACGTAGCTACCCTAAATTTGACATTAAGGTGTATGACCTTTTGAAGTTTTTGATGGAAACAAACAAACAAATTAATAAACAAACGAAAAACAAACGAACAGCTACAGCAAAACTATTATGCTTACAAATGACATAAGCATAACTTTGTTTTCATTTTGCTGCTGTATCTTCTGTAATGCTCCACTCCTGCTGCTCCCACGCCGCTCATTTCGGTCTCTCCATCTGAGCCAGGCCTAGGATTGTCATGTGTTCTCAGGGTCACAAGTCCACTTGCAGCCTGTCAATGGGTGGCCGCTTTTAGACCACTAACGAATGCGGCCCTGCACTGCTGCCAGGTCTCTTCATTGATGTTCGGTGATACTCAGCGGTGTTCATCATTGCCTGTTTTGAGCTAACAACTGCAGGATAATACCTTCTAAGCCCCTTACTGATGACATTAATAGCTCAGTCGCAGAGTGAGGCTGAGTGAGACGCCAACCCGAAGTGGCAACCACCAGTCGTCCTCCGACGACCTTTTCCCTTCAACCCCCAACCCCACAGACTTTGACACAAACTTGCCACAGACACAGGAGTGCATGGGGAAACGGAAACTGAGGTCATCGTGGAGCGAAAGCAACTTGGGCTACCGAATCAGAGATTAAAAAAAAAAAATTCATGATCACCAATGACGGTGAGGATGATGTAATGCTGCTGCTATGGAAGTGCATGCGCTTTGATACAACTTGACAGGGCTAAACTCTACGCATGCTATTATGATATATCTGGGCGTCAACTTTGTCTACGAGTGGTAGACACCTGCAATGTTGGTCAGGTAATTAATCAGAACAACATCCTCAAATGACATCCCTCAAGTGGACGAAGCTCGACTGCCTGGTCCCAGTCTTCCCAATGTGTCCACAGCACACTCGCTCTGAGTAGGAGCTGGCTGGAGTCTGAAAAAATTCCTATGGGTCTTATGGGATTCTAACGCACCTCCTTCCTGTCTGTAACTCAAAGCGATCACCGCTACGGGAAGGCGAGCCCAAAGCAAACGTATTCTAGGTTCGAACTGCTGGAGTCCGAAAAAAGCTTAGGCCTATGACCCTTTTAAAATTTGATCTTGCTACCTTTCAGCCATAAACCCACTGCACTTTCCACTGTGCCATGGAGGCTGGTTTACAAAGGCATTATACTTACACAGGCGGTACTGGCGCCATCTCTTCATATTTCAGTTAAAAAAAAACCCACAGATTTTACTTCTTCCTTCACAAGAAAAAGGATTTGTCTTTTCCTTCCCAACAAGGTGATATATCCCTCTTTTCTATCACAAATCCTTTTCACCCTGTCCCTGAATGAAACAAAAAATCCCTCATTCCACAGCAGAAGATCCAGTATTTGAACAAACCCTTGTTATGGTGTCTACTCTGGTTGGTGATGGGAGGAGTCATGATAGGGGACATGGAGCTGGCTGCTTTCTTGTCAGCCTCTGTGCCAGGTCTTTGCTTGTTTGTGCTTTGCTGTATATGCCCGTCCTTGTTTTCCTTTGGCAACTGTTTTCTCTCTGTCTATCTGTCTGTCTGTCTTGCTTTCTCTGTCTCTGTCTCTTGCTTTCTCTGTCTCTGTCTGTCTGTCTGTCTGTCTGTCTGTCTCTGTCTGTCTGTCTGTCTGTCTGTCTGTCTGTCTTTCTGTCTGTCTGTCTGTCTGCCTGCCTGTCTCTGTCTCTGTCTGTCTGTCTGTTTGTCTGTCTGTCTGTCTGTCTGTCTGTCTGTCTGTCTTCTTCTTCTCTCTCTCTCTCTCTCTTCTCTCTCTCTCTCTCTCTCTCTCTCTCTCTCTCTCTCTCTCTCTCTCTCTTTCAAAAGGATTCCAATTGACATAATGTACGATGTGCCTAATGTTTGTATTTTGTATGTTCTGATGTGTCAGCCTTTATTCATTTAGTCATGATTTAGGAATATACATATTCAATAGTGTAATGTGTTGAGTACACGCCAAGGTATCATGGCAAAGTCTTGTCAAAGTTTTCGAGAAGTTATATTTCATTTTTTTGTATATTTCCATTGTTGGCCCGAAAAGTGTATTGTGGCCTAAGACTGATGTACACTACACACTTTAAGTGTTCAGTTCAATGTTCAGTTCTCTCTGTGTCTCTGTCTTTCTGTCTGTCTGTCTGTCTCTTTCTCTCTGTCTCCTTGTCTCTTTGTGCGTGTTTCTCACACTGTATAATATGTCTTTCTACCTCGTTTACTTTATCTATATCTATGTTTCGCTCTGTCTTTGTACCGATGTACGTACCTCTGTGTCTTTCTTTTTATCTGTCTATTTTTCTGTCTTTCGTTTGAAACTTTATGTCCCTATTTCTCTTTCTCTGTATTTATCTGTCCGTCTTTTTGTTTGTGTCTCTACGTCTTACTGCCTACCTCACTGTATGTGTTTGTCTATTTGTCTGCCTGTTTCTGTCTCTCTCCGTGTCTCTTTCAATGTCTGTTTGAACAGTTGGCTGTTCATTGATTAACTTGCCCTCTGTAATGGTACAGACATACTGAGACACAAGTACAGAGAGAGAGAGAGAGAGAGAGAGAGAGAGAGAGAGAGGAGAGAGAGAGAGAGAGAGAGAGAGAGAGAGAGAGAGAGAGAGAGAGAGAGAGAGAGAGAGAGAGAGAGAGAGACGAGAGAGAGAGAGAGAGAGAGAGAGAAGAGAGAGAGAGAGAGGGAGAGAGGGAGAGAGAGAGAGAGAGGAGAGAGAGAGAGGAGAGAGAGAGAAGAGAGAGAGAGGAGAGAGAGAGGAGAGGGGGGGATATGATTGATTCTTTTATATCGAGGATAATGGAATAAGTACTCTTGTGCTTTTTTACGTCCAGTCCCGTGTGTATGCAGTTGTGTAAATGTCATCTGTTCCCACCAGCACACGATGGCCTACTCTTACAAAAAATGGAACAGGATTTAACAGGAAATATATATATATATACAGAGAGAGAGAGAGAGGGGAGAGAGAGAGAGAGAGAGAGAGAGGGAGAGAGAGAGAGAGAGAGGAGAGAGAGAGAGAGAGAGAGAGAGAGAGAGAGAGAGAGAGAGAGAGAGAGAGAGAGATGAGAGAGAGAGAGAAGAGAGAGAGAGAGAGAAGTGTGATTTAAAGGACAGAAAAGAAAGAGAGACAGTGGTGAACCTTACACCCTGTGTCTGAAGATACCATTGATATTTGCTTTGCAGGGTAACGACATCTCGTAAACGCTATCGTTACTGAAAGAAGAAAAAAAAAGTAAAGAGGAAGAAAAAGAAGAAAAACATGCCGCAACGGTGCAGTGGTTATTGCCTTGGGTTATGGGCTAGTAGGTTGCGGGCTCAAATCCCATGACTCATAGGGATTTTTTGGGACTCCAGTCGGCT
>CM060324.1:30519029-30524029 GCA_030674155.1 Stramonita haemastoma
GAAGAAGAAGAAGAAGAAGAAGAAGAAGAAGAAGAAGAAGAAGAAGAAGAAGAAGAAGAAGAAGAAGAAGAAATAGAGAGGACGAGGACAGTATAATAGAGACAGAGATAGAGAGCCAAACAGACAGGCAGACAGAAGACAGATAACAAACAAGCAGATGCAGAGTAGCGATAGACTGAGAGACACAGAGAAGAGACAGACCGACATGTAGGGAGGTGGTTAAACCGAGTCACAGATGGATATCAAGACACAGGAACACGAACATTTTTTTAAAACATCACCCCCTCCCCTCCCCCACAAAAAAGGAAGAATTAGAAATAAAAATGTGCGTAGGAATTTTGTCTGTGGATTGGAAGAGAAGGCATGGTTTATGCAACGTTTGTGGGCAATGAAAAAAGTCATAATGATGCATGTCTTTGGGGGGTGTTTGGCCGTGAAGTAGGCATAATCATTATTGATGATCTAGCATATCTGCAACTTCACTCTCCTCTCCATTTTCCCCTTCTTTGTCTTGATTCTTTTCTTCCTTCGGCCAAGAGACAGCTTGGTTTTCCAACTTGTTCAATGGTTTGATATAAAAAGGGGTATTGTCCAAGATCCTCTCTATCTAAAGAACCAAAAGCATGAGACCTGTCGCTTGGCTGAATGAGTGATAGAGAATCCGATAATTCCTAAGTCGAATAATTCTGCTGGGACCATAATGAAAAATACAACTAGAACAACCCTGTCTACTATGACCTCTATTTACTGTGAATCTGTTCCTAGTTTGCCGTCTCTCCACCATAATTATGTGACCGCAGCAACAAACAGCAGCAGTGCTACCACTACCACCGTTACCACTACAACCGCACTACTACCAGCCACCTCTTTATCATCCAGTGATTATTTGTCTGATTCTGTGGTGGTAATAATTGTTCTGATGTTTTTGGCCGATGAACTGTATATTGATATGTGACAATTCAAAATCAGCTTTTGAAGTCAACTAGTTTTGATCCGTCCTCACAGGTAAGAAGACCTATACATTTAAATTTGGACACTATTAAAAAACGTTTCTCTTAGGCAATGAAGGTGGAATTAAAATTTTTCCCTAACGTTCTCTAAATAACCGACAAAACATTTTTGTATGTTTGTTTTTGTTTACAGAGTAAATTTCTTTGTTTTTGTCTACATTTTTGCATGTTTCCTTATTTTTGTTTGACAACAGAACAATTCCGGGCTTACAGTCTGTAAAAGACAAAAAAAAAAAAAACCCATTTGAGGAAATGAAAATGTAGGGGGGGGGGGGGGGGGGGGGGGGAAAACTGAATGAATTCGATCCATGTCAAATATTCAGCAAATACTTCATTCTGTCACTTTTGCCAATTATCATTCCGCCTGGTCCCTGTGGCTTTGTTATTACAGTTAAAGCCTGCTTTTTATAACTAAAAGCTTCATCCATCTTTTGTGGCTGCAGATTCCCATGTCACCGCAGGGATTGTTCATCAGCAGCGGAGCAGTCACGGCTCCAGCTAGGCCCCAGGTCTGCAGGGAGTAGAGCCGACGGACTGTGGGAGTCATGTTGCCTGTTCTGCCTGAATGCAGCCCTGTGCTAATGAACCCTTTTTTTTAATGGCTTGACGTGGACAAAGATTGGCTGTTCTTTGTCCCTTCAGAGTTGCGAAAGAATGTCATACTAATCATTAACTTGGTAGCTATACTGAATAGGCTTTATGCTTCGTCAAAGAAGACATGTCATATTAAATTAAGCCTGTAGCAATGTAGCAAAGCGGAACTATTCATTCCATGGGAGGGGGAGTTTTTCAGGAAACGTGACGTGTTTATACTTTATATTTGCTAGATTTCTTTCCAAGTCACTTCCAATTTTCATTTTTTCTTTTTTTTTCTTTTAGAAAGCAGAACCCGAAATATGATTTGAAATGGTATACATTTCTCCTATTACGTTAGTTTTTTTGTTTTAGTTTCAGGGCTTTGAAAAACGAGTTGATATATTTTTATCTGGTATTTCTGACCTTTCTATGAAGTAAGCCAGGAATACAAAGTTCCCTGCTATCTTGCATACAGCTGCATAAAGTTGTGATGCAGTATAGACCTCAAGCATATTTTTCTATGAACAACAGAGACATGCATGACAAAAAACCTGATAACACAAGCCTCCAAATCTGATTTTGCTGAGCCATAGCACGCACAACAGATTCATGTCTTTGTTCAAACTTCACATCCTATGAACAACCACACACACACACACGCACACACATGCGCACTCACGCACGCACACACGCACAAACACATACACACGCACACACAAATAAGGAGTAAATAAACACACACACATATAATCACACACATAAATATATTATATATATATATATATCTATATCTATATCTATCTATATCTATATCTATATCTATATACATCTGTGTGTCCGCAGACATTTGTACGTTAAGTACATGACCTTGCATTGTTACTCACTCACATACACACACACACACACACACACACACACACACACACACACACACACACACACACCACAACACACAACACACACACAACACACACACCACGCACGCACGCACGCACGCACGCACGCACCACACAATACACATACATTGATAGAGAGGAAGGATAGGACAGATCAGACACCATGCTCTTCACCATGTGCCTGCAGTTAGATCATTGATATTTGTTCTGTGAGGTGAACGACCTTTTGTGTTAACGGAATCATTTGATGCGTCGAGAGGAAGACGAGAAACAGAAGAAAAGGAAGAAGAAGAATTGAAGGAATTTGAAGAAGAATAAGAACTTGAAGAATTTGAAGAGGAAGAAGACTTTGAAGAAGCAGAAGAGTTGGAGAAAGAATTTAAAGAAAAAAGAATTTCAAGAAGAAAAAGATTTTGAAGAAGATTTTGAGGAAGATTTTGAAGAAGAAAACAATTTAAAGAAGATTTTAAAGAAGACTTTGAAGAAGATGATTTTGAAGAAAAAGATTTTGAAGAAGAAGATTTTGAAGAAGAAGAGGAAGAAGAAGAAGATTTTGAAGAAGAAAAAGAAGAGGAAAGAAGAAGAAGAAGAAGAAGAAGAAGAAGAAGAAGAAGAAGAAGAAGAAGAAGAAGAAGAAGAAGAAGAAGAAGAAAGAAGAAGAGAAGAAGAAGAAGAATTGCGAAGAAGAAGAAGAAGAATTGCGAAGAAGAAGAAGAAGAATTGCGAAGAAGAAGAAGAAGAATTGCGAAGAAGAAGAAGAAGAATTGCGAAGAAGAAGAAAAGAATTGCGAAAAAGAAGAAGAAGAATTGCAAAGAAGAAGAAGAAGAAGAAGAAGAAGAAGAAGAAGAAGAAGAAGAAGAAGAAGAAGAAGAAGAAGAACAAGAACAAGAACAAGAAAAGAAGAAGAAAAATTGCAAAGAAGAAAAGAATAGCGAAGAAGAAGAATTGCGAAAAAGAAGAATCGCGAAGAAGGAGAAGAGAAGGAGACGACGACGACGACAACGACGACGACGACGAACGACGACGACACGACGACGACGACGAGACGAAGAAGAAGAAGAAGAAGAAGAAGAAAGAAGAAGAAGAAGAAGAAGAAGAAGAAGAAGAAGAAGCACAACAGCAACGACGACAATAACAAATAGAACAACAATAACATCAACAACGAAAGGTAAAAAGATAACTATCAGAAAGACAGGATGAAGGAGAAGAAAGAGGGAAGTAAATATGGAAAGGAGGCGATTTACAGTGCGATTTTACTATTATTATTTTTTTTTTTAGCTCATGCAGAAATATTTTCCTTCAGGTCTTTTAGAATAAAATTCTACTGCATTTGAACAATGATAGCCATAACTAAACTTCCACACTTGCCAATCAAAATTTGAAGCTTAGTTGTTTTTTTAAAGTATCGTTTACACCTATATCAAACTCGCTTGATTTAGTTTTGTTCTTGAAACCTGAAGTTGTTCTAAAAAAGGTACAGTCAAATGAAATATATCCTTTGAAACCGATCAAGAAATTAATATGTATATATTGCCTAATTTTTGTACGAAAACTAGGAAACCAAGACGAAAAGTATTAAAAGAAAAACAAAACAAATAACGTCAAAACTCTCAACCCTAAAAATACATTAAAACAGACACAAAATGACAAAGACGAATCCTCAGCCAGCCAGCCAGCCAACCACCAACCAACCAGCCAACCAGCCAACCAGCTAGCCGGCCAGCCAGACAGCTAGACACAGACACAAAGGCACACACCCACACAAAGAGAGGCAAGACACACAAAGATAAAGATTTCTCGTCATCATAACCCTTTAAAATCCGCTCTCCCCTAACTCTCCCCCCCCCCCCCCCCCCCCCCTTGCCATTTTCATACAAATCAAATTCGACCGTACGCTATTCAGTGGCTGGAATTGCATTATAAAGTATAATGCGTCTTTTCGTGCCCCATGACAGAAGAGCATCCAAGGGAGGTCATTTGTCAGATAGTGAAGTTATTGTCCGGCGTTATCCCCCTTCCCATTAAAACCATAAGCCTCGATGCTTTTGATGGGGGCAGGGGGGGGGGGGGGACCCGTCACGCTTTTTTTTTTTTATCCCCCTTTCCTCCCCCCTCCCCCCACCCCTCCTACAGTCTCCCTTCCTAAAGATAGACACTTTTGGAGGAGGCGGGTAATGGGGAAGGGAGGGGGGGGGGGGGAAGGGGGGTGGTGGGAGGCTGGAAGATACATATGTTTTCATCCTGACTTTGTTTTGGTCAGTAGATCTTGCTGATGGGGGTTAGAGAGAGAGAGAGAGAGAGAGAGAGAGAGAGAGAGAGAGAGAGAGAGAGAGAGAGAGAGAGAGAGAGAGAGAGAGAGAGAGAAGAGAGAGAGGAGGGAGAGAGAGAGAGAGAGAGAGAGAATGATTGAATGAATGAATAAATGAATGAATGAATAATCTTTATTTTTCAAGGGTAACAGAGTAAGTATTACATACTTTTTTTCATCCGGCCCTTGCCCTGATCAGGGAATAAAGC
>CM060324.1:30529029-30531529 GCA_030674155.1 Stramonita haemastoma
CTCCTTCTGCTCCACCCCCCACCCCCACCCCCTACCTCCCTGCTTTTTCTCTCGACAACCTGTTTTTCACCTGTCGGGCCCCTATGCTTCACATGCATATTTGCTGCTCACGTGCTTATCAGGTGCAAAATACGAGGAGAGAGGGGGGGGGGGGGGGGGGTTGGGTGGGGGTTGGGGGATGTGGTAGGTTGGTGGAAGGAGGGGGGTGTGAAAGATGTGTGTATGTGTGTGTGTGTGTGTGTGCGTGCGTGCGTGTATGTGTATGTGTATGTGTATGTATGTATGTATGTGTGTGTGTGTGTGGAGAGAGAGAGAGAGAGAGAGAGAGGGGGGGGGGGGGGGGGGGAGGCAAGGCAAGGCAAGACAAGGCAAGGCAAGCCAAGGCAAATTCTTTTATTTCCACGATAATGAATATGCACTAATGAGTTTTTTTTTTTACATCCAATCCCCCCACAGAGAGAGAGAGAGAGAGAGAGAGAGAGAGAGAGAGAGAGAGGAGAGAGAGGAGAGAGAGAGAGGAGAGAGAGAGGAGAGAGAGAGAGAGAGACGAAGGGAAGGTTTGTTGGTTGGGGTGTGTGAGTGTGGAAGGAGAATGTGTGGGTAAGAGTGTTTAGGATGGGAGTGAGTGAGATATGGGGGGGGGGGGGGAGGGGATAGAGGGGTGACAGGTGGGGGACAGGGTTTGGGGGGGGGAGGTTAGGGTTAGTGTGTATGTGTGGGAGGTGTGGGGGGTGGGGGGTGGGGGGGGGGGGGGAAGCAAGGAGCACTTCTCGCACTCAGAAGCTTTCAATCAAAACAAGAGCTCTACCCCATACCGCCGGGGAAAGAAAAGACTGGACGGGTGGGGAAGAGAGATATGGAACGAGAGAAGAAGGAAGAAGGAGGAAGAGGCTAGGGTGTGGATGGAGGAAGGAGGGGGAAGGGGGGGGGGGGGGGGGGTCACGGGAAAAACAGAAATTACATAGAATAAAGAGAGAAGAAGGCGACCAAAAAAAAAAAAAAAAAACAGAAGAAAAAGAGACACACATGACGTCATTTGGACGACGGTTTGTTTTGAGGGTTTTTTTTTTGTTTTTTTTCATTTTCCAAACAGAAAAGGGAGTGGACAGGGGTTATTATAATTATTGGGTGGAGAGACTAGCGACTGAAAAGGAAACAGGAGATATGGTAATTTCTTGTTTGTTTGTTTGTTTGGGTTCTTTTTACCCCTTCTTGTTCTTTTGTTGTTGTTTTGTGTGGTGTTTTTGTTTTGATGTTTTTTTTATGTCAGGTTGACAGTGGAGTCTGTTTTGGGGGCTAGTGTTTTGTTTCTTCTTCACTTTGAAATAGGAAGACACTAGGAGAAAGGGGTGGGGGTTAGGGTGAGGCTTAGGTAGGATGTAAGTAGATCACATGCATGTTAGAACGTTTACATGTTGAATATGTATTAACATTAGGATAAGTGTGTGCAAAAGTATTCACACAGACACAGCCGAACAGACATATAGGCACACAAACACACACACGCACACACACACACACACACACACAAACACACACTTATATACACATTAACAATAACACTAATACACACACACATGCACGCACGCACACACACATACACACACGCACGCACGCACATTTACACACGTGTGCACACGCACACACACATCGACACACACACACACGCACGCAAGCACACACGCCCCTCTATTTTCTTGCAGTAATTTTCGTCCTTTTGTGCCATTATCACCACCACCACCACCACCAGTGTGCAAGATATCCTGCATGTGTTTTTACCTTTGGGATAGGCTATCTGTTCAAAGTCTCATCCAAGGACCCTTGAGGGGTAGTGAATCCTTGACAATGGTATCTCCACAGGGACATCGCTCTTAAACAGATTCCTCGGAAGAGATTCGAACCTGGACCTTTAGATGTCGAGAGATCATGAGTATCCCGCTCTACCCGTGAGGTTATCTGGCATGCTTTGTAGTGGTAGTGTTTCTTGTATGCTGTTTTCCTTATGAGTTTTCAGACTTTATGGACAGTTTGTTGTACTGTATATTTTTGTATTTTTTTACCACTTTATGTCACAGCAGATTTCTCTGCATGAAATTTGGGCTGCTTTCCCCAGGGAGAGCGCGTCGCCACTAGTGCAGCGCCTACTCATTATTTTTTTCTTTTTCCTGCATGCAACTGTATTTGTTTCCCTATCAGAGTGGCTTTTTTCTACAGAATTTTGCTAGGATTAATCCTCTTGTTGCCGTGGTTTCTTTTACGTGCGCTAAATAGTGATGTGTAACACACGGGAGCTCGGTTTATCGTCTCATCCGAAAGACTAGTGCCCAGACCACCACTCAGGTTCTAATGGATGGGGAAAAAGTTTTGGTTCCAAACGGGGTACGAACCACCGCACACTTCGACCCAGACTTTTTGCTTTCTAGGCAAATGCTCATACTCTTTCTTTCTTTCTTTCTTTCTTTCTTTCTTTCTTTCTTTCTTACTTTCTTTTCCTTCTTTT
>CM060324.1:30541227-30552005 GCA_030674155.1 Stramonita haemastoma
TTTTTTTTTTAAGGAAAAGAATGCTAGATAGACGTGGAGAGATTGAAGGTGGGGTGTTGACTGTTCAGGTGTATAACGTAGAGATGGGGTGAGAGGTGTAATGGCCGAGGATGGGGATGGAATTCTCCTGTTTTTGAGATAATATTCATTTTTTCAGACAAGATGTTCAAATTTTTATTAAATGTCCATACTGGTTTGTTATTACTATTATTATTATTATTATTATTATTATTATTATTATTCTACTAACAGTATTCATATTCGTATGTCGAGGATAGGGGGAAACGGTCAAACTATCGTTAAGTTCATGGGAGGCTGGGAAGCATTTTAGAAATAAATTGAACAGAAAAAGTAGTGGTAGCTGGTTTTAGAAAGCATGCTTGAATAAAGTTATGGGAGAGCATTATAGAAAAAGTTTGTTCAAAACCAGTAGAGGTGGTGGTTTAAGAATGAATAGTGTGTGTGTGTGTGTGTGTGTGTGTGTGTGTGTGTGTGTGTGTGTGTGTGTGTGTGTGTGTGTGTGTGTGTGTGTGTGTGTGTGTGTGTGTGTGTTCATCTTCAGCATTTACATCGCCATCATCTTCAGCATTTACATCACTATCATCTTCAACATTTACATCACCATCTTCAGCATTTACATCACCATCATCTTCAACATTTACATCGCCATCATCTTCAGCATTTACATCACCATAACCACATTTTCATCATTTACATCCCCATCACTATCATTTTCATCATTTACATCACCATCATCTTCAGCATTGACATCCCCATTATCATCATCTTCAGCATTGACATTACCATCATCATCATCTGCAGCATTGACATTACCACCATCATCATCTGCAGCATTGACATTATCACCATCATCTTCAGCATTGACATCACCATCATCATCTTCAGCATTGACATCACCATCATCATCATCTTCAGCATTGACATCACCATCATCACCATCTTCAGCATTGACATCACCATCATCATCATTTTCAGCATTGACATCACCATCATCATCATTTTCAGCATTGACATTACCATCATCATCTTCAGCATTGACATCACCATCATCATCTCCAGCATTGACATCACCATCATCATCATCTTCAGCATTGACATCACCATCATTTTCAGCATTGACATCACCATCACCATTTACATCACAATCATCTTCAGCATTGACATCACCATCAGCATCATCTTCAGCATTGACATCACCACCATCATCATCATCATTGACATCACCATCATCTTCAGCATTGACATCACCATAACCATCACCATCATTTTCATCCACATCACCATCATCTTCATCATATACATCACAATCATCTTCAGCATTGACATCACCATCATCATCTTCAGCATTGACATCACCATCAGCTTCATCTTCAGCATTGACATCGCCATCATCATCATCTTCAGCATTGACATCACCATCATCATCAGCATTGACATCACCATCATCATCATCTTCAGCACTGACATTACCATCATCATCTTCAGCATTGACATCACCATCAGTTTCATCTTCAGCATTGACATCACCATCATCATCATCTTCAGCATTGACATCACCATCATCTTTAGCATTTTCATCACCATCGCCATCAACATTTACATCACCATCATCATTATCTTCAGCATTGACATCACCATCACCATCATCTTCAGCATTTAAATCACCATTAGCATCATCTTCAGCATTGACATCACCATCATCTTCAACATGTACATCACCATCACCATCTTCAGCATTTACATCACCATCATCTTCAGCATTTTCATCACCACCATCTTCAACGTTTACATCACCATCATCTTCAGCATTTACATCACCATCATCTTCAGCATTTTCATCACCACCAACTTCAACATTTACATCACCATCATCTTCAGCATTTACATCACCATCACCAGTATCTTCAGCATTTACATCATCATCTTCAACATTTACATCACCATCTTCAACATTTACATCACCATCATCTTCAGCATTTACATCACCATCATCTTCAACATTTACATCACCATCATCTTCAGCATTTTCATCTCCATCACCATCACCCTCAGCATCATCTTCAACATTTACATCATCATCTTCAACATTTACATCACCATCATCTTCAGCATTTTCATCACCATCGCCATCATCTTCAGCATTTTCATCTCCATCACCATCACCCTCAGCATCATCTTCAAAATTTACATCACCATCATCTTCAACATTTACATCACCATCATCTTCAGCATTTTCATCACCATCGCCATGATCTTCAGCATTTTCATCACCATCGCCATGATCTTCAGCATTTTCATCACCATCGCCATCATCTTCAGCATTTTCGTCACCATCGCCATCATCTTCATTTTCATCTCCATCACCATCACCCTCAGCATCATCAACATTTACATCACCATCACCTTCAGCAGTTTTATCACCATCGCCATCATCATCATTTTCATCTCCATCACCATCACCCTTAGCATCATCTTCAACATTTACATCACCATCATCTTCAGCATTTTCATCACCATCGGCATCATCTTCAGTATTTTCATCACCATCGCCATCATCTTCAGCATTGTCATCTCCATCACCATCACCCTCAGCATCATCTTCAACATTTACATCACCATCATCTTCAGCATTTACATCACCATCACCATCATCTTCAGCATTTACATCACCATCAGTATTTACATCGCCATCATCTAAAGCATTTACATCCCCATCACCATCATCTTCAGCATTGACATCACCATTACCATCATCTTCAGTATTTACATCGCCATCATCTTCAGCATTTACATCACCATCATCTTCAACATTTACATCACCATCACCATCATCTTCAGCATTGACATCGCCATCATTTTCATCATTTACACCACCATCATCTTCAACATTTACATCACCATCATGTTCAATATTTACATCACCATCACCTTATCAGCATTTACATCACCATTATCTTGAGCATTTTCATCACCATGACCATCCTCTTCAACATTTACATCACCATCTTCGACATTTACATCAGCATCACCATCATGCTCAATATTTACATCACCATCATCTTTAGCATTTTCATCACCATCACCATCATCTTCAGCATTTACATCACCATTACCATCATCTTCAGCATTTACATCACCATCTTCAGCATTTACATCACCATTACCATCCTCTTCAGCATTTACATCACCATCCTCTTCAACATTTACATCGCCATCATCTTCAGCATTTACATCACCATCTTGAGCATTTGCATCACCACCACCATTCTGTTCAACATTTACATCACCATCACCAGAGAGAGAGAGAGAGAGGGTGTGTGTGTGTGTGTGTGTGTGTGTGTGTGTGTGTGTGTGTGTGTGTGTGTGTGTGTGTGTGTGTGTGTGTTTAATGGGTGTTGTAAACATAATGATTATTGAAAAAATAGTTTGTTTTCTGTGTGTATGGTTTATACAACCTGTTAAATTGCTGGATTTGTAGCTGTCATTATTGACTGATTTTTCATAAGTTTGGGAAAGGGTGGATATGAAGAAAGCAATTGAATGTCACAAACAGAAGCAGAATGGCAATATTTTAATATGGAAAAAATGTTCTAAGTACATCTTAGTTAACAGCCTTAATCAGAAAATACATTTTCCCTTTGTGTTTTTTTTTTTCTCACAAAATCTTGTATAAGAAAACCATGTTGCCCTTCATTCCGTGGGCATAAGATTGCAGACATCTGGAATTGGTGTGTTCTGTTAACTTATTTCCTTCTTGCCTTTTGCTTTGCTGTAGGTCAGAAATATGCCCATTACTCAGGTCTGTTTTTGAATCCCGACTACAAAAGGCGTGAATCAACTTTTACCGCGCAATTCAATCACCTGTAGAATTATGTGAAAAATTCCAAGTGTGTCCATCAGAATGAGTGAGGAAAATATTGCATGATCTTTTTAGAAAACCAGCAAAAGTTTCCTGTATCCAATATTGCTTTGATTTTTCCTGTATTTCAAGAGTTATCGCTTTTGTTTTTTCTGTATTTTATGACATACTTGTACAATCACAAAATTAAAATTTTCATACCTTTAAAACTCGTGGTGAGCACACACCAATGGCACTTGACTACCAACTGACTTTTTCCTGATTAAAAGTACAAGCTTTGTACAACTCCCTCTTTTAAAACTTTCAGTGGATCGGTGGTCTGGAGGCAACGGGCCCGCCTAGAAAGCGAAAAGTCCAGGTCGGAAGTATGCGATGGTTTAATCCTTTTTTGGTCTCAAAATTCCTCCCAAATCCATTAGACCATGAATCATGGTCTGGGTGCTAGTCTTTCAGATGAAGTGATAAACAGAACCGTGTGTTACACAATTATTTTGGGCACGTAAAAGTACCCACGGCTACAAGTTTCCCTGGCAAAATGATAGGGAAACAAATGCAGTTGCAGACAGTAAAAGAACAAAAAAATAATGGGTGGCGCTGGTCTTGTGGTAACGCGCTCTCCCCTGGAAGAGCAGCCCGAATGAATTCCATGCTGAGAAGTTTTCTGTGGCTTAAAAATGTATTTAAAAAAGCTGATGTTTTGCACTTATTTATTCAAGGTGTTTGTACTTTCCGACTGTAAAGACAACATAGCTGCAATCAATGTTTTTGTCACTTCAGTGTTCTAAAAACATGTTGGAATGAACACGTCATTGTGGTCTGAGATATTTTCAAATGCTGGTATGATGATTCAAAATCAGACAAAAAGTCAGTTGGTGGGTCATTGTTACGACACGGCTGGTCAGAGCATTGGGAAAAGCCTACCTCCCCCTTCAGCCCCCCCAAAAGAAGCTGGAGTTAGGGTTGGGTAGCCGGTTCGCAGCTAAAATAAAACGGAATGAACAGGAAACTTGTTATTCTAAACACATTGTCCAAACTTGATGAAAAGTGATGCAAAAGACATAAGACTTGAATATAAAACTGAAAAAAGACGAGGTCTTTGTTTTAGAGTTATGTTCATGAATGACTGTGCGTTTACAGTGTGGGGTATGTGCACAAGATCCGATGCATACACAACTTATGCTCTCCTCTCTCTCTCTCTCATCTCTCTCTCTCTCTCCTCTCCTCTCCTCTCCTCTCTCTCTCTCCTCTCTCTCTCTCTCTCTCTCTCTCTCTCTCTCTCTCTCTCGCGCTCTCTCTCTCTCTCTCATTGCGCTCGCAATTTGACGACCCGACTTCGATTCCCGTTGGAGGGGATTTTTCCCCTGGAGTTAACATCAGTGCTGACTCCATTCTCCCCAAAAGTCTTTCGGATGAGACTGTAAACCGAGGCCCCATGTGCGAACGCATGCAGAACATCTTGCGTACTCGTTAAATCCTGTTCCGCTTTTCGTAAGAATAGGCCATTGTGTGCCGGTGGGAACAGATAACATTTACACAATTGCTTACACACCGGGACTGAATGAAAAAAAGCACATGAGTGCTTATTCCATTATCCTCGATATAAAAAAATGAAATTTAAAAATTAAAAAAAAAAATCAGAAATTTAAATCAATCGCGCTCTCTCTCTCTCTCTCTCTCTCTCCTCTCTCTCTCTCCTCTCTCTCTCTCTCTCTCTCTCTCTCTCTCCCTCCCCCCCCCCCAATAATCTCTCTCTCTCTCTCTCTCTCTCTCTCTCTCTCTCTCTCTCTCTCTCTCTCTCTCTCTCTCTCTCTCTCTCCCCCCCCCCCCCAAATAATCTACCAACTCGCCCTTCCCTCTCCTGCCAACAGATTACAACACTACACATATCATCAGTTTTTTTTGTAATCAAGTTTATTCACAACTTTCCATCGGACACACTAGTAAGGATGCGTCGCTATTGGTTCAAACTTGTGGATGTAGGAAGTGAGCCAACAGTTTTGAAATCCTGTTTACAAGCTTCTGCATGATATGTATATAGCTAATTCCCCCACAAATCTTATTTAATCACTGTATAACGTACATTAAGTGAAATTTGATTAAGTGGTACATGGCAGAATCAGTCTGATCTCCGTGTTTAACCAGAATGGTTTAAAGCTAAAGTTACTGTTAGTTTGCAAGACTAGTATTTGCAGCAATGGTTTTCTCACGTAGACAATTATCTTAAATGTATGTATTACGCATACGTGAGTGCACACGTGGGTTTGTGTGTATGTATGCGTTTGCGGGTTAGCCCGTAGGTATGCGTGCGCTCTTCTGCACGTGTGTGTGATAGTGTGTGCGC
The DNA here is from genome assembly GCA_030674155.1 of Stramonita haemastoma. Classification (NCBI taxonomy): domain Eukaryota; kingdom Metazoa; phylum Mollusca; class Gastropoda; order Neogastropoda; family Muricidae; genus Stramonita; species Stramonita haemastoma. Next base: position 30,547,449 of record CM060324.1, read on the forward strand.
GTGTGTGATAGTGTGTGCGCGCGTGTGTTGGTGTGTGTGCATATTTGCTTCCAGATGCCTTAACGTTGTACATGACATGCAGAGAGAGAGAGAGAGAGAGAAGAGAGAGAGAGAGAGAGAGAGAGAGAGAGAGAGAGAGAGAGAGAGAGAGAGAGAGAGAGAGAGAGAGAGAGAGAGAGAGAGTGTGAATGAATGAATGAATGAATGAATCTTTACTTTCCAAGGGTAACAGAGTAAGCATTCACATACTTTTTTTCATCCCGCCCTTGCCCTGATTAGGGAATAGCACCCCCAAAAAAACAAACAAACAAACAAACAAGAACAAAAAACAACCCAACAAAACAACCAACTACCCTCCTCTCCCAAACCAACAACAAAATAAAACAAAAGAAAAAGAAAATCACCATCACCAACAATAAAAGTTCAACTTATGATTAAAGAAAAAGAGGTATACATTAAACAAACGCACAATCCCCACTAGATACATTGACAATTATTCAAACAAAAGAGATATATTTTCAACAAACACATAATCCCTAACTGACCCAAACATTAATGTCAATACACATACACCCCCCTCACCCCTAAAAAAAAGAAGTATGAAAAAAGCCACAAAAAAGAAGAAACATAAAAAAGTTTTAACAAGCAGTGAAAAAAAAGAGAAGAAAATTGTGTTAACGTATCAAAGACTATCACAAGCTCACTACCCCCCCCCCCCCCCCCCCCCCCCCCACGTCTACACTTTTCTTCATCTCTATGAATACTAGCCCCCCCCGCCCCCCCCCCCCCTTTACCTAACACCCCTCGCAAAATATAAAAAAAGACCAAAACAAAATGAACAGATCCATTTCTAATAAGCAGCTCTTCAGGTCCATAGATGCCAAGAGTGTGAGTAAACCAGACGAAGCATTAAAAAAAAGAAAAAAAGAAAGAAAATGGAAAAGCAATGTGGTGCCTTACCTCCCCTAGCAGCTAGGTAGCGTAACGTTAATGTAGTATACACCCACTACAGTACCAGGGCCTTGGTTTTTGTGTGTTTTTTTTCCCCCTTCAGCCGTCGAAAAACTAACCATTGCTGTGGAGTGGATTATAAGGGACAGACAGGTCATGATGAAGATAGATTGGAAGACTGACTGCAGGGGGGGTTGAGGGAGACTCTCAGAGAGAGAGAGAGAGAGAGAGAGAGAGAGAGAGAGAGAGAGAGAGAGAGAGAGAGAGAGAGAGAGAGAGAGAGAGAGAGAGAGAGAGAGAGAGACAAGGCAAAGTATTTTATTCGAGGATAATAGATAAGCACTCGTGTGCTTTTTTACATCCAGTCCCCGCCCTTTTCAGGGATACATCAAGATGAAAAGATACTAAACAATAAAATTTTACGCAGTACCAAGCAACACACAAGAACAAGGACACTATATATAATAAGGTAATAAAAATGCACTCGATGAGAAGACAAAATCAGAAGTCACAATAAAAAGATTTTGATTATGGAAGAATAGAAAAGTGTTAATAGGTAAAGAGCAAACAAGAGAACAAGATGAAATAAACAACTGGAAACATCAATCCACCACCATCTATCAAAAGTTATACATGTGATATAAATCATACATTTGGATAAACGGGGGGAAACTTTTTTAAACTAATATTGGAGGGGGGAGAGATACTGCCAATAAAAATATAAATAAAATCAACAATTATAATGATCCAAATACCAAAGTAAGGAACCATACCAAGCATCAAACAACAGGCAAGAATTAACACAGAGATACAATATTAAGGTAATGTTATAAAAGTCACTGATTCAGAAACGAAAATGAGAAGTTAGAATCAATGATGATTTTGAGTTGAATAAAAAAAAAAAAAAAAGCAAGAAAAACAAAGAACAAACAAAAACAAAACAAAACAAAGAAAGGGCGCAATAATTAAAGAGTAAACATGAGAATTTGATGAGGTTAAATGACTAAAAACATCAATCCACCACCATCTATCATCAAAATAAGTCCCATAAAACATAAGATTTTGATAAAAGGGGGGAAAGAACAACAACAACAGGTAAGGAATACGACAGAGATACAATATTAAGGTAATGTTATAAAAAGACACTCATTCAGAAACAAAATATGAAGTAAGAATCAATGATGATTTTGATTTGAATAATAAAACAAAAACAAAACAAAACAAAAAAATAAACAAAACAAAAACAAAACAAAACAAAAAAACAAACAAAACCAAAACAAAAAAACAAAAAAAGGCGCAAAAATTAAAGAGCAAACATGAAAATATGATGAGGTTAAATGACTGAAAACATCAAACCACCACCATCTAGCATCAAAATAGTCCCATAAAACATGTATTGATAAAAGGGGAAAGAACAACAACAACAACAAAACCCAACTCACACACACACACACTCACACACACACACACCACACACACACACACACACACACACACACACACACACACACACACACACACAAGGGCGCAAAATTAAAGAGCAAACATGAGAATATAATGAGGCTAAATGACTGAACATCAATCCACCACCATCTAGCATCAAAATAGTCTCATAAAACATAAGTTTAGATAAAAGGGGAGAACGAACAACAACAAAAAACCCAACTCACACACACACACACACACACACACACACACACACACACACACACACACACACACACACGCAAACACGCAAATACCAACACACACACACACCACACACACACACACACACACACACACACACACACACACACACACACACACACACACACACCCCCCGCAAACACGCAAACACGCAAACACACACACACACACACACACACACACAACACACACACACACACACACACACACACACACACACACACACACACACACACACACAGGGAGGGAGAAAGAGAAGGGGGAGAAGGAGAAGTGGATATAATTGGTTTATTATTTTTGGTGCATCAAGTGGATTAGAAGGTGATTTTTGAAGGTTGTCAATGATTGGTGCTCTTTAATTGAATCGGGAAGGGAGTTCCACAGCACAGGGCCTGAGTATAGTAAACTAGATTTAAATAAGTCTATTCTTGGGATTGGGACGCTTGGCTTTTCAGTATTTCTGGAATGATTCATTGCGAACTTATCTCTTAAGGATGTGGGGACAGCTCCTGCCATTATCTTAAACATAAAAATGTCTTTGTTATATTTTAGTCTTTGTTGTAGGGGAGAATATTTAACTGAGTATAATCCACTTCAAGTAAGGTTGTTTTCTTCAGGAGGATAAGTTTGAGAGCACGTTTATACAGACTTAGTAACGGTTTCATAGTGTTTGCACTGGCAGAATCCCAGAGGGTTGAGGCATAGTCTATTGATGATTGTATGTAAGCTTGGAAGAATAATTTCCTTGAATTGTGGTCAAGGAAATGTTTAATTTTAGTCAATTGATATACTCTTTGGGACAAATATTTGCATAGATGAGATATGTGGTAGAACCAGCTGAGATTTTCATCGATTGTTACTCCTAGAACTTTGTGATGAGAGGTTTGTTCAATTGCTTCCTTTCTTATATGGATTGGAAACTGTTTATTAGGTAAATTTTGTCGCTTTTGTCTGGTGGTGATAAGCATGCATTTTGTTTTTTGGGGTGAATAGACATATGGTTCAGTTCTGTCCATTTGACAAGATCATTGCAGCTTTGTTGTAATATGGTTGCAAGAGAGTCAATGTCGTTATGGCTTGTATGTATGGTTGTATCATCAGCAAATAGTTCACATTTAGATTTGATAAGTAGAGGAAGGTCATTTATGTATAATGAAAAGAGAATTGGTCCTAGTATAGATCCCTGTGGTACTCCATAATGAATGGGTTTTAGATTGGATGTGGATGTAGTTGTTGAGACACACTGTTGTCTGTTTTTAAGATAAGAAGCGAGTAGTTCTAGACTATTTGATGATAGATTGTACAGGTCTAGCTTTCTGATGAGAAGTGTGTGGTCAATTGTATCAAATGCTTTTTTGAAATCTACAAATAATACTCCACAAAATTTGTTTTCATTAATGTTTGATAGCCAATTGTCTATGAGACTAGTCAGTGCCGTATGACATGAGTGATTTTGTCTGAATCCTGATTGATTAGGGTGAAGTAAGTCGTTACTGTCTATATGACGGACTAAGTGTTTATTTATATGTTTTTCCAGGGGTTTTGAAAGGAGGGATATAATAGAGATTGGCCTATAATTTGAGGGATCTGAAGTGTCACCAGATGTGTGGATGGGGATTACTTTAGCAGTTTTGAGGGCATTGGGGAAATAGTTCTTTTCAAGACATTGGTTATATATATATGTTAGGGTGTCTGTGATAACTGGAGCTGACAGTTTCAGAATTCTGCTGTCTATTCCATCGAGACCTCGTGTCCTTGATTGTTTGAGGTGAATTAGGTAATTATAGACCTCAAAAACTGAAATCGTGGGCCATCAAGTCACAAACCTAATGTGTTAACCACTCTGCCCCTCCCACCTCTCTCTCTCTCCTCTCTCTCTCTCTCTCTCTCTCTCTCTCTCTCTCTCTCTCTCTCTCT
>CM060324.1:30552105-30565257 GCA_030674155.1 Stramonita haemastoma
TTTGGGTGCGTAAAAAACAAAAAAACATGAAGGCAAAAGAAGAAGAAGACAAGGTTGTAGACAATCTGTCTGTATTGTTATGTGGCACCAGGTGGGTTCTGGTCCGTCTGAGAAATCTCTCCATCATCTCCCCATTGCCCCCAAGTGTGTGTTGATCTATTGTCATGTTGATGTGGAAACGTTTGGGGAAAAGGGTGAACGTCAGTTCGGCTGCTGTCGTCATGCGACAGACTTTGCACTAGAGAGAGAGAGAGAGAGAGAGAGAGAGAGAGAGAGAGAGTGGTGTGTGTGTGTGTGTGGTGTGTGTGTGTGTGTGTGTGTGTGTGTTGTCTTTGTATTGGTGGAGAGAGAGAGACAGTGTGTGTGTGTGTGTCTGTGTGTCTGTGTGTGTGTCCTTGGGTCATTTGGTTCACAATAACTGCAACAAGATAAATAAGGGTAACCTTTAATGTCAAACAGGCTTGTTGTATGAAGTAAACGAAAACAAGGGAGTCACTTATTTAACATTCATTTCCTCATTTCTAAATGTTCGTCATGACTTTTATTTTTTAAAACCAATGGCTTTCTATTTCTCAGTTTAAACATTCCACACAAAATATAAATAATAATGACAATACATGGAATTAGTATTGCGATAAATCTTGCAGAAACAAATCAAAACACTTGCAATCGACCTATACAACACACAAGCAACCAACAACACTTAATAGTTTTAACAGTTATTTACAATTTATAGTTTAAATGTCTACTTAGACAAAGTCATGCAGTCAAATATATACGTACAAATACAAGCGAACAACACCTGCAGCATTGCAAAGTGATCTTTATCGAACAAAGAAAAGAATCCCTCTCATTCTTCATCCCTTCTCGCAACTCAAGGTTAAGACTGCGTTGTCTTTCTCCCTTTTGGACCTCGGCAAAAAGGAAACAGAAAATAAGAAAAGACAAGACAAGACCCTCCAAAAATGTACACAAAGCCTTAGAAACACTTCAGATAGAGCTGAATTATGAGACAATGAGAGACCAAACTGCCTCCACAGGTTAGCCAATCATTTGATCAAACATCGCTCCCCTCTTTTGTCTCGTTCCGCTGTCTAACCCCGGATCCTTCTTTTTTGTTTTTTCTTTTCTTTCTTTCTTATGTTCTCAACTGCATCCGCTCCGGTCCGACATTTTAGTCGGTTCCGGTACTTTCCCGCCTAGCCCATGAATCTCTTTTATGCTGCGTTCTGGGTTTTGCGGTTTTCCTACGACCTGTTCGGTCCCATTGTGTGGATGCCAGGTGATTTTCCAGGCATAGCAGCGGGTATTAGTGGGGCCAGCCATCCTCAATGAGACGAAGAGGACTGTAAATGTCAGTAAAGGGGTAGGCGAAGAATGTACTGAATTTCTTCAGAGACCAGGGCTTGTTGTGATGGTTTTTTGTATCTTTTTTCACGTTTGTTTTTGGTTTTGTTTTATTTTTGTTCTTTGTGGGAGTTTTTTTTGGTTGGTTATTTTGTACATGTCTGTCTGTATTTTAGTTTTTGTTCCTGTTGGTCTCTATCTTGATCGCATGTCTGTCTGTATATCTGCCCCCCCCCCCCCTATAACTCTGTGTGTGTGTGTGTGTGTGTGTGTGTGTGTGTGTGTGTGTGTGTGTGTGTAAGTCTGTGTGTGTGTGTGTCTGTGTGTTGTATGTTGGCAGAATAGGTGCCGATGCACAGGTACATGTTTGATTAAAGATGTAAACTGAACACGAGGGTGGCACAACCCATACCTGCACACAAACCACAAATGCAAAAAAACACAAACACACACACACACACTCCTCTCTCTCTCTCTCTCTCTCTCTCTCCTCTCTCTCTCTCTCTCTCTCTCTCTCTCCTCTCTCTCTCTCTCTCTCTCTCTCTTACACACACACACCACGCACACACACACACACACACGCACGCACGCACGCACGCACACACACACACACACACACACACACACATCCCACCTAAAAATCACTGTGAGACAATAAGTACACAATGATCGAGAAACGTTTGCACATAAGGTTGGTTTCAAGCGTGTTTCCAGATAGGCAGTCAACTTCAGATAATTTGTTTCTATACTTTTGGAGAGTGTGTGTTGCTTAACCAGAATAAAGAATGCCGTGGGAACATATGAACAGCTCTTAACTTCAGTTAAAATAAAAACAAAAAAACCGCCAACTAAAGTGGTAGGTGCAGGTCACACGAACATCTGGACTGGTCAAGACTGTCCTACAGTGAACAGTAATTAGAATAGAGAGAGACAAGGAGGCAGACAGAGGAAACGATGCGAAGGCAACATCAGAGAGTGGACAAGCCTTAGGTGGAGCGATCTGCGACGGAGGGTGGAGGACCATGGGGAGTGGAAGAGGCTGGTTGCAAAAATCTTCAGTGATGCCCCCATGGTTCACGAGACTACAGGACAGGTGAAGGTGAAGAAGGAATGTTGCTATGCTATAATAGCTTGGCTTGCAACTAGGCATTCTTATCATAACATTTCACAGTATAACACCCTTTCCATGTAGTCCTTGGCACTTTGCTTACATCACTAATGGACAAAAGGTCTTGGCCTGTGCATTACATTCTGATTCCAGTTGTGATTTATCCCCCCACCCAAAAAATCAGAATGTATCTTATTGGTGGTTACAAACAGTCGCACAACACACAATCTCCCCTTTACTGATCCCCAGAGTTCTTGCTCAAGCACAACAACCACCAAAGTAAGACGGCATTTTTTGTAACACCAGAAGTACTGAAAAGTTGACATTTTGCCAGATAATTAACTTTTCCTGTAAAACAAGGTGTCTGTCTTCACAAAACAATAAATCATCACACAGTGTTGACATAAACGTCCAGTAGACTAGCTTGAATGCCACCTTAATGTTTCAAAAACACCACCATGCATTTTTTGCGGACAAGAAAACCATCAAACACGAGAAGTCTATTCATCAGGACCCGGCAGTAGCGTGAAAGCTGAAAGAACAAACCTGCAGAAAATGCCATCTATTTCAGAAGCAATCCCCTGTCATTCACCATACTCTCTCTCTCTCTCTCTCTCTCTCTCTCTCTCTCTCTCTCTCTCTCTCTCTCTCTCTCTCTCTCTCTCTCTCTCTCTCTCTCTCTCTCTTCTCTCTCTCTCTGTGTGTGTGTGCCCCCCCCTCTCTCTCTGCCCCCCCTCTCTCTCTCACTGTGTCAGACGACACTTATGGGTGGGAAAGGGAGAGCACCTTTATGTGATCTCAGCCTACACATCTGCATTACCTGCCATCTCTTCCCTTATTAGAAACTAGAATAAAGAAGCTGTTTTTGATTAAGCCCTGCATACATTGTTGTCGGTGAAAGTAACTGTGTGTGTTTGCAAGTCTATATGTGAGTGCACGCGTGCGCGGGTGTGTGTCTGTGTGCACGCAAGTGCGCACGTGGATGCATACACACATACATGTGGGTTGGTTTTTTGTTTTTCTTTTCGATTTTTGGCTAGAGCTCTAAGGTTAACCAATGGTGAGTTTCTGTGATTGCGGCTGTTTTTGCTCACCACTAAAGTAGCAGCGTTCCAACCTGGGGAACATATGTGCTGGAATATGTTTATGAGCAAAACGTCCTAAAACCGCTTTAGACCAATTAGAAGCCATCCTAATGAGGGTATGATCACTACAAAACGATGGCAGCCTATAAAGTCTGACTCAGCTGCCCAAAACTAACGAGAAGCGCCACATAAAAAAAAAACCAACCAACCAAAACAAAACAAAACAAAAATTCCCCACCATTTATTTCCAAAGTGGACATCCACCAGTTTCTTTTCCAGACGACATTAATGTATGGGAAACAGACAACTGTAAGAGTGTTCCTACCATTTCTCAAGTGGGAAAGGGATGCAACTGTCAAGATCGCACACGAGAGTCGCCGCTCTTCTTCTAGAAAATAAGACCTTGGAACTTGTGTTTTTGATTAAGCTTACGTCTAACTCTGCAAAATTGTACCGTGGCCGCTGTTCTTACGCCGCTCATTCCTACCCTACCAACACCATCGCACGGAGATTGATTTTTGTTGTGCCCTCAGAAAGAAAAGGCTGTATCCAGCTATGGACAGTAGACCACGGCGAGAGCACAACACATAAAACAAAAGGCCCTGCTCAATATATATTTATTGATTTATTTATTCTTTTATATCGAGGATAATGGAATAAGCACTCACGTGCTTTTTTACACTCAAGTGCTTATACAATTGTTGTGACATCTGTCAGTGCCCAACAAAGATAATTCTAAGGGCCCACTTACACTTAGTGCTGCTTTTCTCTCTCTTGCGTCTGGGTTTTTTTGTTAGCGTGTTTTCAAAAAGAAATTTGATGTATGAGTTTCTTTCTTTCATTTTTCTTTTGCTCATGGTAATCATAGAAAATAAATTTGTGTTGAAATTCGTTTGTTATACTGTTTTCTGTGTATTCTGATGGGGGATAGAGTTTGGGCAAAGATGAGTCTTGTGTTGCTATCATGGTGTGTGGGGGGAATGCTGGCGTATGTGTGTATGTACATGCGCGCGCGCGTGCGTGCATGTGTGTGTGTGTGTTTGCACGCGCTTGCGCGCGTGCGTGTGTGTGTAAGTGTGTAAATGTGAGTGTGTGTTAATCAAAACTTTCATTTCAAGCATAATGGATAATATGGAAGTTCCTTTTTTTATTTTACTACAAGTCTGTGTGTCAATGTAGCTTTATAAAATAATTACCAAAAACAACAATAGGTGCAAAAAACATGAGTAATCATGATTTACCACAACTGCACATGTACACATTTCTACAGCCAACTAAAAGACCCAAACAAAGACCACTGATATTCAGAGAAAACTATCTTTAAAAGCAAGAAAACGCGTGCCCAAAAGGTCATCACTTCCTTTCTCAGACTGCAGTTACGGTGAGAGGGGAGAGCACTGGCTGACAGACCCATCCTCTCGATGTGCATTACCTTCCTTTAGCAAGAATGAAAATCCTGATAGAAATCCTGCGCTTTGTCAGTCCTTCCGTTTATTGTTCTTGTGGATCTGGTTTCTTTGAAAAACACAATCTGTGGAAGGTAAAAACGTTTCTACGCGTTTGTATTATTATTGTATCAAAATATTGCTTGTGCAGGCAAGTTTCTTACTTTGCATTTAGCATATTTTCAGACAATGTATACTTAACAACAGTGACGTTTTTTTGTTGTTTGTTTTGTTTGGGTTTTTTTAATGACAGAGCATAAGACTCTATGCTACGTAAGTGATTAACAGGGTAACCCCCTGCTCTAAATTTTCTTTGGATGGATTAAGTTTAGCTGAACATTTATTTCACCAACTAGTCTACCACACATGCTTACCAGACAAGCAGAATGCTAAACAAAAACGTCCTCTCAATCAGGATCTGATCGAAAATGCAAGCAAAAACTGTTATCCATTTAGAGGAGTAATTAGCTCCCTTTTTTAGACAGCAATGGTGAGAAGGAGCCCCACATGTGTATTACCTGTCATTGGCGGGAAAATATTTCCTAGTGGGAATTGGCTACACTCCTGCTTTAGCTTGCAGGTTATGTAGTATCTTCTACAGGGTGCTAACTGGAAAAGAAAAATTCTGCTGATTTTCATGATATATTTATTTAAAATATGAAAAGATGCACCGTGTAGTTGTTTAGAGGATTGAAGACATACACGTAGTCACGAACAAGCTGGAAATTAGTGATCATCTAATAAAAATTGCTTGTGTTCCCAGTGTTGACTCTGGGCATGTACATTGCATTTAGGCAGCTAGCAGAAAACAAAGGACTGAGAGGGTACAGTGTTAGCTAAAAAAAATCAAACATTACCAAATTTGTTCGTATTCATCTGTGTTTTGAGTCAGAGGCTATTCCTTCATAAAAAAATGTTTTTCTTTATATTTCTATGGAGGCCTTAGTACGTGAGGTATGAACGCGCAAGTCATACAAGAAAACAGAAGGGAAAGTGATGCTACCTAAATCAGGAGTGTAGCCATCCTGTTTTTTAGTCAGCCCCTGCTGCTTATTGTTACTGCAGATCTTGTTTCTTTTGAAAAGGGATTCTGTAGAAGGCAAAAGTGCTGTGATCTTTAAACCTGCCTGCCCTTCCCCTAGTTGGTATGCTCCCTCACTATCTTGCTTTGACAGGCACTGGATCTTGTTGTGTTTGTTTTTTAACCTACTGTGTACATTTGAAGAGTTATAAGTGTGCATGAACTTCTACACTGAACACTGCTAGGAGAGAGGGGCGCTGGTTGCAAAACTCTTCATTGGTGCTCCAACGGTTTTGTTTATTTATTTATTCTTTTATATGGAGGATAATGGAATAAGGACTCAGGTGCTTTTTTACATCCAGTCCCCATGAGTATGCAATTTTGTAAGATTTGTTATCTGTTCCCACCGGCACACAATGGCCTACTCTTACGAAAAGCAGAACAGGATTTAACGTGCGCAAGATGTTCTGCGTGCGTTCGCACACAGGGCCTTGGTTTATAGTCTCATTGAAGGACTTGCTAGACTAGAAGATAAGTGAAGACAGGTGAAGGTGAAAGATTTTCTGTGCTATATGTGTGAAATACTCTCTTTTTTATGAAATATTCTTTCCTTTATGAACAAAAATATAAACTTTCCTGCCTGAATAATCAACAGTCTTTTATCCCAAGATTTATAGCCTAGTCATTAAGATTTTCCAAATCTACTGTACCAACAATAAATATAAATTTATACCAAGAAGAAAAAGAAAACGACCAAAGACTATTAATAAATTACGGTCATGAACAAAATGCAATTCATTCGGACAACAATCGCCTCCTCTCTCAGACACTAACATTTCAGGTGAGAAGGGAAGGCACTGCCAATTGTTCAGCCACACACGTGAATTACCTGCCCTTGGCATGGAAAGAGATTCCGACTGGATTCCTGTTTTGAGACAGCCCTGCTGCTTATTTTTACAGCGGATTTTTCTTTCAGTTTGTTTTTCTTCTTTCTTTTTCGTTCCACGGGTAGAGCTCTTTGGGTTCACGAATGGTGGGATTCTGCGAGTGCGGTCATTTATGCCAACCATTAAAGGTAGCCGCTCTCTGACTTCGGGGACTACTGGTGTGTTTGTTGGTAGGGTTTTCTTTGAAGAAATTTTCATGTGGAAGGCGCATGGTCCATGATGCTTGAACTCCCTTTCCCCCCATTTTTGTCCGCTCCATCATAAGTTTGTTAGCACTAGGGTAGAATTTTTTCGCAAAATATGTTTTAAAGAATATTTGTAATGCTGTTAAACTCTGTGTAGGTGCTCGTGTGTGTGTGTGTGTGTGTGTGTGTGTGTGTGTGTGTGTGTGTGTGTGTGTGTAAGTGTGTAAGTGTGTAAGTGTGTAAGTGTGTAAGTCTGTGTCTATGTCTGTGTCTGTGTGTGTGTCTTAATTGAAAAAATATCCATTTTGTTTCATTCTTTTACCATTTTATTTATAAAAATGACCATACATCTTTACAAGGGGGGAAAAACAGAATACCAAAGACAAGTTATAAATGAGCATCATTCTAGCATTCTACACGTAAGGAACATCATGCCGAAAAATGCCAGACAACAGGTATGTGGAGAAGGGAGAGCACTACCGAGTGATCACAGCCCACACACATGTGCATTATCTGTCTTCAGCTGAAAAACAGTATATGGTAGGAACCGTCAGTTTAGTTAGCCATGCTATGTTTTGTTGTTGTTGTTGTTGGGGGTGTTTTTGGTTGTTGTTTTTTTCCAGTTTGGATTCTGTTTCTATTTTTAAAAAAAAAAAAAAAAAAAGGATTCTGCGGTTGGCAAATTTGCTGTGATGTTTAATCCTCCTTCCCCTTTGTTCGTCAGTTCTTTCGCAACTTTTCCCTTGTGAATATAAAGGTTTCTACCCCAATCTTGTCTTTCGAAATGTATCTTGGATCTATGTCTGTGTACACCAATGAGTGCAACCGTGTGAGAGGGTGCAGATGATGGGATTTATGATTCAGAATGTTTGCAAATAACATATGTTTGAAAAAAATCACAACCTTTTCTTGATTAAATACATATCATCATCTCTATTTATGTGCTGGCCTGTACATTCAAAATTTATTCACATAAAAACCTTGCCACATTGTAGTTTTTCCCAAATCCACACAACCCTCAGATTAGCATAATATCAAACGATAAAGACTGTAAATTAGAATCCACTGTCCACAAAAGCAAGAAAATCGGTGCCAAAAAAAATGACACCCTTTTGGAAAACAATCATTTTCTCTCTCAAACGACAGTTCTGTTGCAAAGGGAGAGCACTGCCAACTGATCACAGCCCACACATGTGCATTACGTGCCTTTGCCTGGAAAAGAGAACCGGGCAGGAATCCTGTTTTAAGTCAACCATGTTGCTTATTTTTACTGCGGATCTTGTTTCTTTTGAAAAGGATTCTTTGGAAGGTAAATGTGTTGCGCTGTTCCAACCTGCTTTTCTCGGTTGTTCATCCGTATGCTCTATCGTATATTTACATGTACTAACAAAAAAATGTTCACAAAAACTGATATCATAGAGTATCTAGTATGGTTCTTTGTATATATTATTGTAAGTGAAGGGAGGGGATATCCTTTGCTATGTCAAAGACAAAAAAAGAAACAGGAGCAGTTTTTTTTTCTTCATGAACATAATGTATAACAGCGTTATCTCAGATAGTCATTATTAAGGTTTTAACTCAAGAATCATTTTCGTAAAATTTTTACATCCATTTTTTTTTTTTTTACAAACAACCACACATCCTTACCAGACAGCTAGCCTGTCAATTAAGATCTGATGTTATCCCCGAAATCAAAATGCAGCTACCTAAATAATGGATAATATCGGTTGCGTGCAAGAAATATTTCGCCGTGGGTGAATCCCGGGTGTGTAGCAGAGGAACATTTTTTTTTTTGATATGGTACCTTAAAGTCTGGAAAAATAATGCAGAAAATATTATCTGTTTGAAAAATGACGAACGTCCTGTCTTTGACAAGAGTTATGACGGAAAGGGGGAGCACTGCTGACGGATTCAGCCGGCAGATGTGTATAACATACCTTTGGCTTGATATGAAAAACATGGCAACCATGTTCTTGGTCAGCTGTGATTCTTTTTTTCCCTTTGCTGCACTTTTTTCTGAGTTGTGTGGAATGACCATCTGTGTTGTAGATTTTTTTTTATACCTGCCCTTCTCATGTAAACATGTATGCTAGCACTGTGTATGAAAAACAGGTATTTGTGTGAAAGAGAGGTACGGTGTGTGTGTGTATGTGTGTGTGTATGTGTGTGTGTGTGCGTGGTGTGTGTGTGTGTGTGTGTGTGTGTGTGTGTGTGTGTGTGTGTGTGTGTGTGTGTGTGTGTGTGTGTGTGTGCGTGTGTACGTGTGAGTGTGTGTGTGTGTGTGTGTGTCTGTGGGTCTGTGTCTGTGTGCGTGTGTCAGTGTGCGTGTGTCTGTGCATGCACATACATTGTGTTTGGGTGTTGGGTGGTGAAGAGTTTTTATCATGCAGCATATCTTTAAAAAAAAAATTGAAACACATGCTTTTCACCATCAATATAGAGCTCATCTTTGCTAGAAAAATAATTGCTTGCTTTTTAATCACAAATTAGTGGAAGTTTTTTGTCAAACACTATTCTTTTACCGACAATCACATAACTTTATGTCAAAGGAAAATATTGAAACAAGCCATTCTGTAACCAAATAACTTTACACAGAAATAGAATATTAAAACGATGTATAACCAAATACTTGTACACAGAAATAGAATATTTGAACAATGTATAATCACATATTACACAGAAGTAGAATATTATGATTTAAAAAACACAATGTGTCCATTATGTTCCTGGTCTTCTAAAAGGAAAGACAAACTGCTTTGCAAAATTCCATCTTCTTGAAAAATGATAACTTCTTTTTGCAGACGACAGTTAGAGTGGAAAGAGAGAGCACTGCTGAATGATCACAGCCCACACATGTGCATTAAATGTATTCAGCTGGAAAACAGATCATAGGAGCCATGTTTTCGTCAGCCATGTGGATGTTTTTTATCAGGGTGGGTTTTTTTCATGGGCTAAATGTTTGTCTGGAAAGCAATTGTGTGGTAATGGATAAACCTACCTTCCCTCACTCCTATATTTATAAAAACACTATCATTATTTTGTTGGCACACAGACAAACATTTCTGCAACAATTATGTTTTAAGTGTTATTGGCGCGCACATGTGTGTTTGCGTATGTGTGTATATGTGTGTATGTTTTATTTCATTTTCTGTATTTTTATTTTTTAAATTCTTTTATATCGAGGATAATGGAATAAGCACTCATTTGCTTTTTTTTACATCCAGTTCCCGTGTGTATGCAGTTTTGTAAATATCATCTGTTCCTGCCGGCACACATTGGCCTACTCTTACGAAAAGCGGAACAGGATTTAACGTGTGAACAAGATGTTCTGAGTGCATTCGCACCCAGGCTTCGGTTTATAGTCTCATCCAAAGGAACACAACATGAAGTAGTTGGAAATCTTTTATATCAAAAAGCTTTTATTTTTGTAAAGTTTTCCCGTACCCTAATTTTACCAACAACTACATATTTTTACATACAAACATAATACCAAGCAAAGACAGCCTACACTTTAGGATCTAGTTTCCTAAAGGCAAGATAACATCTACCAGAAAATGTCATCCATTTGGAAAAAAAATGACCACTTCCTGTCACCAACGACAATGACGGCAGTAAGGGAGAGAACTACTAAGTGATCTTAGCTAACGTTACCTACCTTTGGCTGAAAAAAAAGGACAACATGGCGGCAACTCTGCTCTTTGTTGTTAACCATACTGCTTCCCCTCTTATCCCCCTCCCCTCTGTCTGTCTGTCTATCTGTATCTGTGTGTTTCTGTCTGTCTGTCTGTCTCTATCTGTCTGTCTCTGTCTCTCTCTGTCTCTCTGTCTCTGTCTGTCTCTGTCTGTCTGTCTGTCTCCCTCCCCCCTCTCTCTCTCTCTGTCTGTTGTCTCTCTGTCTGTCTGTCTGTCTGTCTGTCTCTGTCTGTCTGTCTGTCTGTCTGTCTGTCTGTCTGTCTGTCTGTCTGTCTGTCTGTCTGTCTCTCTCTCTCTCTCTCTCTCTCTCTCTCTCTCTCTCTCTCCTCTCTCTCTCTCTCTCTCTCTCTCTCTCTCTCTCTCTCTTCTCTCTCTCTCTCTCTCTCCTCTCTCTCTCCTCTCTCTCCCCCCTCCTCTCTCTCTCTCCCCTTCTCTCTCCACCTCTCTCTCCCCATGTCTCCTGAATATTATTTCTTTTGAAAAGTAATACTGATGGCTGGAAAAATGGTTAGTTATGTTGTGGACTGCTCTATCCCATCATGGGAAGTCATATTTGGAGAGAGGGATTCTTTGATAAAAGAACGAACAGGTTTAAAATGGCCTAGCAAGACTTTTGAAGACGACATGCCAATATTATTTTACCGTTTTCTTCGTTATCTTTTTAGTTTGGTTTTGTGTCTAAAGCGACAATTTCTACTATAGCTGCGAATTTAGGAAAGAAAAAATGTGTGTGTGTGTGTGTTTGTGTGTGTGTGTGTGTGTTCGTGTGTGTGTGTGTGTGTGTGTGTGTGTGTGTGTGTGTGTGTGTGTGTGTGTGTGTGTGTGTGTGTGTGTGTGTTAGTGTTAGTGTTAGTGTTAGTGTGTGTGTGTGTGTGTGTGTGTGTGTGTGTGTGTGTGTGTGTGTGTGTGTGTGTGTGTGTTTCCAAATAAGTAAAATGTCTACTTCGCGTGCCAACATACTAGCAATAGTAATACACAGTAATGTTCTAACCCGAAACTTACATGATTCTGCACAAAGCCTTAAGACTGAGACATAATTATGTATGTATGTATGTATGTATGTATGTATGTATGTATGTATGTATGTATGTATGTATGTATGTATGTATGTATGTATGTATGTATGTATGTATGTATGTATGTATGTGTGTGTGTGTATGTGTGTATGTATGTATGTATGTATGTATGTATGTATGTATGTATGTATGTATGTATGTATGTATGTATGTATGTATTTATTTGGCAAAAAAGGTAGCATACGCAAAAAGTTGCACGATTGATGAACCTCATAGCTCTAGCCGAGGCACACAAAAAAATCTGTCCCAAAAATACATGGGTATATTTTTCCTATAAAGTTATGAACAACAACAATGCCGGGCATTTTCAAGTAAACCATGGGATGTATCTATTATCTGATCTTTCCTAAAAGTATCTGGAATCAGTATGTCACTGAAGCTATGAAATAAAGCACAGTACATATTTTTTTCTCCATTATCTTACATACTGGTTAGAGAGGCAGCCACTATTGCTTTAAGCAGTTTATATAAAAATACTATTTCCCCTATGGGGTTGACAGAGGCCTGTTAAGTATAAATAGTCTCCCCACCTTTTGGAAATTATTTGCTAAGAATTCCCTCTTTTCTATCCCTCTCTTTGTTTTTGTTTTTGTTTTTGCCTCGTTTCTGTTCTTTCTCTTCGCCCCTTTCTTGTCTTTTTCTTTGTCTCCTTCGCCCATTTTTTCTGCCTTTTTTTCCACAGAAAGACTTTAAAAAATCACATTTCTCTCCTATGCCAAAGTTAGGTATGTCCTGCGTGGCTTTGTCAGGCATTTTTCGGAAGCTTGACGCATTTTTGGCCATATGATAGACAATAGTTGCTGTCTTAGCCTTCCATGAAGAAGAGAAAGATAGACTAGGTGACCTTTCACTGCATTTGTGGAGTCCTTAGACAGCAAAACTTTCTCCCGCTGAATTTATTTTATATTGCTTTTACATGTTATCAGAAATAATATATGTCTTTGTACAATAACAGTATGGTAACTGATACCTGGTAATGAAACGTACTTAGTGAAAAGGGAGTAAATATCAAATTAAAGGGAAAATACTGCGATCCAAGGGACAGAAAAAAGAAGCCTCCCCCTTCTTCTCTCCAAAAGAACACCCCCATCATTACCTTCCCCCCAACCCCAACCCCCACCCCCAGAAAGGGGGGAAACAAGCTCTGCACCTCCACAAAAACAATCAAGCAAACACCAAAGAAACAGAAAAAAACACAATGGAAATAACAGCAAAAACAAACCAAAAAGCAACACAACCGAAAGG
>CM060324.1:30567857-30575357 GCA_030674155.1 Stramonita haemastoma
GGAAAAATTAATAGTCAAAAGGGAGGTGACAGGGAGAAAAACAGCATGGCAGAAGCAAAGAGAGCGATTGAAAAGAGGGAATTCCCAGCACAGAATTTCCATAAGTTGGCGATGCTTTATACTGACAGCCTCCCCCCCCCCCCCCCCCGGCATTGCAACGGGCAAACGCAGTATGTAGACGCACGTTTAGATACATACTCTTATAAAGTTAGCACGCTAAAACACAAGACAAATAAATCTGCAGAGAGAGAGAGAGAGAGAGAGAGAGAGAGAGAGAGAGAGAGAGAGAGAGAGAGAGAGAGAGAGAGAGAGAGAGAGAGAGAGAGAGAGAGAGAGAGAGAGAGAGAGGAGAGAGAGAAGGACAATAGTTTATTGTGATAAGCTTTATGTCCATTCACAAGGGGACAGGGACGGGGACTGGGCACAAAACACAGAAATTGAAAAAAGAACACAGTGGATAACAGCCCAAATGAACATCATGGCATGGAAATCCACAACATGGGTTTGCGAAAATTACAAAGTATGGACAGTTTTTTTTAGATACAAATCATTATCTATTCACTCGCTGGTCTGTTATGAAACAACTTCATACTGTTATCAGTCAGTTATCGCTGGAATATCTATGACACATCTCTACAAACGAATTGTTCTTTAGCAGCTTGGCCAGCTGTTGTTATTTCTTTTAGTGCACTGGAAAGATTGTCCATTCTTTTGCAAAACTGCTCATCAAACTTCTTTAGTCGGTCCTTAATAACCCCAATCGTGATTTCTTGTGTGTCACACACCTCTGAAGTCGGAGTATGACTGCCTATATGGCGAGGTACTTGAAAATAGTCATACACGCAAATATCTCATTCAGTGTGCAATTTCAATCTCACAGTGATTCCCAGGTGGGATGAGTGAGTCAGAGTGCACATTCTGGGTGACCCACCAGAGTGTTAAGCTGGGGAACAACAACAACACACCTGCCCTTCAATAGATTCACCTAAATATTCTGCCACACTCTCAGCACATTCAGAACCAGACATGCTCCCTTCTTCCTCACTATCCACTTTCTCTCTTTCACAACTCTTCACACTTACTTCTGCAGTATCATAAGTGTCATAGGTTTCTCCGTGATACTCCAGTGTCACTGTCTGTGTATCTGTAACACGCTGCCGCATATCAATGCCCACTGGTTGGCTAGGAGACACAGGCAAGGAAGACTGGCATGGCGCACGCGTAAACATGTCGGAGTCGGCCCACTTCGGAAAATTTTCATTTTCACGGTCAGCATTGTAACACAGACTAGGCGAAGTTGGCATATATAGGTTCGAGGGAGATAGTCCATGTGCTTGCTTTTCACGATTTGTGCGGAATATTTCGGCTCTTCGTCTATCACGGTTCTGTGGGAAATACTTTTTTTCTATAGGTAGTGTTGCTGTGTGTCTCAGGGGGCTGAATCGAAGTTGTTGAAGTAAATCTGTCTGAACCACAACAGTTTGACTGCCCCTACCATCAATTTTAAAGGGTGACACAGTCATTTCCTTCAGCAGAGCATTCAACATGCTTTGTAGCGTTGATGTAAGTCCGTCCACAGACATTTTGAACAGATTGTAAAGGATAATTTGATAAATTTGTTTAGAGCTCAGAGTGTTGCGTCTTGCTGGCTGCCAGGCAAAGAGAGAGAGAGAGAGAGAGAGAGAGAGAGAGAGAGGGGGGGGGGGCGCACAAACACACACACATACACACACACACATACACACACACACACACACACACACACACACACACACACACACACACACACACACACACACACACACACACACACACAAATGCTCCCTGTCTTACTCTTTTCCTTGTTTCTTTCTTTCTTTCTTTCTTTCTTTCTTTCTTTCTTTTTCTCTCTCTGTCGATATGTCACCCTCTCTCTCTCTCCCTCTTTCTCCTATCTAGAGCTCTCTCCCTCCTTCTCCTATCTCTCTCTCCCTCCTTCTCCTATCTCTCACTTTCTGTCTTTCTCTCTCTTTCTTCATCCCTTCCTCCTTCATTTCTCTTTGTGTGTCTCTCTGTCTCTCTCTGTTCCTGTCTCTCTCTGTCTGTCTCTCTCTGTTTGTCTATCTGTCTCTGTTTGTCTGTCTGTCTGTCTGTCTGTCTCTGTTTGTCTATCTATCTCTGTCTGTCTTTCTTTCAAATCTGTCTCTTTAGCACTCTATGAACTACAGCAAGCTGCATGCCACTAAGGTCTTTTCTTTCTATACAACGTGATAGCGAAGAAAGAACATGGCTTCAAGTTAAAAGCCACTGATTACACTAATGACAACGAAGATGCCGGAAAGAAAATTGAAAACAAACAACTGCAAGGGGTGAAAAAGGAAAACACATTATTATGGGAGTGTTAAATGTAAATACATCTGCTTTTCTTAGCTTCTTGTCAGAGAACAGAATACTTATTAACACGCACGTGTGCGTGTGCGTGTATGTGCGTGTGTGTGTACGTGTGTGTATGTGTACGTGTGTGTGTATACGTGTGTGTGTGTGTGTGTGTGTGTGTGTGTGTGTGTGTGTGTGTGTGTGTGTGTGTGTGTGTGTGTGTGTTTGCATGGGCTGTGGAAGAAATATATAAAGTAGAAAAACAGCAACATACTCATTAACCCCGAGACAGATATTTACAGACGGATTCACGCAGAAACACAGCCAGCCAGCCAGCCAGCCAGCCAGCCAGATAGACAGACATACAGACATACATACACACAACTCTTTGTATGTATGTCTCAATCTGTGTGTGTGTGTGTGTGTGTGTGTTGTTGTTGTTGTCTTCAATTTAACGTCTGTTCACACTCAGTGATATTAGACGAGGAAAGTGGAAAGTAAGGAAGTTGAAGAAGGGAGTGGAAGGAGTGGGAGAAGAAAAGACTGAAGAGTTAACATGTGGGTGGATGTTTTTGTACATGAAAAGGTAATAATACTTTATACATATATATAAATTAAAAAAAAAAAAAAATAAAAAAAAAAAATAAAAATAAAAAAATAAAAAATAAAAACAACTTAGACATGAGAAAAGTTTAAATTTAACAAAGTGTGAACATTAAACATCAATAATATAACTACAACAAATGTTCAAGTGGACTGTGCAATAAACATCGAGCAATAGCAAAGGCTAACTTTGAATTTTCAAATACATTTTTCATAGACTGCTCGGAAAATACAGGTAAGAGGGGCTTTACAATTGGGCACTCAAATATGATATGGGTATTTGTAATGTGATCTCCACATAGACATTTGACATTTTTGCAAAATTTTGTGATGAATGCATTTAACTTTATTCTAAAATACAATGCATTTACTCTTCTTGCGGTTATGACACTTAACTTTATTTTAGAGGGAGATAAGTAACATGAAGTAAGGGAACTAGTCAGACAACTCTTTAGACATTGTTCCTTGAATTGAACAGATTCTTTCAACTTACTCCATGACGTTTGTTCTAATATGTGGTATCCCTCCTGTAGAGATAAGGGAACATGTAGTTCTATTGATTCCAAATCATGTCTTGCCCCCTTTTTTGCAGCTCTGTCAGCCCACTCGTTTGGAAATATTCCAACATGTGAAGGTACCCAACAAAAATGAACCGGAATACCTCTTAAACTTAGAAGGTGTATGACGTATTTAATTTCAAAAATGATTCTGGATACTTTCTTGAAATTTGGGGATTTTATAGCATACAGTACCGACTTAGAGTCTACACAGAGCAAAATAGGAATAATGAAAAATGGAAAATCAAGAATGTGGTTAAGAGCCATAAGAATAGCAATTAATTCAGCTGTAAATATTGAATGATGTTTACCAAGATAGTATGATTTCTCTGTTTTAAATGCTGGTATGACGAATGCTGAACCAGTTTCATGGTTTTCTAAGACAGATCCATCTGTATATACTTTTAAAAAGTTAGCATAGTTATTTTCGATATGTGATCGGACATCTGCAACCATGATATTTTGATTTTCTTTCTTTTTTCCATTTGTACATTCTATATCAAAACTTGCTTTATTTATTTCCCATGAAGGACATGGTACAGCTTCTTTTTGTGTTTCTAAGTCGTAATGATTAAGTTCAGATTTTTTAAAAAGGTCTGATACGTAAGTGCCAATAGGCGTTAAACACGAAATATGTCTGGCTCTTTTCGGAAAATTCGTTTCAGCTTGAACTTGTAACTCACTAGAAACAAAATTTTCATTTGCTGTGCTCCGTAACACATATTTGGCACATGAAAGTTGTCGGTATTCAGCTAAGGGAAGTTCCCCAATTTCGTTATAAGTTCCTATGGTAGATGCATGGAATGGCACACCAAGTGCAAGTTTGTATGCCTTACTGTCTATACTTTGGAGTTTTTTAAGTAAATAATTGGGAGCACTAAAAAAATTGTGTGTGTGTGTGTGTGTGTGTGTGTGTGTGTGTGTGTGTGTGTGTGTGTGTGTGTGTGTGTGTGTGTGAGTGTGTGTGAGTGTGTGTGTGTGTGTGTGTGTGTGTGTGTGTGTGTGTGTGTGTGTGTGAGTGTGTGTGTACATGTTTGTTTTTTTCAAAATGTGTGTGTGTGTGTGTGTGTGTGTGTGTGTGTGTGCGTGCGTCCGCTCGCGCGCGCGCGCGCGCACGTGTGTGTTATCATTTGCTGTCCTGGAAGCAATGTTTATGTACATCGTTAAACTTATTCACACTTTGTTTTTTTTATACAAAGTATATGTGGTGTTGTATTGTTATGTATTACATTGTAATGCTAGAGTGTTTTAGTTACTTTGTACAACGTGTTGTGCTATTCCTACACAACAGGGAAAGAAAATGTGCAAGAAAGGTCCACCCTTATTATCATCATTAAAAATTCTACAGGCAGAAAAAAAAGATCCATCTTACTGAAGACAACCCCGCATATTCCCCCTCCCCATCCCCAAACAAAATGTAGGAAAAAATATATGCTCACGGAGGAAAGACGCATAATAATATAACAAAAAAACCCACCCAGAACCTATGGAAAAAAAAGACAGTTTATGATAACAACGGAAAACAGGAAGAGGAAAGAAACTGATGACAATCAAGAAAAACAATCCCCCCACCCCCCAAAAAAAAAACAACAACAAAAAACCCCCACCCCCCAATAAAACAAACAAAACAAAACAAAAACAAAACACAAAAAGCGGAGAAACGGACAGTTTGAAGGACAAACAAAACTGGCAGCAGTCAAAAAAATTCTCACACCTCAACTCAGACGAAAAGCAGATATGTGACATATGTACACAAACTGGAATCTAAGACACCGGTCGAAAAACAAAAGACAGTTAAAAAAAGTTCGAAGTGTGATTGATATACAACAGATAGGGCAGTGAAGAGATGGGAATTGGAAGGGGAGGGGGGGGGGGGGAGGAGGAAGGGGAGGGGAGGCAGAGAAGAGGATGATGGAGGTAGTAAGGGGAGAGCACTGCTGACAGTTTGAGAGATAAGATGGCAGAAAATGAGCGAAAGATGAGGTGGTGGTGGTTGTGTGTGTGTGTGTGTGTGTGTGTGTGTGTGCGCGCGCGCGCGCGCGCGTGCGCGTGCGTGCGTGCGTGCATGCGTGCGTGCATGCATGCGTGCCTGAGTATGCGTGTGTGCGTGCATGTGTGTGTGTGCGCGTGTGAGTGCGTGTGGGTGTATTTGTGTGTTTGTATGTGTTTGTGTAAGTTGCGGTGTGGATAGGGGAGTTGGGAGTGTATGTCTACATGCACATATTCATGTGCTAGCATATGCAAGCTTGCAAGCGAGCACACACACACACACACGCGCGTATGCAAGCGGGCGTGCGCACGTGCATGTGTGTCGCAGTTAGGGGGTGGGTGAGAGGAAGTTGGCATATGTATGTGTACCCTCATCTATGCATGTGCTCACACATACATGTGCATGTGTGTGTGTACGCGTGTTTGTATGTGTGTGTGTGTGCGTGTCTGCGCGCGTATGCATATGCTCACGTGTACATGTGTGAGTGCGTGCATGCATACATACACTCATGCACTCACCCAAAACATGCATTAATAATGCATGCATTCCTCTAGATATAGTCATGCGCATACAAGTTAAGCCTAGCATATCCAACCCTACTACAACTGCCTTGCAGTATACACAACCAACAACAACAACAACCACACCCACCCATCCTCAATCTTCAGCCTCCTCCCGACGAAATTAATGAAGTGTGAAAGAAGCGATAACGATAAACAAAACGACAGTAAAGTTTTTTTTTTTTTTGTTTTTTTTTGTTTTTTTTTTACTTAACCACCTGGTGTTCTTCATTCCTTGGGTGGGAACACAACAGGCCCTATATCTGTTTGAACGTAAGTAGGTCTAAACTGTTTATTGATACGTGAAGACTGGCCCCAGGTTGTTTCTCTGGTTTGGGTTTTGTTTTTGTGTGTGTGTGTGTGTGTGTGTGTGTGTGTGTGTGTGTGTGTGTGTGTGTGTGTGTGTGTGTGTGTGTGTGGTGTGTGTGTGTGAGGGGAGGGAGAGGTGGCGGGGGACTCAGATAAACCCAACATAAATATTAAGCCTTTCTTTCTATTTAGAGGTTAGATTGGACACACACACGCACACACACAGTCACACGTAACACACACACACACACACACACACAAACACACACACGCACACACACACGCACGCACGCACACAACACACACATACGCACGCACGCACGCCACATACGCACACACCACGCACGCACGCACACACTCACTCACTCACACACACACACACACACACACACTCACTCAGACGCTGATGGGTGTGGTGTGTATTTCAGGAAGTCTTCTTTATTATCAGTAAGAATGATGGTGCATATTTTCCCACGAACTAGAGGAATGCAGGAAAAAGTGATGAACAAAAGTGGTTGGCTCAAAGAATCAGTTAAAGCAACCAAAAAAAGTCTCTCTGGTCGTAAGCTTCTTTAAGGAGTTTGGTTTAGGTATGCAATGATAAATGTGTCAATCTGTCTCTCCCTCTCTGTCTGTCTGTCAGTCAGTCTGCCTGTCTGTTTGCCTGCCTGCCTGTCTGTCTGCCTGACTGTCTGTCTGTCTGTCTCTGTCTGTATCACTCTCTTCCCCCTCCTCACACACACTCACACACAAATTGAACAATGTGGCTTTAATATAGAAAAAAAACCTCAGAGACAGATAGAAAGAGAGAGAAAAAATAAGAAAAAGAGAAGCAAGAAAGAAAAAGAGAAAGAAAGAAAGAAAGAGAAAAAAGAAAGAAAGAAAGGAGAAAGAGAGACAGAGAAGGTAAGATATCGAGAAAGAAAGGAAGACAGAAAAAAGAAAGAAAAAAAGAAAAAGAGAAAGAAAGAAGAAGAAAGAAAGAAAAAAAGAACGAAGAAAGAAAGGTATGAAGAAAGAAAGAAAAAGAGAAAGAAAGAAAAAAAAAGGAAACTTCGATTTAGGCGAACAGACAAAATGACACTAATCAAAACTTATAAAACGCCTGAAAAGAAATACAGAATTG
>CM060324.1:30587857-30600357 GCA_030674155.1 Stramonita haemastoma
TATCTCGTCCACAATCTTCCCAGCAGGTCTGTTGTGTGATAGCCTCAGCCCCCCCCCTCCCTCCCTCTCTCCCCCGCCTCACCCTTCTCTCTCTCTCTCTCTTCTCTCTCTCTCTCTCTCTCTCTCTCTCTCTCTCTCTCTCTCTCTCTCTCTCTCTCTCTCTCTCTCTCTCCTTCCTTCCTTTCTGTTACCCCCCCCTGTCTTTCTCTCTTTTCGTTTCGCGCTGCTTCTGCGACTGTGCTGACTCAATCGGAATATGTTTTCCATTTCATTGCAGATCGCTGAGCGAGATAAGACTGTTGAGAGAGAGAGAGAGAGAGAGAGAGAAGAGAGAGAGAGAGAGAGAGAGAGAGAGGAGGAGAAGAGAGAGAGAGAGAGAGAGAGAGAGAGAGAAGAGAGAGCCTGCGAGATGGTGTGTGTGTGTGTGTGTTTGTGTGTGTGTTGTGTATGTGTGTGTGTTGTGCATGAAGAGAGAGAGAGAGAGAGAGAGAGAGAGAGAGAGAGAGAGAGAGAGAGAGAGAGAGAGAGAGAGAGAGAGAGAGAGAGAGAGAGAGAGAGAGAGAGAATACGAATATCTAGAGAGAGAGAGAGACAGACAGACATAGGCTGAAAGATAGAGACAGACACAAAGGAAAGACCACAAGTATCCCTACTAGCACACGCGGTTCTTCTCTCCCCTTGTCAGACAGATGCACGTGTGCAAATCGGTTCGTAGTGTTTGGAAAAGGAAGGGGAAAATACTCGCTTCTGGATTATTATTAGGAGTTGTCTCCCATCAAGCTGTGACCGTGGGGTGTTTGTGTTTAGTTTAACTTTCGCTTTTTTATTTTCGCACGCTTGAGCAACTTGTGGGAGACCCTACTACCCGGGCTTGTGGTGGAGATGCACAAAGAGAAGAGGATGAGGGGATGGGGGAGGGGGAGAAAATGAAAGTGGAAGGGGGAGGGAGGTATGATTTTTGGGGGGTGGGGGTGGAGGGGGGTAATGTGGTGATGGTAGTGGTGTGTGTGCCTGCTAGAAGTGTTGAGTGGTGAGAAATGAAATGATTGAAGTCTTCAAGTGCGTGTTGAGCATGTGTAAGTGTGCATGGGGGCTCGTGTGCAAGAGTGTGTGTGTGTGTGTGTGTGTGTGTGTGTGTGTGTGTGTGTGTGTGTGTGTGTGTGTGTGTGTGTGTGTGTGTGTGTGTGTGTGTAAGCCACTGCAGACTCATCATGCACAACATGCTCGTACCCACGCATGCGTGCGTAACAAACAAACACACACATTAAACTGATAATGATTTTAAAGATACAACCAAAAAAAAAAAAAAAAAACGGTACATGCACGCTAGACCATTCGATGATTGATTTTAATTGATTATTTTACCAAAGAAAAAAATAACAGACAATGAAACCGAAAAATACAAACAATAACAAACAATACAAAACCAAAAACAGAAAACCCAACTCAAAATGAAGGACGATTGATAAGTTCCTGTTTGACATAATGTTGTGCTGGCGTTCCCTAGCGCAATACCTCGGGTATCGTGTGCTTTTTATTACACCTAGTCCCGGTGTGTATGCAGTTTTCTAACATTTTGTCTTCCGTTCCCACTGGCACACAATGGCCTACTCTTCCTTGTTGAGTCACTTGGGTATCATGTGCTCATTGCACTTTTCACATTAATTAGAGTATCACTGGGATTGTTGATGTTGTACTTGAATGCAATATAGCTACTAGCTTGTTTTTGCTGATTTTTTTCTTCATGTTACATTTATTCGATGATATTAGTCTTGAGAACAATATGAATAATAGCTTGTCTGTAGTTAATGCTGGTTATGTTTATGTTACACTTGTTCCGTTATGTTGTATTTGAGTACAATATAAAATACTAGCTTGTTGCTATGCTGATTATGTTTTTCATGTAAGCCTACATTTGTTCCATGATGTTACACTTGCACAACAATAATTCGATAATCTACTTGCGCGTTGTTGCTATGCTGATTATGTTCTTCGTTATATATTTGTTCCATGATGTTGTTTTGAGCACAATATATCAAGCTTGTTGTTATGCTGATGATGTTCTTCATGTTATATTTTATTTGATCGCATGTTTTACATGAGCACAATACCAGCTACAACTTGTTGTTATGCTGATAACGTTCTCCATGTTATATTAATTTGTTGCCATGCTTGTTGTAATGGAATAAACCTTATTTAAACAATGAATCTGAAAACGCCAATTATGGCTGTTTTTGTTTTACTTTGTTTTGTTTGTTATCTCACCACACAGACACCCTCTCCATTTCAGAGGATGTTGTTTTCCTTCTGGTGGAGAATACCTTATCATGTACTGTACATTCTGGTCAGAAGTCCACAGGGAGCCCTCAATTTCAGGCCATGGCATTAGCAAAGGGCTTGCATTGCGCGGTCATTGTGTATTCAGTGGCTGTTATGATAGTTGTTGAGGTATCCACACATATTATGTTTGTTCACTGTTTTAGAGGCTCGTGAATAATGGATGATTTCTGATTAATGGCTTTTCATACATTTTCTATCATTTCGGAATTTGTTTATTTCTTTTTTTTTAGTACTGTTCTTTCTGTCGGAAATAATCTGATGATAAACGGCATATCATTTTACTTCGACAGATTTCAAGTCTAGATATGATCTATTTAGTACTAAAAGACTGCAGGTAAAAGAGACAGTTTAGATAAACGCCATGTGGAACGAATACTCATTAGATTAATAATTGACCAATTAATCATTAAATGTCTTATCTTTGGATGGTGGCTGGTGGCTGGCTGAATATCGTCTATCTGGTATCCGATAAGAAGGTTAATTGATTATGATTGTTCGCATTCTTCTGTCTCGGAAGACGGAATTGCATTGGTGTTATTCCAGAGGCAAACCCTGGGTAAGTAAGTTGATATCATTTGTCTGCTACGACAATGATGTTTTGTGAATGTCTGACGAACTATTTGACTGATCCTTGTCATTGATCAAGTCGATTGACAAACTAATTGATTGATGGACAGATTACTTAGTTTGTATATTCTATTGTGTGTGTACGGCGTGTGTGTGTTGTGTGTGTGTGTGCGTGCGTGCGTGCGTGTGTGTATGTGTGCGTGTAGGTGTGTTGGTAGTGTGTGTGGGTGTGTTTGGGTGATGCTGTTTTTTGTGGCTTTATTTTTACAGCCTCATCTTCTCTGACGTTCCGGTCCTGCGGTTCCCACGCCACTCGTTTCAATCTCTCCACCTGCAGCCATACCCAGATTCGTCATGTCACATTCTCAGGGTCGGCAGTCCACAGGGAGCACATCAATTTCAGGCCACCGGGGGGCCATCAGCCAGAAGGGCCTTGCACTGCTGCTGCTGGGTCACTTTGGTGGTATTCAGTGGTGCCCGTTCTGAGTTAGACCATCATACGCAGGAGACCACCTATTAAGCCCCCCTACTGACAGCAGTAATATCTCAGTTGCAGAGCCAGACTGAGTGAAACGCTCTCCCGAAGGGTGCCCACCACACAGCGTCCCCTTTAACTACCTTCTCCTGTGGATCTCAAACCCTGGATTCAAACTCACCACAGGTAGAGAAGTGTTCATATACCCGTTCTACGTTCTGGATTTTTTTTTTTTTGATTTTGTCTTGCATGATCTAAGTTTTCTGGCAGTTACTTTTATTTTTTTATTTTATTTTCGCTCTGAGGTGGACCAAAGTTGAGCTTTTTGCGTATGTGACCATTTTGCCCGTTATTTTAGGTAGCTGCATTTCGAATACGGGGATGGTGTCTAAACATAACACCAGAGTGTATACATAAAAAAAAAATCTGTCCGCCATCCGTTTTTACCAGCAAGAATGGCCTTTTGTTCTGAAAAGCAGTGCAGGTTCTTTTGGTATGTGCCCAAGAGGCCCTGCGTGCGTTCACACACGAATGTCTCAGTTTATAGGCTAGTTACACCCGAAGGACATTCAGGAGAGCGGAGTAAGAACTGATTTTAACTACAGGGGGAAATCTCCTTGAACGGGTGTCTCTGTGGTGGTTTGAACCCGGCCGTCAATTCGAGAACGCAACGCTCTAACCACAAGGCTATCCCCTGTGCTGTGCCACCCTTCTGGAAGTTTCAATTCTTATTCAATTCAATTCGATTCAATTCAATTCAATTCAATGATTTTATTATCTCAGATACAGAAAAAATCTTGAATTCAAACCAGCAGTCTAAACAGCATCTCCACCTTTTGGAAATTCTGTCCTAGGAATTCCCTCTTTTCTATCACTCTCTTTGTTTCTTCTTGTTTCTATTTCTTCCTGTGACCTTCTTATTGTCTGTTTTCTGTATTTACGGTCCACTCACCTGCTTTTCCCCCCCCCCAGAAAGATTAAATATATGACATTTCTCTCCTGGGCCAAAGTCAGATATGGGCTAGGCCTGACTTGTCAGGCGCTTAACGGCAGTGGTACGCATTTTCGCTCATATAACAGACACAACAGTTGATGTCTGAGTGTTCGACGACTAAGAAGAAGAAACCAGCATGGACGTTAACTTTTTCAGCAAAGAGAAACAAATCATTGTGCAAACAAAGAGAACTCTGTAACATAAATCCAACCCCAAACCAGCTAGCTGGGCTTTCTCTTTCACCTATCTGCTCTCCCTTTCGCCAGAAAACAAACACAAAGGTCTTCACTGACAATTTTTCTCACGCTTTGAACCAAACCCTCTTTCATCCCTGTTCTTCTTCATCGCAGAGGAATCTCTCTCTCTCTCTCTCTCTCTCTCTCTCTCCTCTCTCTCTCTCTCTCTCTCTCTCTCTCTCTCTCTCTCTGTCTCCTCGTCTCTCTCTGTTCTCTCTCTCTTCTCGTCTTGTCTCTCTCTCCTCTGTCTCTGTCTTTGTCTCTCTCTCTGTCTGTCTTCGTCTGTCTGTCTGTCTGTTTTCTGTATCTCTTCTCTCCTCTCTCTTCCCACTTTTCTTATCGAGGTTGAACTTTTGTTATTGTTTATTTTTGTGTTGTTGTTGTGTTGGAAGTACATGACCAGGCCGGATGAAAACAAAGTATGTAAACGTTTTTTTTTTTCTCTCTGTAGCCCTTCAAAAATAAAGATGATTCATTCATGCATTCTCTCTCTCTCTTCTCTCTCTCTCTCTCTCTTCTCTCTCTCCTCTCTCTCTCTCTCTCTCAGGTTGCCTCATTCTCTCTCTCTGTCTCTCATCTTCTCTCTCTCTCTCTCTCTCTCTCTGATAATTATATTTATATTATTCTAAAAAACTTAAATTATAATATAAAATAAAAAACAGCAACGAGCCAGCTGGTGTACTAGACGAAACGCAGTCTACACACACACGACAAACAACAGTTTCTGATTTCGCGGGCGAGTTGCGTTTTTCCCACAGCCAGCAATACAAGCAAGCCCAGTCAGAGACAGAGAGACGAGAGACTGGCTCGTAACTGGCAGGTCTGGTAAAAGATTTTCAGGTGTCGCTAGATGTTGGAGGCTGTCAATTTATTGGGCGTACCTTCCTACAGTTCCCCAGCAGGTGGGCTGATGACTGGTAGGTGCCTCTGTGTGTGTGTATGTGTGTGTGCGTGCAGTGCACGTGCACACACACATACACACACACACACAAACAGAGTAGCAGCAACAGCAGCAGCAGCAGAGGCAGCAGCATGCGTACTCTGCGTGAAAGTTCAAAGAGCAAGTGAGAGCATACAGAGTAGTAGCCTGGAGATTGTTGAAGACGAAGTGTTGTTTACCTTGATGTTACAGGCGCACAGGTGCGTGTGCGTGCGTGAGTGCGCGTGCGCACGCACACACACACGCACTGCACACGCACTCTTCCTGAAAGGTCAATGAGTAAGGGAAAGCGTTCTGAGACTAAGGAGATGGTGTGGGAGAGAGAGGGGCGTTGACTACCTTTAAGTCTTAGTTATTTTTCAGAAACACATCCACCTACACAGGCAGACACACTGATACAGACAAAGACATACACACAGACACAGACACAGACACAGACAGACAGACAGACAGACACACACACACACACACACTACACACACACACACACACACACACACACACACACACACTCTCTCTCTCTCTCTCTCTCTGGACACGTTGAAACCTGTTCCGTTTAGGGGAAGAGTAGGCCATCGTGAACAGTGGGAATGGATGACAAAAGTTTCAAAATTGCGCACGAACGTACGATGACTGGATGTAAAAAAGTGCATATAAGTGCTTATTTCATTATCCTAAGAAAAAAGATGAGAATACAATCTCTCTCTCTCTCTCTCTCTCTCTCTCTCTCTCTCTCTCTCTCTCTCTCTCTCCTCTCTCTCTCTCTCTCCTCTCCTCTTCTCTCTCAAACAGCAAGAGAGAGCATTGTGAAGCTACTCCAGATGGTTGGGAAAGGAGCGTTGTCTACCTTGAAGTTATTTATAGCGGGGAGATTGTGAACGTTATCGTCATCATCATCATCTTTAACAGCTGCAGAGACATATGATGCATAGCGACACGAAATGGGGACTAGATTATGATCATTAGATTCGCTAGCTCCGTGTGTTTAGTTCATCAAATTGCACAATTTACTGCGTATCATAAACAAGGAGTGAATGAATGACTAGGAGGAAGGAAAAGAGAGGGGAGGATTGAGAGTGAATGAATGAATGGACGAGTAAATGAGTAGGTGGATGAATGAAAACTTTTGTATTGTGATTTTGTCAGTCTGTAAAAGTCAGTATGCTTGGAAATGTTGAGAAAATTAGGAAGCAGTCATAGGAGAGAGAGGATTTTTGTGTGTGTAGGTGCACTCAAGGCTTTCTTAGTTCGCTTGATCATGCACTGGTCACATTAGCTTAGTTATTTGTTTTTTTATTTGTTGTTGTTGATGGTGGTGTTGTGCATTCCCAACCTTAACACTCTGGGGGTCACCCAGAATGTACACCCTGACTCACTCATCCTACCTGGGAATCAGTGTGAGATTGAAATTGCACACTGACTGAGAAGTTTGCTTGTTTATTTCTAAGTACCTCGCCATATAGGTGGCCATACTCCGACTTCAGAGAATTTTTCTCCATAAAAGGAGAGTGCAGATTGGTATGTTAAGAGCTTGTCATGGCTGAAGACAATCTCAATACCACATTTTACAACATAACAATAATTTAGTGTGGGCTTTGGCTTTTAGCTGACATCAGTAACTGACACAGCTCTTTAGCCTTGGCCGTTTATTTTCTATTTGATTTCATTCATTTGATTTTATTCGTTTATCCTTTTAGTTCCAGGATCATGGGCATTTCTTTACATCAAATCCCCGTGTGCATGCTGTTTTGTTAATTTTGTCATCCGTTCTCACTGACACACAAGAGCATGCACTTTCGAAAGGCACAACAGGTTTTAACCTGTGAGCAAAAGATGTTCTGTGTGCCCTTGGTTTAAAGTCTCATCCAAAGGACTTTTTTTGGGAGAGTGTAGTCGGCCCTGATGTTAACTCGAGAGGGAAAATCCCCTTCAATGGGTGTCTTGGTGGTGGACTCGAACCTGGGCTCAAACTGGAGCCATCAGATTGCAAGCGCAACGCTCTAACCACCGGGCCATCCCGTTATAAGGTGTTGCACAGTATTTATGGCCTTTTCTGCTTGACGTGATCTTGAAAAAATCAACTTATAGAACTCATTGTTATTACTGATTCTAGTTATAATTGCAAGTATTCTTTCTACTCTATATTATTATTTTTTTCTGTCTATCCCCATTTCTTTCTGTCTGCCTTTTCTCTCTTTCCCAAACAAACAAACAAACAAACAAAAAAAAACCCCGACAACTAAGAAACGAGAAAAAAGCCAACACCAAAAACGTTACCAACAACAACAAAACAAAATAAAGAACATGCAAAATTAATAGCATGATTTTACAAGAGCACTTAAACCATCTGTTTTAAAAGAAAAAGCTTGTGGTTATTCCTTCCCCACACTTTCCTCGAATAATAGTAATAACAATCATGATAATGATGATAACAACAACAACAACAAACACCAACAAAAACCACACACACACACACACACACACACACACACACACACACATATATATATATATATATAATATATATATATACACACACACACATATATATATATATATATATATATATATATATATAAATGCATCACCACCACAATTACAACCAGTGAAACAGGAAGATAAAATGTCCTGGGTTATATATTATAGCACCTGTAGCTGAGGAGATTGTTTTGCGGTCTATGAATCACACCTATATTTGTTTATTCCTGCCTATGCTTGAGTCTCTCTCCACATACAGCGTAAAAAAAAAAAAGTAGGGGGAGGGGTGAGTGAACTTACCTATACCGGTGTGCTTTTCTAAGGAGTATCAAAGGAGAGAGAGAGAAGAGAGAGAGAGAGAGAGAGAGAGAGAGAGAGAGAGAGAGAGAGAGAGAGAGAGAGAGAGAACAGAGACAGAGACAGAGACAGAGACAGAGAGACAGAGACAGACAGAGACAGACAGAGACAGACAGAGACAGAGACAGAGGGACAGAGAGAGAGCGTGTGTGGTCATTATAGCAACGACAAAAAATAAACAAAGAACAAACAAAAAAAGAGAGAGAGGCTGGAAGTGAAAATAAATGAAGGTAACCGCCCTAGCCTTGACACCGCAGAAAATTAAGACAAACACCAAAGCCTTTGAGTATTATTGCTCTTCGTCTCCATCTGTTTGTTGCCCCTGACTGTCTTGTCTGTTTCTCTATCTGTCTGTCTGTTTGTCTGTCTGTCTACCTGTCTGTCTGTCTGTCTGTTTGTCTGTCTACCTACCTACCTACCTACCTACCTACCTACCTACCTACCTACCTACCTTCCTACCTACCTACCTACCTACCTATCTACCTATCTATCGATCGATCGATCTATCGATCGATCGATCGATCGATCGATCGATCTACCTATCTCTCTATCTCTGTATCTAACTATCTAACTATCTATCTATCTATCGATCTATCTATCTATCTATCTATCTATCTATCTATCTATCTATCTATCTATCTATCTATCTATCTATCTACCTATCTATCTATCTATCTATCTATCTATCTATCTATCTATCTATCTATCTATCTATCTATCTATCTATCTATCTATCTATGCGTCAGTATGTTATTCTATCTGTTTTTCAGACTTTTTTGTTTGCTTATCTATCCCTCTGTATCTCTGTCTCTGTTCTCTCTGTCTCTGTCTCTCTCTCTCCATCCCCTCTCCCATTCCTCCATCTCTTTCCAACCCCTTTACCTCCCTACCCCTACCCCTACCCATACTACTCCCTCTCCCCACTTCTCTCCTCATGCTTAAGCAGACAGAACAAAGTTAGAGATGATGTCAGTCAGCTTTTTCCTTCCTTGTGACTCACTATTATAAAGAGCTTGGTGTAACCGCTGTTGATGACTAAGCTGATATAACCTTAACGTACCTCTATGGATGGCACTGTGCTGCTGTCTCTCTGATGACTGCAGGTTTCTGGGCTGTCTGCACTGTTCTGTTCTGTATTCTGACCTCTGGCCCTCTGGATGCTGAAGCCCTCATATCAACCAGCACTAGATCTATCAACCAGCACTGCCATAGCACACACCCCCCCCCCCGAAAAAACGGAGAGAGAGGTTGATTGATTGATTGATTTTAATTTTATTTTCAGAAGATGAAGGAATAAGTATGATAATTGCTTTTTTTTCTTTTTTCTTTTCTTACACCGAGCCTTCTACAACAGTGCAAACTAATAACAAAGAAAGTGAACAAAAAAGTTCACAAACATAATTTTGTTTATAACAATCAATTATGGGACTTAGTACTTTATGACTCTGAGAGAGAGAGAGAGAGAGAGAGAGAGAGAGAGAGAGAGAGAGAGAGAGAGAGAGAGAGAGAGAGAGAGACAGAGACAGAGACAGAGACAGAGAGACAGACAGAGACAGAGACAGAGAGAGAGTAATTAAACGCAGCAACATAAACAATCACAACAGCAGGTATTCATAACAATGATAATGATAGTAATGACAATGTCTGTCACACATGTTCTCACGCACACATAACGTATGCCTTTATCCCTGTGCACGCACACCTGCGTGTACTTGTTCGCATGCATGAGAAAGCTTACACCCGTATGCACGGATGCGAATGTACCTCATGTGTGGGTTCATTGCATGTGTGTGTGCGTGTGTGTGTGTGTGTGTGTGTGTGTGTGTGTGTGTGTGTGTGTGTGTGTGTGTGTGTGTGTGTGTGTGGTGTGTGTGTGATGTGTGTATGTGTGTGTGTACGTGTGGTTATGTGTGTGTGTGTGAGTTTATGTGTGTGTGTGTGTGTTTATGTGTGTGTATGTGTGTGTTTGAAAGTGTGTGTGTGTAGGTGTATGTGTGTGTTTGTGTTTGTGTGTGTATGTGTGTGTGCACGCGCGTACGCCCTGTGTGTGTGTTTGTGTATGCGTGCATGCATGCATGTGTGCTAGCAAGAGTGCATATCTGTATGTGCGTGTGTACAAGCATGCATGTGTGCGTGCATGCGTGCGTGTGTGTGTGTGTGTGTGGGGAGGTGGGGTGCATGCATGTGTGCATAGACACACACTAGGGTTTGTGCACTGGCGCATGTATTCTTACACACACAGAAGGTTACATTATTGTGTCTAAGCACATTTGTGGGTACTTCTTTGCTTGCATGGGCATGAATACACTCCTTGCCTGTGTTCACTGCATTGGAGTTTGGTTTTTCTCTTTTTTTTTATCTCTTTTTGAGGGGGAGGGGGGAGACTGGTTTTGTTTCTGATTTTTTTTTAGTTTGTTTTACTAACAAGCCCATTTCTCATCCACCCTGCTCTTTTTCCGACCTGACGATGTTTTCTTCTCTCTCTCTCTCATTCTCTTTTCTTCTTCTCTTTCCTGGCATCGTCTTTCAACTTCCATCAGCTGTGAACTAATTGGGTCAGGTGTGTGCTGATCCGGTGTCCTTAAGTGATCGTCGTCCTCCGATCTGTTTGTGTTTCTCTCTGTGTCGGTAACTGATAGTTTGTACAGTTGTTCAACAAACTTGTTTGCGTATAAAATGGGTCAATGTTTTTTGGTAGATGTTTTTAGGTATGTAGTTGAGTGTGTCTGCAAGCCGATGTTGGCAGGTGATGATTGTGTCTGCAGTTGCAACTACAATTCTGTGTCTGTTTGCAACATGCATAATTCCCAGACTTTGCCTTTCTCTCTGGTTAGAGTACAGGAAAATTGTCTTAGATGCGAGGAAACAAGTACAGGCAACCTGTTTAATACAAGAATGTTTTGCAAAAAAAAATATAAAGAAAAAAAAGAAATCACCTACATGAATATAAAAGTTTGCTGACTATGAAGAAGACCTCTAGCATTAAGATCCCTTGATTACCAAACCTGACCCATGAGTAACAGTTCCTAGTTGATCAACGACAGCTGTTTCAGCTGTATATAGATTGATGCAATCACCAAACATTGATGTTAAGGAAAAAAAGGAAAATCTACTGTAAAACGCTGTTGCAAAAAAGAATAGTAAGTAAAATAATGTGCTATGAAACCTTTGTGTCCACATGCTTGAGGGTCCAAATGGATGCAGAAAGTCATTTGGATGCAGAGCGTGAGTGGTTAGTTCAGCTGTGGGTTACTTAAACATGGTCAGGTCAATTAGACCCGACAGGTACAAGGAGTTGAATAATAAAAAAAAAAGGACCACACTTGGATCTTGATATAATAAGTACAGTTCCTACACCTTTTTATAAACAACAAAAAAAACTAGAGATGGACGAAGGCATGAATATTTACTCAATGAGACATACATAGAAAAAGAGAGGCAGAGAGACAAAAAAAATTCAAAAAGAGACAGTGAGACAGGGAATAAAGAGCGTGTGTGTATGTGTGTATGTGTGTGTGTTAGAGAGAGAAAAGAGAGAGAGAGAGAGAGAGAGAGAGAGAGAGAGAGAGAGAGAGAGAGAGAAGACAGACAGACAGACAGACAGACAGACAGACAGACAGACAGACAGACAGACAGAAGACAGACAGACATTTAGACAGACAGAGACAGATGGACAGACAGAGAGACAAACAGACACACACACAATAATACACACATACATACACACACCGCGTGCGCGCGCGCGCGCACCACACACACACACACACACACACACACACACTCAATACCTATCTGTCCAAAAACACATACTTTCGCATAGAAATCTTTCCTTGCAGAGACAAAAATGTCACAAGAATGCCATCATGAAAATAACGAGCATAACTGAACACATAGCAAGTCGTCTTCAAAGTTGGTTTTTTTTTTTTTCCAAGCTACTATCAAAATTTTGGGTTGTTATGTGAAGGCAGCTTCATCTCAGAATAATTATTCCACATAGCAGAGATGAGTTACTTGGAATATGCCAACGCATCTGCCTTCAATGGGGTCCCTTATTTTTTGAAAGTTCAAAGAAACTTAAGAACCACTGATAAGGTAAGCAACGTGGATGACTCA
>CM060324.1:30605357-30655357 GCA_030674155.1 Stramonita haemastoma
GCAGGTTGGAACAGCGCAACACATTTACCTTCCAAAGAATCCCTTTTCAAAAGAAACAAGATCCGCAGTAAAAATAAGCAACATGGTTGACTTAAAACAGGATTCCTGCCCGGTTCTCTTTTCCAGGCAAAGGCACGTAATGCACATGTGTGGGCTGTGATCAGTTGGCAGTGCTCTCCCTTTGCAACAGAACTGTCGTTTGAGAGAGAAAATGATTGTTTTCCAAAAGGGTGTCATTTTTTTTGGCACCGATTTTCTTGCTTTAGTGGACAGTGGATTCTAATTTACAGTCTTTATCGTTTGATATTATGCTTATCTGAGGGTTGTGTGGATTTGGGAAAAACTACAATGTGGCAAGGTTTTTATGTGAATAAATTTTGAATGTACAGGCCAGCACATAAATAGAGATGATGAGTATGTATTTAATCAAGAAAAGGTTGTGATTTTTTTCAAACATATGTTATTTGCAAACATTCTGAATCATAAATCCCATCATCTGCACCCTCTCACACGGTTGCACTCATTGGTGTACACAGACATAGATCCAAGATACATTTCGAAAGACAAGATTGGGGTAGAAACCTTTATATTCACAAGGGAAAAGTTGCGAAAGAACTGACAAACAAAGGGGAGGGAGGATTAAACATCACAGCAAATTTGCCAACCGCAGAATCCTTTAAAAAAAAAAGAAAAGAAAAAAGAAACAGAATCCAAACTGGAAAAAAACCAAACCAAAAACACCCCCAACAACAACAACAACAACAAAACATAGCATGGCTAACTAAACTGACAGTTCCTACCATATACTGTTTTTCAGCTGAAGACAGATAATGCACATGTGTGTGGGCTGTGATCACTCGGTAGTGCTCTCCCTTCTCCACATACCTGTTGTCTGAGAGAGGAAGTGTTCATTTTTCAAACGGATGGCATTTTCGGCATGATGTTCCTTACGTGTAGAATGCTAGAATGATGTTCATTTACAGCTTGTCTGTGGTATTCTGTTTTTTTCCCCTTGTAAAGATGTATGGTCATTTGTATAAATAAAAGGGTTAAAAAAAATTAAACAAAATGGATATTTTTCAGTTAAGACACACACACAGACACAGACATAGACAGAGACTTACACACACACACACACACACACACACACACACACACACACACACACACACACACACACACACACACACACACACACGAGCACCTACACAGAGTTTAACAAAAATTATTATAAATATTCTTTTAAACATATATTTTGCGAAAAAAAAAAATCTTCCCTAGTGCTAGCAAACTTATGATGGAGCGGACAAAAATGGGGGAAAAGGGAGTTTATGCTTCACGGACCATGTGCCTTTCACAGTTTCTTTGAAGAAAACCCAACCAACAAACACACCGTCCCCGAAGTCAGAAAGCGGCTACCTTTAATGGTTGGCATAAATGACCTTACTCGCAGAATCCCACCATTCGTGAACCCAAGAGCTCTACCCGTGGAACGAAAAAGAAAGAAGAAAAACAAACTGAAACAAAATCCGCTGTAAAAATAAGCAGCAGGGCTGACTCAAAACAGGAATCCAGTCGGAATCTTTTTCCATGCCAAG
The DNA here is from genome assembly GCA_030674155.1 of Stramonita haemastoma. Taxonomy (NCBI): domain Eukaryota; kingdom Metazoa; phylum Mollusca; class Gastropoda; order Neogastropoda; family Muricidae; genus Stramonita; species Stramonita haemastoma. Next base: position 30,606,956 of record CM060324.1, read on the forward strand.
GGCAGGTAATTCACGTGTGTGGCTGAACAATTGGCAGTGTCTTCCCTTCTCACCTGAAGTGTTAGTGTCTGAGAGAGGAGGCGATTGTTGTCTGTGTGAATTGCATTTTGTTCATGATCGTAATTTAGTAATAGTCTTTGGTCGTTTTCTTTTTCTTCTTGCTATAAATTTATATTTATAGTTGGTACAGTAGATTTGGGAAATCTTAATGACAAGGCTATAAATCTTGGGATAAAAGACTGTTGATTATTCAGGCAGGAAAGTTTATATTTTTTGTTCATAAAGGAAAGAATATTTCATGAAAAAGAGTATTTCACACATATAGTACAGAAAATCTTTCACAGTCACCTATCTTCACTTATCTTCTTGTCTAGCAAGTCCTTCGATAAGACTATAAACCGAGGCCCTGTGTGCGAACGCACGTAGAACATCTGGTGCACACGTTCAATCCTGTTCTCCTTTTGTAAGAGTAGGCCATTGTGTGCCAGTGGGAACAGATGACAAGTCTTACAAAATTGCATACACATGGGGATTGGATGTAAAAAAGCACCCGAGTCCTTATTCCATTATCCTCCATATAAAAGAATAAATAAATAAACAAAACAGTTGGGGCACCAATGAAGAGTTTTGCAACCAGCTTCCCCCACTCTTAGCAGTGTTCAGTGCAGAAGTTCATGCACACCTAAAAGTCTTTAAATGTACTCACTCACTCTCACTCAGTCCCATGTCCCAAAGGACGTAGGGGGGACATGAGAGAAGACGCAACGGAGATCTTTTTCCATGCTTCACGATCCTGTGTGGCTAGTAGGAGGCGTTGCAGGGGTTGGGCAGTCCAGTCTTTGATGTTGTCAACCCATGATTTCTTTTGGCGGCCTCTTCTTCTTTTGCCCTCGACTGTTCCTTGCAAGATGGTTTTTGCTAGGGTGTTGTGTCTTGTGGTGTGACCAAACCACATCAGCTTTCTCCTCTTTATGGTGGAGAGCAAAGGCTCTTGGGGGCCCACACGCTTTTTGATTTCCTCTTTCACATAGTTATTGGTCTTGTGTTCTTTGTATGATATTTTGAGGAGTCTTCTGTGGCACTTGTTCTCGAATGCTTGGATTCTTCTCTCTAACTCTGCTGTCAGAGTCCATGATTCACAGCCATATAGGAGGATAGATATTACGAGGGATTTGTAGAGGTGGTATTTGGTGCAGAAGCTGATGTTGTTGCTTCTGATGATCCTCTGGAGTCTGACTAGAGCAGATGTTGCTGTTGCAATGCGAGCTTTCACCTCATTGTTTGATGTGCCATCTTTTGTTAGGATGGAGCCTAAGTATTTGAATTGGCTCACCTCTTCCAATATTTCTCCATTCATCTTTATTTCCGTGCTGTCATTACTCGCGCTGTTGACCATGATCTTCGATTTCTCTGTACTGACCTCCATGCCGTATGCGCTCGCTCGGTCTGTTAGACTGTCTGTGAGGATTTGCAGTTCTTGTTTGCTGCTGCCCATGAGGTCAATGTCATCTGCAAATCTGAGGTTGCAAAGGGGTCTTCCACCAATGGAGATGGAAGTGTGGTGGTTTTGCAGTGTCTCTGTCATGATGTTTTCGAGGAAGAGGTTGAAGAGTACAGGTGAGAGAAGGCAGCCCTGGCGGACTCCAACCGTGGTCTTGAAGAACTCGCCCACGTGGTTGTTCATGAAAACTGCACTTCTTGCATTCTCGTACAGAGCCTTGATGACTTCAATTAGGCAGTTGTCAATGTTGAAGTGCCTGAGTACTTGCCAGAGGCCGTCATGCCATACCCTGTCAAAGGCCTTTTTGAAGTCTATAAAATTGTGGTACAAGTCTTTTTGGTGTTGGAGATGCTTCTCTATCAGAATTCTCAGGTTGAAAATTTGTTCCATTGTGCTGCGTTTTGGTCTAAAGCCCGCTTGTTCTTCTGCCAGGAGTTTTTCTGCTTGGTTTTTCAGTCTGTTGAGGACTACCTGCAGCATGATCTTGCTAGGATGGCTTATGAGACTGATGGTTCTGTAGTTCTGGCATTGCTTGAGGTTTCCTTTCTTTGGCAGGGGTATTACAAGAGACTGTGTCCATTCTTTTGGCCATTCTTTGGTGTCGTGGATCTTCTGACAAAGGTCTGTGAATCGCCTTGCTGTTTCATTCCCTCCATTTTTTATGAGTTCAGCTGGGATGTTATCGATTCCAGGGGACTTCCCCTTCTTCAATTGCTTAATAGCTGTGTCTACTTCACACCTTAGTATTGGTGGGTCTTTATCTTGGTGTTCAGGGGGTTTGTTGGAAACTATGTTGGTATCTGGGCGTAGTGGGTAGTTATACAATCCCTCACAGTATTCTGTCCAGCGCTGGAGGATGGCATTGTTTTCCGTTAAAAGATTTCCTTCTTTGTCTTCAATAACAGAGGCTTTAGGCTGTGTGGTTTTCGTTAGTGCTTTCAGAGTGTTGTAAGCTGTTTTGCTGTTTCCCTAAATGTACACAGTAGGTTAAAACACAAACACAAGATCCAGTGCCTGTCAAAGCAAGATAGTGAGGGAGCATACCAACTAGGGGAAGGGCAGGCAGGTTTAAAGATCACAGCACTTTTGCCTTCTACAGAATCCCTTTTCAAAAGAAACAAGATCTGCAGTAACAATAAGCAGCAGGGCTGACTAAAAAACAGGATGGCTACACTCCTGATTTAGGTAGCATCACTTTCCCATCTGTTTTCTTTTATGACTTGCGCGTTCATACCTCACGTACTAAGGCATCCATAGAAATATAAAGAAAAACATTTTTTATGAAGGAATAGCCTCTGACTCAAAACACAGATGAATACGAACAAATTTGGTAATGTTTGATTTTTTTGTTAGCTAACACTGTACCCTTTCAGTCCTTTGTTTTCTGCTAGCTGCCTAAATGCAATGTACATGCCCAGAGTCAACACTGGGAACAGAAGCAATTTTTATTAGATGATCACTAATTTCCAGCTTGTTCGTGACTACGTGTATGTCTTCAATCCTCTAAACAACTACACGGTGCATCTTTTCATATTTTAAATAAATATATCATGAAAATCAGCAGAATTTTTCTTTTCCAGTTAGCACCCTGTAGAAGATACTACATAACCTGCAAGCTAAAGCAGGAGTGTAGCCAATTCCCACGAGGAAATTTTTTCCCCCCAAGGGCAGGTAATACACATGTGGGGCTTATACCTGCTCCTTCTCACCCTTGCTGTCTAAAAAAAGGGAGCTAATTACTCCTCTTAATGGATGACAGTTTTTGCTTGCATTTTCGATCAGATCCTGATTGAGAGGACGTCTTTGTTTAGCATTCTGCTTGTCTGGTAAGCATGTGTGGTAGTTGGTGAAATAAATGTTCAGCTAAACTTGATTCCCCCAAAGTAAATTTAGAGCTAACACTCTATCTATCACTTACGTAGCAAAGGTTCTTATGCTCTGTCATTAACCCCCCCCCCCCCCCCCAACTAAAACCCCAACAAAACACCAAAAATGTCACTGTTGTTAAATACACATTGTCTGAAAATATGCTAAATGCCAAGTAAGAAACTTGCCTGCTCAAGCAATATTTTGATACAATGATGATACAAACGCATAGAAACGCAAGTTTCCACATAAACAAAAAACGTTTTACCTTCCACAGATTGTGCTTTTCAAAGAAACCAGATCTACAAGAACAATAAACGGAAGGACTGACAAAGCGCAGGATTTCTATCAGGATTTTTTTTCTTGCTAAAGGAAGGTAATGCACATCGAGAGGATGGGTCTGTCAGCCAGTGCTCTCCCCTCTCACCGTAACTGTAGTCTGGGAAAGGAAGTGATGACCTTTTTGGCACGCGTATTCTTGCTTTTAAAGATAGTTTTCTCTGAATATCAGTGGTCTTTATTTGGGTCTTTTAGTTGGCTGTAGGAATGTGTACATGTGTAGTTGTGGTAAATCATGATTACTCATGTTTTTTGCGCCTATTGTTCTTTTTGGTAATTATTTTATAAAGCTACATTGACACACGGACTTGAAGTAAAAAAAAAAAAAAAAAAAGGACTTGTATATTATCCATTATGCTTGAAATGAGAGTATTGATTAACACACACTCACATTTACACACTTACACACACACGAGCGCGCGCAAGCGCGTGCAAACACACACACACATGCACGCACGCGCGCGCGCATGTACATACACACATACGCCAGCATTCCCCCCACACACCATGATAGCAATACAAGAATCATCTTTGCCCAAACTCTATCCCCCATCAGAATACACAGAAAAGAGTATAGCAAACGAATTTCAACACAAATTTACTATTTTCTCTGATTACCATGAGCAAAAGAAAAATGAAAGAGAGAAACTCATGTATCAAATTTCTTTTTTGAAAAGACGCTAACAAAAAAACCCAGACACAAGAGAGAGAAAAGCAGCACTAAGTGAAAACCCTTAGATTTGTCTTTGTTGGGCACTGACAGATGTCACAACCATTGTATAAGCACTTGAGTGTAAAAAAGCACGTGAGTGCTTATTCCATTATCCTCGATATAAAAGAATAAATAAATCAAGAAATATACATTGAGCAGGGCCTTTTGTTTTATGTGTTGTGCTCTCGCCGTGGTCCAACGTCCATAGCTGGATACAGCCTTTTCTTTCTGAGGGCACAACAAAAATCAATCTCTGTGTGATGGTGCTGGTAGGGTAGGAATGAGCGGCGTAAGAACAGCAGCCACGGTACAATTTTGCAGAGTTAGACGCAAGCTTAATCAAAAACACAAGTTCCAAGGTCTTATTTTCTAGAAGAAGAGCGGCGACTCTCGTGTGCGATCTTGACAGTTGCATCCCTTTCCCACTTGAGAAATGGTAGGAACACTCTTACAGTTGTCTGTTTCCCATACATTAATGTCGTCTGGAAAAGAAACTGGTGGATGTCCGTCCACTTTGGAAATAAATGGTGGGGGATTTTTGTTTTGTTTTGTTTTGGTTGGTTGGTTTTTTTATGTGGCGCTTCTCGTTAGGTTTGGGCAGCTGAGTCAGATTTTATAGGCTGCCATCGTTTTGTAGTGATCATACCCTCATTAGGATGGCTTCTAATTGGTCTAAAGCGGTTTTAGGACGTTTTGCTCATAAACATATTCCAGCACATATGTTCCCCAGGTTGGAACGCTGCTACTTTAGTGGTGAGCAAAAACAGCCGCAATCACAGAAACTCACCATTGGTTAACCTCAGAGCTCTAGCCAAAAATCGAAAAGAAAAACAAAAAACCAACCCACATGTATGTGTGTATGCATCCACGTGCGCACTTGCGTGCACACAGACACACACGCGCGCGCGCGCACACTCACATATAGACTTGCAAACACACACATTTACTTTCACCGACAACAATGTATGCAGGGCTTAATCAAAAACAGCTTCTTTATTCTAGTTTCTAATAAGGTAAGAGATGGCAGGTAATGCAGATGTGTAGGCTGAGATCACATAAAGGTGCTCTCCCTTTCCCACCCATAAGTGTCGTCTGACACAGTGAGAGAGAGAGAGGGGGGGGGCAGAGAGAGAAGGGGGGGGGCAGAGAGAGAGAGAGAGAGAGAGAGAGAGAGAGAGAGAGAGAGAGAGAGAGAGAGAGAGAGAGAGAGAGAGAGAGAGAGAGAGGAGAGAGAGAGAGAGAGTATGGTGAATGACAGGGGATTGCTTCTGAAATGGATGGCATTTTCTGCAGGTTTGTCCTTTCAGCTTTCACGCTACTGCCGGGTCCTGATGAATAGACTTCTCGTGTTTGATGGTTTTCTTGTCCGCAAAAAATGCATGGTGGTGTTTTTGAAACATTAAGGTGGCATTCAAGCTAGTCTACTGGACGTTTATGTCAACACTGTGTGATGATTTATTGTTTTGTGAAGACAGACACCTTGTTTTACAGGAAACGTTAATTACCTGGCAAAATGTCAACTTTTTAGTACTTCAAGTGTTATACAAATTGCATGCAGTCTTACTTTGGTTGTTGTTGTGCTTGAGCTAGATCTCTGGGGATCACTAAGGGTGAGATTTTGTGTTATGGGACTGTTTTTACCCACCAATAAGATAGATCCTCACATTCCGATTTGATTTACTTGACTTATGCCTGTGAATTCCTTGGGAACAAAGGGCTGCAACAACACTCCTCCAACGGACTCGGTTCTGGTAGATCCTCTTCAGCTCGGCCCATGTCATTCGGGCTGCCTTCGTCTCTGCTTCAATGCTTCTGATTCCGATTTGACGGGGGGGGGGGGGGGGGGGGGGGGGGGGGTGATAAATAACATCGGAGTCAGAATGTTATGCCCAGGCCAAGATTTTTGTCCAGGAGTGATGTAAACAAAGTGCAAAGGACTACATTAGAAAGGTGTTATACTGTGAAATGTAATGTTAAAAATGCCTAGTTGCAAGCCAAGCTATTATAGCATAGCCAAATTCTTTCTTCGTCTTCACCTGTCCCTTAGTCCCGTGGACCGTAGGGGCACTACTGAAGATTTTGTAACCAGCCTCCTCCACTTCCCACGATCCTCCGCCCTCCGTCGCAGATCGCTCCACCCGAGGCTTGTCCACTCTCTGATGTTGCCTTCGCATCGTTTCCTTTGTCTTTCTCCTTGTCTCTGTCTATTCTATGTACTGTTCACTGTAGGACAGTCTTGACCAGTCCAGATGTTCGTGTGACCTGCCCGTACCACTTTAGCTCCGTTTTCTTTTTTGCTTGTTTTTTCACTGAAGTTAAGAGCTCTTCATATGTTCCCATGGCATTCTTTATTCTGGTTTAGCAAAACACACTCTCCATAAGTGTAAACACAAATTATCTGACGTTGGGCTATGGCTGCCTATCTGGAAACAAACTTGAAACCAACCACATGACTTTTTTGTGCAAACATTTCTCTCCATTGTGTACTTATCCTCTCACAGTGACTCTCAGACGGGATGTGTGTGTGTGTGTGTGTGTGTGTGTGGTGAGAGAGAGAGAGGAGGAGAGAGAAGAGAGAGAGAGAGAGGAGAGAGAGAGAGAGAGAGGAGAGGGAGGAGAGAGAGAGAGAGAGAGAGAGAGAGAGAGAGAGAGAGAGAGAGAGAGAGAGAGAGAGAGAGAGGAGAGAGAGAGAGAGAGAGAGAGAAGAGAGAGAGAGAGTAGTGAGGTGTGAGTGTGAGTGAGGGGGTGTAGAGTTAATGATGGTTTGTGTGCAGGTTGTTATCACTGTGTTCAGTTACACTTGATCAAACATGTACCTGTGCATCAGCACCTATTCTGCCAACATACACACACATACACACACACACACACACACACACACACACACACACACACACACAGAGACTTACACAGACACAGACACAGACACAGACACAGACACACACACACACACACACACACACACACACACACACACACACAGAGTTATAGGTGGGGGTATACAGACAGACAAGCGATCAAGATAGAGACCAACAGGAACAAAAACTAAAATACAGAGAGACATGTACAAAATAACCAACAAAAAATCCCCACAAAGAACAAAACAAAAACAAAAATAAAAACAGAAAAAGATACATACAAAAAACCATCACAACAAGGCCCTGGTCTCTGAAGAAATTCAGTACATTCTTCTCCTACCCCTTTACTGACATTTACAGTCCTCTTCGTCTCATTGAGGATGGCTGGCCTCACTAATACCCGCTGCTATGCCTGGAAAATCACCCGGCATCCACACAATGGGACCGAACAGGTCGTAGAAAAACCGCAAACCCAGAACGCAGCATAAAAGAGATTCATGGGCTAGGCGGGAAAGTACCGGAACCGACTAAAATGTCGGACGGGAGCGGATGCAGTTGAGAACATAAGAAAGAAAGAAAAGAAAAACAAAAAAGAAGGATCCGGGGTTAGACAGCGGAACGAGACAAAAGAGGGGAGCGATGTTTGATCAAATGATTGGCTAACCTGTGGAGGCAGTTTGGTCTCTCATTGTCTCATAATTCAGCTCTATCTGAAGTGTTTCTAAGGCTTTGTGTACATTTTTGGAGGGTCTTGTCGTGTCTTTTCTTATTTTCTGTTTCCTTTTTGCCGAGGTCCAAAAGGGAGAAAGACAACGCAGTCTTAACCTTGAGTTGCTAGAAGGGATGAAGAATGAGAGGGATTCTTTTCTTTGTTCGATAAAGATCACTTTGCAAAGCTGAAGGTGTTGTTCGCTTGTATTTGTACGTATATATTTGACTGCATGACTTTGTCTAAGTAGACATTTAAACTATAAATTGTAAATAACTGTTAAAAGTATTAATTGTTGTTAGTTGCTTGTGTGTTGTATAGGTCGATTGCAAGTGTTTTGATTTGTTTCTGCAAGATTTAGCGCAATACTAATTCCATGTATTGTCATTATTATTTATATTTTGTGTGGAATGTTTAAACTGAGAAATAGAAAGCCATTGGTTTTAAAAAATAAAAGTCATGACGAACATTTAGAAATGAGGAAATGAATGTTAAATAAGTGACTCCCTTGTTTTCGTTTACTTCATACAACAAGCCTGTTTGACATTATAGAAAAAGGTTACCCTTGTTTATCTTGTTGCAATTATTGTGAACCAAATGACCCAAGAACACACACACAGACCACACACACCACACACACACACACACACACACAACCACACACACACACACACACACACTGTCTATCTCTCTCTCTCTCCACCAATACAAAGACAACACACACACACACACACACACACACACACACACACACACACACACACACACACACTCACACACACACACACACACACAACACACACCAACACACTCTCTCTCTCTCTCTCTCTCTCTCTCTCTCTCAGTGCAAAGTCTGTCGCATGATGACAACAGCCGAACTGACGTTCACCCTTTTCCCCAAACGTTTCCACATCAACATGACAATAGATCAACACACACTTGGGGGCAATGGGGAGATGATGGAGAGATTTCTCAGACAGACCAGAACCCACCTGGTGCCACATAACAATACAGACAGATTGTCTACAACCTTGTCTTCTTCTTCTTCTTTAACCTTTATTTTTCTTTTTGTTAATGCACCCAAACGATTAGACCTTGCCCCCTACTCCCAACCCACTGAAGCAGAGATGATATAATATATGCCCGGAGGAGGGTACAAAAAGGAGCCCCTCTGTCAGCGCCTCTCATATGTCTTTATGGAAGGAACAGGACACACGGAATTGTCACTCCTTAGCCTCCTCAGCATCCCTCATTTGCTACAGAAAAAAAAGTCATGAACTTTGTAAAAAAAAAAAAAAAATCCCAAACCCTACAACATAAGAAAGGAAAAAAAAGATAGACCAAAAGAAAAGAAAGAAAAGAAAACAAGAGTCTTGAGAAAGTGATGAGAGTGACTCGCAAATCAAGGGTGACACCTCTTACTCTCACCTCCCCCCTTCTCTTCTCTCTCTCTCTCCCCCTCTCCTCCCTCTCCTCTCCCTCCCCCTCTTCTCTCTCTCCCCATATCCTCTTCCCTGGGTTGTGTGGTGTCTCAGGTTCGCACGGAAGCATGAAAACATGCGATGTGTGCCTGCATTTCTGCCATTCTCCGTCTGAAACCTAATCGCTCCCTGCTCGGCACAGGCTTGTTTCACGGCCGAGTGGCAATTGGGCAGTTTAAGGGAGAAGGAACCGCTTGCTTCTGGAGCAGTCTGTGGACTATATTGAAGACGTTTTTTTTGGGGGGGTTTACTAGGGTCTTTTTTTTAGTTGTTTTGTTTTGTTTTTGAAAGGGTGGGGTGGGTGTAGGGGGTGGGAGGTTCTGTCTGCTGTGTCTGTGTGTAGGATTAACTTTCTGCTCGTTTATCAACACGGCATCAGATTGAAACTGCTTTGCCACCATGCGTGCAATGCAGGAAATGAAGACTTGATGGGTTGGATGGGTTTGTGTGTGTGTGTGTGGTGTGTGTGTGTGTGTGTGTGTGTGTGTGTGTGTGTGTTGTGTGTGTGTGTGTGTGTGTGTGTGTGTGTGTGGTGTGTGTGTGTGTGTGTGGTGTGTGTGTGTGTGTGTGTGTGTGTTGTGTGTGTGTGTGTGTGTGTGTGTGTGTTGGGGTGGTGGGGGTTCTTTTTATGTCTAAACGTTTTTTGTCTTTCTTTGTTCCATAGATTTGTCTGTTTCGTGAACTTAATTTTGTACTTCACAATTTCATCATACCTTTGTATTATTTTTCTTCCTGTGTCTCTTTCTCTTTTCTTACTTTTCTGTGTTTCCCTTTTGTAAAGTATGTTTTTTACTTGTAGATTTTTTTCCTTTCCTTGTTCTTTGATGTCCAATTTTTCTCTTTTCTTCTTTTGTTTGATTTAAAGCATTTTGTTTAAAGTCTTTCTTCTGTTCTCTCTTTCTCCTTTTCTCCCTTTTAAGCATATTTTCCTTTCCTTTGACATATTCCTTTTTCCCTATTCCTGAAAATGTTAAACTATGCACTATTGAAACTTTTTTTTAATGTTTACAGATTTGCTACAAAGTGTAGCCATGAGAGACAAGCACCCCGCAATAAGAATGGTGCTATCACACTTATGTATACGCATTCATGCAAGTTTTCTACCGTGCATGTCGGATGATTGCATACTTTTGCCCAGAGAGAGAGAGAGAGAGAGGAGAGAGAGAGAGGGAGAGAGAGAGAGAGGAGAGAGAGAGAGGAGAGAGAGAGAGAGAGAGAGAGAGAGAGAGAGAGATTCACGCACGTACGCACGCACGTACGCACTCACGCACACACCACACACACACACACACCACACCACACACACACACACACACACACACACACACACACACACACACACACACACACACACACACTCACTCACATACGGAGGTCAATTTTTCAAACAGTGAAGACCACTCCTGCTAACATCAAACCACTTCACTAACTCGTCAGCTGAGGGAAACATGACCAGCAGACCAATGAACTCTGGTATTTTCCCATGTCTGCCTTCAGCACTTCAGGCTTCTTCATGAGCAAAGTCCTCTTGAATAGCCACTGAACTTTTCCTCTGTCAAAGGAAAAGAAGAATACAGAAAAAAAAAATATCTGAAGAGGTTGGGATACATCACCCCCAAATGTCGTTTCTTCCTGTATTTTAACACTAAATTCAGGATTTAGACAAAACAAACAAACAAACAAGTGAAACAGACAGTCTGGCCCCCTAAAACAGATCACAAAAGGGCCACCATAAAACAGCAAAACAAGAAAGCAAAAATAAAAAAAAACCCAAAACCAATGACTGATCATAGTATCAGAATGTTGACGAATTAACAGAAAAAAAACAACCCAAATTTGACTTTGAAACCAAAAGGAATAAGAGACAAAAATATAAGAAAATGAGAAAATTTTCAGATGAAATACAATTGACAAAACTGACAACAAAGTTACTAATAGAAAAATGATTAAATAAACAAAACACTGTTGCTTCGTGTAGAACAAATTATATTGGAGGCTATCTCTGAACGTTCTGACAAATTTAAGGACAAAGTTTTGATCGGCTTTGTTCAGAAAGGTTAGAGATATTAACGATGCTCGAGCATGCAAACACACACACACACACACACACACACACACACACACACACACACACACACACACACACACACACACACACACACACACACTTGCGCGCTGGCAGGCAGACAGACAGACAGCAGACAGCGCACAAACGAAGAGACAAATATAGAAATAAAGACAAAGCGAGACACACGCACAAAAACCCTACACACACACACACAACATACATACAAAACAATATATGTATATATATATATATTATATATATATATATATATATATTATATAGTGTACCCCCCCCCCACACACACACAACATACACCCCTTCCCTCACACACATCTACCTTTTCATTGTCTTTCATCGAGAAAGGAAAACTTGATCACCTCGCCAATAAGCTGGAGCATTTTTCAATGTCTCACTCGCTTCCCCCTCGCCAAGATAAAGTCATCTTTGATAACCGCCAGTTTAGAAGCACAGAAAGGCTGAAACAATACCCTCTCTGACATCCCCCATACGTACGTACAGAAGACAAAACAAAGAAAAGAGAAAGAGACAGGCAGAGAGGAGAGAGAGAGAGAGAGAGAGGAGAGAGAGAGAGAGAGAGAGAGAGAGAGAGAGAGAGAGAGAGAGAGAGAGAGAGAGAGAGAGAGAGAGAGAGAGGATGAGGAGATGAAGAGAGAGATGAGGAGAGAGAGTGAGAGGTGTGAGTGGATTGGTGATGATAGGAATATTGAGGTGAAGTGTGTGTTGTGTGTGTGTGTGTGTGTGTGCGTGGTGTGTGTGTGCGTGGTGGTGTGTGTGTGTTGTGTGTGTGTGTTTGCATGAATGTTTGTGGTTGTTAGTACGTGTGTGTGTGTGTGTGTGTGTGTTGTGTGTGTGTGTGTGTGTGTGTGTGTGTGTGTGTGTGTGTGTGTGTGTTGTGCGTGCATGCATATTTATGTGTGTCAGTATATGTGTATGTGGTGAACATGGTGTGTATGTGTATGTGTGCTTGCATGCATGCATGGCGCGCTCGCTCGCGCGCGCGTGTGTGTGTGTGTGATTGCATGTGTATTCACCCCCTAGTCCCCACCCGCCCACCCCAGAACTTCTGCAAAGATCATTGGGTCAATGATGAATGTGGACAGGCAGGCAGACAGGTGAAAGTCAGACCAGTGAAAGCAGATGGTACTGATGATAGCAAAAGCCGAATGGATAAAGCCACGAACGATCCTTCTGCTCTAAATGAGCCCGAAATCCTGGGTCTTGAGTTCGAATTCCGACAGCAGCCTTGGCGGATGTAGGAATATATCCTGACAATGTCCCGAGTCATTTTCTTTGCAGAGGAGTGAGAGTTATGCAATATTCTAGGTCAACTAATAAGCAGCACTGCCAGAGCTTTACTATCCTATTACCCCTATGTAGAAAATTACAGTTACGTGTAAAGATGTCTTTGGTTGTGTCAAATGTCCCATGCCGACGTTGCATGCGCTGGGGCGGAGTTGTCAGGTGATTAACGGGCAGTGCAATGGCATTTTCGCTCATATGACAGACATCAATAGTCGCTTGTTGAATGTTTGACAACGACGAAGAAGAAGAAGGGTAAGATATTTGGAGAATGTAAAAATACGAATATACCCAGCATGCATGCGAGGTTTTGCTAATGTGGTGGTTGATATACCTGGTTAGTTATTTTCTGTGGACTGTTCAAAGTAAAAGATGGAGTAGCGCAATTAGAACGCCTTGTATGCGACAGGACCTTCAATGAAAACTGAAAAAAAACCGTAACAGGTTGTGGACGGCCATCTATATTATCATGGCCAACATCAGTGTTGTTTCCCCCTTCCTGATTTTGTCCTCATTGACCTTTATTGACTTGATTCTCCTTAATTTAAGTGCCTGAAATGGCTTGAAAGTGTCTCCCAATTTATCAGACAAACAGGTAGCTTAAAAACAGTGAACATGCAAAAATATCATACAGGTTTACTTAAAATTTCAGAATGATTTTCAGTTGGATTTGTGAGACATAGTGCACGTTTTGGGTGACCTCCAGGGAAAGTACACAACACCAACATAACGAATACAAAAAGAAAGAGAAAACTCCAACCACATGATAAAAAAGCAAAACCCTTTCGAATTCTGAGCAGTGAGCTCTGTAAGATGCTGATGATGGCTAATGAATAGGCAGTATCATAAGTCCATTTTCTTTACATGGCTTAGCTAGGAGCCAAAAGTCTTCAGTGGCACCATGGCAAATGTTTTGCTTTATCACAGACTACCTCAAATACTTTCATCTCTATATGTAATTAGTAGAACGTATTCAAATCTTTAGGGAAAATTGGGGAATACACCCATTTTATTGTTTCTATCTCCTCATTTAGGAGAGAAAGAGACCAACGGACAGAGAAACAAAGAAAGAGACCCACCAAAAAACTCCCACAAAACCCAACCTCCCCCACAAAAATTATTTTTTAACCCTAAAAAGAAAAAAAACTCGAAAAATGAAAGAAAAAAGGAACACTAGTCTGTCAAAAAACACATCACCATAAAAAAAATCTTCAAGAAAAAAATCTTTTTAAAATACCAACAATATGGCAAAAGTCTGCAATGTTCATCCCCCCTGCTCTTCATCACTAAAATTCCTACACCATAATATACCCACCACACACACTCACACACACAAAAAACAGCACCTTGCCAACACACCCCCCCCCCCCACCACAAAACTACTATATTTATGTGTCCTTGCTCCTTCACCCCCCCCTCCCCCGCCATCCCCACCTCCACCCCCCACTAAAAACTAAAGCAAGCGATATAGCAATAGCAGAAGCAGCAGCAGCAGCAGCAGCAGCAGCAACTTACTGTACCAACTACACAAACATCGTTCACTCACTCGTCGACTGACAGCGAAACCTGACTAACAGACCAATGAAGATCGGTATTTAGATGGAGCAGATTAGCAAGCTACGGTACTGGGGAGGGGGGCCTAGCCCATAGCCCACCCTCCCTCCCTCCCTCCCTCCTACCTACCTACCTACCAGGGGTGGGTTGTCTGAGAGAGACTTGTATTGTTTTTCCATGTCCAACTCACTTCAGGAAAAACTTACTACGCTCTGATGGAACCAACGTACGTGATGGAACCTTACTACTAGGCCTACCCCTTGGCATACCTAGCTACCCCCAAGAGGCACGGAAAAGTAATCGTTGATGGTCATCATTGTAAGAGTAAAGAGAGAAGAGTTGGAGGGGGGGGGGTTAGTCTCTCTCTCTCTCTCTCTCTCTCTCTCTCTCTCTCTCTCTCTCTCTCTCTCTCTCTCTCTCTCTCTCTCTCTCTTTTGTGACCACGTCTGTCCTTCTCTAGGCTACTTGTACCTGTCCAGTCCGAAGTATCGTTGATTGTCACTGTAGTGTCTGTCTGTCTCTCTCTCTTCTGTCTTCTCTCTCTCTCTCTCTCTCTCTCTCTCTCTCTCTCTCTCTCTCTCTCTCTCTCTCTCTCTCTCTTTCCAGCCTTCCTCCCTCCTACCTCCCTCCTTCCTCTCCTCATCTCCTTCTGCCCCCTCCCCCTCCTTCCCTCATCTTCAAGCCTGATCTGGTAAAAATGTCTGACATGCTTGCTTCAAACGCCCGTTGACAGGTCTCGAATCTGGTAGTCATTTTAACGGTAAAAGCGAGAGGACGCGTGTCTGACCGAAGCCTGTAGGAAAGAAAGAAAGAAAGAAAGAAAGAAAGAAAGACAAAAACAACAGACAGAAAAGAAGACAGACAGACGACAGATACAGGAAAAAGAACAGACAGAGGAAAGGACAGAAGACAGGAAGAAAGAAAATTGAAGAAAGAAAGGGAGAACAAAAGAATGACAGACAGAAAGAGAAAGCCAAAAAGATTAGAGAGAGAGAGAGAGAGAGAGAGAGAGGAGAGACGACAGAAGAAGAAGAGACGAGAAGCAGGAGAGAGAAAATGGAGAGAGAGGTTAAACATAAAGGAAAGAAAGAGAGAAAATGAAAGAAAAGAAAGAAATATCAGGAAAAAATGAAAGAAGAGAAAGAGCCTAAAGAATAGGGGGGGGAAAAATCAAAGATAGAGAAAGAAACATGAAGAAAAGACAGAATAAAAGACAGACAAAAATGAGAAGTTGAAAAAGAAAAAAAACAACAAAGGAACAAATAAAAGAAAGACAGGAACAGATAACAAAAGACAGAAAGAGAAGAAGGAAATTAAAGAAAGAAAAGGAAAAGTACAGGAAAAGAAAACAAAAAAAAGATGATAAGAAGGAAAACAAACAGAAGAAAAGAAGAATGAAGAGAATGAGAGGAAAAAGAAAAGAAAAAAAATGAGTAGGAAAGAGAAGGGGAAAAAAAGGAAACAGAAGGAAGAAATAATCGTAGATGGAAGAAAAAAGGAAAGGAAACAAGGAAGAGGAGAGAGGAGAACGAGAAGCAAGAAAAAAAAAAATAGAAGAAGAAGGAGGAAAAAGAGCAGATATGAGGATGATGATGAATGAGAGATGATGATGATGATGATGATGGGGTGGTGATGATGATGATGATGATGATATGATGTGATATATGATGATGATGATGATGATGATGTAAGAGAATTAGAAAGAAAACCAAGATAAAAGTAAAAGGAGCAGATAGAAGAAGAAGAAGAAGAAGAAAAGAAGAAGAGAAGAAAAAAAAAGAAGAAGAAGAAGAAGAAGAAGAAGAAGAAGAAGAAGAAGAAGAAGAAGAAGAAGAGAAGAAGAAGAAGAAGAAAAGAAGAAGAAAAAGAAGAAGAAGAAGAAGAAAGAAGAAGAAGAAGAGAAGAGAGAAAACCCTCTCATGTGCAAGAGGAAGATGATGATGATGATGACGACATTGATGATAGTCAAGATGACGAAGACTACAGTTTATGATATCATTTTCGTTCTTCGGCTAGAGTGGTGGTACAATGATGATGTTGGTGTTTAACGTGATGATGATGATGATGATGAGATGATGATGATGATGATGATGATGATGGGATAATGATGATGATGATGATGATGATGATGATGATGATGATGATGACGACGACGACGACGACGATGACGATAGATGACTACGACGAACGATGGCAGTAACGACTGTGAAGAAAAAGAACAAGGACAGGAAGCATTCGGAGAAAGAATAAGAAAAAGAAAAAAAGAAAAGGAAAAGGAGAGAGAGAGAAAAAAACAACAACATTACTTGGGTAGAAGCAGTTGTAATGTAGTAAAAGATAGGGGAGAGGATAGCAAGGGAAAGGAAAGGGTGCCACGAAGGCTGTGATTTTTCTTCTTCCCCCTCCATTCCATTTGTCACATTGACACTGACAGTCAGCGACAGGTTCAACCTCCACAGAACAAACAGACAGACAACAGACAGACAGATAGACTGACAGACAGACAGGCAGGCACGCAGACAGACTGACTGACAGACAAAAGACAAAACCTCAATGCCACTGAACCGCTCCCTAAAACTGCCAAGGTCTTTCCTCTCCTAGGCCTTACATTGTTCGTTTACATTGGACGAGATGTAAGAATCGCGCAAATTTTCTTTTCTTTTCTTTTTCTTTTTTTAAAGCATTTTCTGTTTTGCTGAAACTGTGTGTAGAAGCTGTTTACTGGGCAGGAGTGAAGGAAGGGGTGGATGGGAGGGGAAGGAAGGTGGGGGGGGGGGGGGAAGCGAAGGCTTGGAGGGGGGGGGGGTGTAAGTTGATATTGATCTGGACTGTCTGATATTGTCTAGTTACTTGTCTGTCTGTTGTCTGTCTGTCTGTCTGTCTGTCTGTCTGTCTGTCTGCCTTCCTGCCTGTCTGTCTGTGTGTTCTGTCTGTCTCTGTTTCTGTCTGTCTGTCTGTTTTTCATATACACGGGCCGGTACACGTGCAAACGTTTGAGTGTGCTTATAACATACATATCTATAAACACATGACAAACAAGAACCTACAACATTAAGCACTTATATTATTCTTCAATTATGATATTCGTTCTTTCTTGTTTGTATTCCAGGCAAGTTAGTGACATTGGTTGAAAGAACTAAATTCTTATTTTCCTCAAAGCAAACTTCGTAGTGTTGTATTAACAAAAAAAAAATCAAGGATGTTTTAACTTTGATTTTGACTTGACTTTGGAGGAAAGAGGCAAACAAAGAAAAAAACTGTATAAACCCAAAACGCAAGAGAAATACACACGAATCAGGTGAGAGAAAAAAAACAAGGTAGAAACAAAGAGAAGGACAGAAAAGAGGGAATTCCTAGCACAGAATTTTCAGAAGGTAGGAAAAATATTTATGCTGCCACATCCCTGATACCCCCCCCCCTTCCGCCCCAATGAAGGGGTGGGGGTGGATAGAAACAAGACGTGTGATTGGACACCTGAGCCAAAACCAAAATAAGAGAGAGGAAAAAGGCATCCTTTACACTGATCATCAGTGGACATAGGATACGAAAGAAGACGTAAGATGATCAGATCTGAGAACACACAGCATGAACCACTGATTAGATTTCCAACCCCAGCGGCGCACCTGGGGTACATAAACATGGGAACAGAATACACACACTAGCAGGAGTGGCGCGGTCTTGTTTTGCTTGTAGAATAGCCCAACATGCCCAGTAGGAGAGATAGGTAGATGTATTTAAGTAAGGAGGTTACGTTTACAAAATAGGGACCCTCAACATCGTGTGATGTAAGCAACAAAGTGAAGCATATTGGTCTATGTATTGTGAGGGTACAGAGTTAATGTGTTGGGAAACAAGAGAAATTACCAAAAAGTTTGCTGCATTGAAGTAACTAATTAGTGCTGAGCTGATCTTTAGCGTGGAATGGTTTAGTTTACGTATTTTAGCCATAGTCTGTACACAAGCATGAGTATTAACAGGAAAAACAGAGTGCTTTGGAGGGTGTTTTGGTAACCGTGTTGATATTGGTTGCCTGAATAAACATGAAAGCATTTTCGGTTTTTTTGGGTTTCTCTTCTGTTTCTTCTCTCTTGGTTTCTTTTCTGTTACAGTCTTGCTGTGTTTCTTGTCTTTCATTTGGGGTTTGGCTGGTGGGAAACCAAAACTAAACTAAACAAAAACAAAAAAAGGCTGATCTGATATTATGTTAAATGATTTTTTTCCCCATGGTTTGGTCAGCTTTCCACAGAATTTGAAATCTTAGCCAATGCAGGAAATGTACTGTAG
Organism: Stramonita haemastoma; assembly: GCA_030674155.1. NCBI lineage: Eukaryota > Metazoa > Mollusca > Gastropoda > Neogastropoda > Muricidae > Stramonita > Stramonita haemastoma. The sequence goes on from CM060324.1 coordinate 30,625,648, forward strand.
TATGCTGTTGGATATCCCCTAATGAAGCAGATTTCCAAGTATAAATAAAGCTAGTTTTCCTTGAGCTGGCTGCCTCTTGAATGGGTGACCGATTCATATGCCTTGATTTCAGCAAAGTCTACAATTCACCCAGCTGTAAATGGGTACCTGTCCTCTTTAGGTCAGGGGAGGTAAAGCAGTGAGGGAAAGGAGATTTATGTCGCCCTTTAATATGCAGGCCCTAGTGAAGCTGAGGTATCTGAAACACTGCTTCCCAGTGACCGCATTTGTTATGGGACACCTTAATCTCTTTTATCCCAGAGAAGACGTCATCAAAGTCCAGTGACACCAGTTTAGTTTTCGTTTCCTCCTCTCTTCATCACAGCAATGAGATATTTATTATAAGCAAAAACAGCAGCAAGAACAACAAGAACTAAAAGAAAACAAAAACAAAACTAACAACAGCAACCGTAACTACAGCTACAAAATCCAACCAGAAGAGAGTGGTATACCTGGGTTGGAATTGCTCGTGACATATCCCATGACGCAGAGGAATAAAAGAAACCATAGCGGATAGGTTGCAGAACGAGTCCAAGAATCGTACTATCCATTGCTGTCTTCAGCCAATGCACACTTCTGCGCGTTTTTTGTTGTTGCTTTTCTTTGTTTAAATGTTTTGTTTTGTTGTTTGTTTGGTGCTGCGTTCTTCGTTCCTCAGCTAGAGCTCTGAGCTTCACCAATGGTGAGATATTGCGTATGCGACTGTTTTTGCACACCTTGCATCCCGACTCCGGAGATAACTTTCAAACCCGACACCAATATGGATATGATTTTGTTGTTATTGTTTTTTAAAAAATTTATCTTAATTACCTATCAGCACGAAATGGTCTACTCTTGTGAAAGGCAGAATGGGTATTAACGTGTGTGCAATATGTTCTGCGTGTGTTTGCGCCTGTCTTATCCGAAGGATTTTGTTGGGAGTGAAGTCAGCACGGCTAAAGTTCTCCAGGGAAAAGATCCCCTTGAACGGGCATCTCGGTGGTGGCCCGAACCCAGGCTGGAACTGGGGCCATCAGACCACGAGCTCTAACCGCCAGACTGGACTACCCACTACAGCTGACATCTGTATTGTTCTTTTCTTTATTTGTGTGATTGTTTGTTTAATATGACAGTCAACACTCAACTCAACTTCCTCTGTTGCAGCTGTCATGGGTAGGAGCCCCACGCAACGCTACCAGGGAATCACTCTCTCTCTCTCTGTCTGGCTAGTAGTAACATGTGTGGAGTTTTTGGTAAAGAGGTTTAATATCAGTGGTTTACCATCACCTCCTGATATTAACTCTCTCCTGTTAGCGTTACTTTGGTGGCACTACATGGAGGTAGGAGTATAGGACTTGGGAGTTCACAAAGACAGAGTAGTGTCGGCCCCAAGTTATAATGGTAAGTAAAAAAAAATATATATAAAAAAAGAAATACTCATCCACATGATGGACTCTTTGTATTACTATGGCAGATAACCTGCCAGATTCTTTTGCAAAGATTGTGATTTATTTTGTTTTGGCAAACCTGTCTGCCTAGCATACAGCAGGGGGTGTTAGTGTCCAAAGTAGTTTTGCAGTCTCCTCTTCACATGACTGCCTCCCTAATGACACCCACAGACCCAGGCATGCAGAGACTACTAATACTACTACTACCCATGAAAACAGCTCCAGCAGGTATGAGATTTAAAAAAAATTGGAGAGGATATTTTTTCTTTCTTTTTTTTAAAACCAAGTTTTGCGAAAAGAATGTGAAATAAATTGAAAATCTGGACTGTTAAAGTGCTTTATCTGTCAGCAAAGATGGGTGGCCAAAAAACTTCACAATCAAACATAAAAGCAAAAGACAAAACAACAAAGCACCCCCCCAAAAAAAAAAAAAAGAAGAAACAAACACACAAATAAAAAAAAACAAAAACAAAAAGAACCCCCCCAACTGAATATGAAAATAAAGAACCACTAAAAATTTGCTCCAATCTGGGTCTGATTTGGAGCCTATCGATATCATTTTTGGTTTGTTGTGACTGGAATTATCAAGTTGCTACATGTAGTGTGTGTGTGTGTGTGTGTGTGTGTGTGTGTGTGTGTGTGTGTGTGTGTGTGTGTGTGTGTGTGTGTGTGTGTGTGTGTGTGTGTGTGTGCTTGCGTGAGGGGCGTGAAAAGAAGGTGCTATTGCTATTGCCAATATTATATATTTTTTTATTTATTCAATTTTTATATCAAAGATAATGGAATAAGCACTCATGTGCTTTTTTACATCAAGTCCCCGTGTGTATGCAGCTTTTGTTAATGTCATCTGTTCCCACCGGCACACGTTGGCCTACTCTTACGAAAAGCGGAACAGGATTTAACGTGTGTGCAAAATGTTCCGCGTGCGTTCGTACACGGGGCCTCGGTTTATAGTCTCACCCGAAGGACTTTTGGGAAAGTGAGTGCCTAGATTCTAAAGGCATCTGTTTTTAAGTGTGCGTTTGAAAGCACATACAGTTAAGACGTGAACGTTAATTGTTTTGTTTTTGTACAATATTGCTTCTCCTTTGGTTTTTTTTGTGTCCTTGCTATAGGTTTTGTTGGTTATTTTATTATTGGGGGTGATGGTAGCTGGTATTTTGCTTTTTGTTGGTCTGTATTTTTATGGATGGCTTGATGCAAGACAGCAAATAATAATAATAGGCCTGCATGTTTAATCGTGTGGGAGGAAAGAGGACTTCAATGTGGACATTTTTGTCAGGCTAATATTTCCGTGTGCCTAGTCTTTATACCTTGTTGTATTAATGTGTGTTTGTTCAAGAAAGTAAGGTGAGAAATAAAAGAGGATAGTTGATGTGGTGCTAAGATACTGTGATGAGAAACACACTTCCTCCTTTGCAGTGTATATGTGTTTTCCTTTTTTTCTGATTTGTCTCCCCATCTTTTATAATTGTTTTTGTCTGAAATGGATGGCTTGATGAAAAAACCAACAACATAAAGCATCCGTTATTTCACGTACTATCTGGGAAAGGAAAATGAATTTGACTTTCAAATTCTCTCTCTCTCTCTCTCTCTCTCTCTCTCTCTCTCTCTCTCTCTCTCTCTCTCTCTCTCTCTCTCTTCTCTCTCTCTCTCTCTCTCTCACACACAACTGCACAGGGGCCTGCATTCAGATTACATGTGCAAACAATTGTTCATATGTGTGTATGTGTGGTTTTTTTTTGTGTGTATGTACATTAGTGTATGGAAGTATATATATATATATTATATGTATTGGCATGGGTGATTGCCTTTCCAATCGACCATTCGAGTGACGTGGAGAAGGGGGTTCTGCTGCATGGGTAACAGCTTGCCTTCCACACGTGTTACCCAGGTTTTTCGCTCTAGATCCTAGAGCGCAACTCCATAGTCTTCCGAGACTGATGGATGCCCATGATGATTTGGCATGTACATGTGGTTACATGCGTGTATGCTCACGTAGGACCCATTCACACTTCTCTATATGTTTGTAACCCTCACCTGTACACATTGCTTGTGCTTGTGTCAAGCAGAGAATGTGTGTGTGGAATGTCTATTGTTTCTTGGCTCCAGTTCATGGGTTTTTTTTTTGTTCTCCTTCTGTTCATTATTTGGATGTTCTGCCTTGTATAGAATGACAGCTACAGACAAGAATTTTGTTTACAGAGTTTCCTGCAGGTCATTCACCTTCAGAAAGAAACATGATTCCTGCCCAGAGCTTCTTACCAGTCCATTCTTCTCAGTGGAAGGCAGGTAGAGCATTCCAGGTATCGGAGTGCACCTGCTGGAGGGTATGGCTGCAAGGCTGAGGGACAGGAGACAGCAGTGGAGTCAGTGGCTGCTGCACTATGTGGGAAGTCATCGCCAGTTACATCAACTTTACACCTTCTGGGGTTTGTGCACGTGCAACAGCAAACTAGTCCAATCTGTTAGTTATGTGCCATGTGTCGACTGTTTTGCTGTTTCCTCCTTACATTGTTTATTGCTAGGAGAATTGTTTTGAGTGGCTTGAGCTGTGGGTTTTGTTTTTCTCTCTCTATGGGTATGTTTCATGACAGAAGAGATGAAAAAAGGGATAACAATATGATTATGAAATGATGTTATAGTTTTCTATGTAACCTTAAATTGTGACACCCACCCCATCTCTGCCAATGTTTTCCAGATTCTCTTTTCTGAGATGGCATTTTCATTATTTCTATAAATTATAATGTTGCTGATGATTGTGTTTTTGCTTTTATTTAGTGTACGCTTGACCTCGTTTTGATATGTCTTCTTTAAATCTTTAACATTTGTATGAATTATGCAATATGGACAAGTGTGTATATAGTTTTAAGTTTCAGGGTTTCGAATTTGGTGACATTAAAAGGCAACTTTGAGGTGGTGGTGGTTGGTGGTGGTGGTGGTGGTGGTGGTGGTGGTGGTGGTGATGGTGGTGGTGGTGACGGTGACAGCGTGTGTTTTGCTTGTTTCTTTGCTGTTGTAGATCTTTAACATTTTCCCTTTTCTAGTATCATCACTTACTGATACAAAATCTGTTTCAAATCGTTTTTATTGCATTCTCTCTATGTATGTTCTAAAACATTGGAGGTAAAATAAAAAGTAACAGTATGAGGCTGTCTAGCAGTGCTGTGATTATTCATTTTACAGTAGCAACACCTTTTTACTATCATTCTAGAAAGTAGTTTTTGTAGAACACTTTCATCTTCCCACTTTTGAATAACGTATATTACTGATTTAGTTTTTGATTTTTTTTTAATCTGCATGGTCTGTTTATTGCTGCTGTTTTGCATAACTACGCAATATTTGTATCCAGGGTACAATAGAGTCTCACATCTTAAATTCACGAAGTCGGAATGCGGCTATCTTCATGGTGGGCAGAAACGGTCAATCCCACACACAGAAACTTGATGTTGGTGAAACTAGGAGCTCTAGCCAAGAAGTGGGAAAGAGTGTCAAAAATGTTGAAAATGCAGTTTGTTGCCTTGTGTGGCATTAAAAATAGATTGAAATTTGTTTGTTTGCGTACTTGTTTGGTTCTAAAAAAAATCTGTGGATGATCTAGACACCAGGACATGAAGTTGAAATTGTAGCTTTCATTAAAAAGTTTCAATATGTCTAGCTGGGCATTGGATTTCTGTTACCAAAATACAGAAAATCGTGTGTTCGGATAAAATATATAAGCTGCTACAATTATGTTTTAACATCTGGGGCCAAATGATTATATTTTAGTTGACTCAAGACGTATCTATATGCAGACAAGTCATTTTTCAAGTTTTAAAATGCAGCAATTAAACAAAATTAAAAGAGCTGACTCTCGCACATAAAACACAGCCATCTTTCTAGATCCAAGCTGCAATGTCAAATTTCATTGTCCACATACAAGTTAACAGAATCAACAGAGTTATCAGTGCTGACTACACGCTCCTCAAAAATCCTTGGATGAGACTTTAAACCGAGGCCATACGTACGCAGAACATTTTGTGCACACGTTGAAATCCTGTACCACTTTTCGTAAGAAGAGGGCCATTGTGTGCCGGTGGGAACAGATGACAAGATTTACAAACCTACATAAACACGGGGGCTGGATGTAAAAAGTATATGTAAAAAAAGAACGTGAGTGCTTATTCCATTATCCTCGATATAAAAGAATAAATAAATAAATAAAACAAATCACCAGGTTAGTATTTCATACTGACCTGAGACTTAACACTTATTCAAACAACAATTTGCCAGCCATAATCGACATGGACTTGAACACTGACATCTATTTTTAACATAATTATTTATTCATTTATTTATTTATACATATTTCTTGTAAGACTATCATCAAGATTGATCCTGATTGTGAATGCTCCATCAAGTTCAAACTTCTCAGTATCTTTTGCATCTAAACACATGCAAAAAAAGGCAGGTATATGAACGACTATACAATAATTGTTATCAACAAGAAGGAAGAGCAGGCAACCGGGTGAGTGTTTTCGAAACCAGACGCTACATTGACTTACCCGAGTTTGAATGAGGCTGACAGGTTTAAGGTCAAGGTAAATGCTTGGTTAAACAAAACAATACCAAACAAGACATCCTCGTACACACAAAACACCTCTAAAAACAAATAAACTTGTCTTGGCAGCTAGGGGCAAAAAAACTGTCCATAGTCTGTCAGTCTGTGGCAGAAATGACAAATAGTTCTCACCATTCATTGTACGTAGTAAATGGTGTGTGTGTGTGTGTGTGTGTGTGTGTGTGTGTGTGTGTGTGTGTGTGTGTGTGTGTGTGTGTGTGTGTGTGTGTGTGTGTGTGTGTGTGTACACGAGCGTACAAGCGTGTGCGTTACAGCGCCTGTGCATGTATATATATAATATATATATATATATATATATATATATATATATATATATATATACACACGTGTGTGTGTGTGTGTGTGTGTGTGTGTTCGCAGGGGCGGGGCTATGGCATGTTTGTGTAAAGGAGTGTATATGAGCACATGCATGCACACTCGGGGATGTATGGAAATAAACTTTTACATTGATTGTTCTACTCATATGTGCACTAGAGAAGAGGGGATAGCTTAGTGGTTAGAGCATTGAGCACCTGATCTGAGGGCCCGGGATCAATCCACTTCCAAGGCACCCAACCCATTTAAAGAGTGTTTTTTCCTGGAGTTAACATTAGTACCAAATCCACTCGTCGAAAGTCCTTCTGATGAAGTTATAAAACGGTACAGTGTACAAATGAACGCAGATCGTCTTCCACACACGTTAAAATCTGTTCCATCTTTTAAAAGAGTAGGTCAATGTGTGTCAGAGAGATCAGATAACATTTAAAAAATAAACAAACACGTAGTCATGTTATGTTTATCCATCATTCCTCATGTCGGAATGCAGCTACCTTAGTGGTGCCGAAAGACAGTGGGATAGGCTTAAAACCTCACAGTTAACCTCTAGAGATCCAAGGAAGAAAAGAAAACGTCTGCGCACATGTACTAGTGAATGTGTGTGGTCTAAGCAGAGCTCTGTGGCGCAGCATCTGTGTTGACATGTTTTCAACCATTTATTTATCTCTTTTTGTTTTGGAAACAGTTGCCCCGAAAAGAAAGCTACAAACAGGAATTTTGTTTACAATTTTTCCAGGCCATTCACTTTCGGTGTGAAGCACAGTTCCTTGGGCAATGCTGTTTACCGTTCTGGTCTCCTCCAAGGAAGGCGGGAAGAGCATTCCAGATATTTGGGGGGTACTCCTGCTGGAGTGTACTGCAGCAATGTTGAAGGACAGGGGACACCAGGGGAATTTCAGGGGGCTACACTATGTGGGGAGTCATGGCTAGTTTCATGACTGTTCTAACTTTAGGGTCGTTTTCTATGTGCAGCTTCAAACTTATCCATCTGATTGTTATGGGTTTGAAGATAATAAATGTGAGTGTGCTGTGCGTCATAGGTAAATATACTCATGCAAAGTATAAATTATGCCCTTGTTGATTTTTGTATTTGTTTTTGCCAGCTCACTTGTTTCTTGGACAAGACCTACAAATAGGAATCTTGTTCAATAAAGCTTTCCAAGGTCCTTCACATTCAAAACAAAGCACGATTCTCGCACCAAGCTTTTTACCAATACATTGCCCTCCGCGGAAGCCAGGTAGAGCATTCCAGGTATGTGTGCACCTGCTGGAAAGTATGGCTGCATTGCTGAAAGACAGGAGGCAGCAGTGGAGTCAGTGGCTGCTACACTATGTGGGGAGTCATCGCCAGTTACATCAACTGTTCGCCTTCTGGGGTTTGTGCACATGCAACAGCACACTCATCCCTCTGTTTCTCTGTGAAGTTTCTTTTTTAGTTTTGTTCGTTTTCTCCTGTGAACGCACCCACAAGATTTTGCGCACACGTTAAAACTTGTTCCGCTTTTCGGAAGAGTAGGCAAATGTGTCCTGGCGGGAACAGATGATTTTTTACAAAAACTGCATGCACTCAGGGACTTAATGTAAAAAAGACCCCACATGAATGCTTATTGCATTACCTCTGAAATAAAAAGTGAGCAAAAATGAATAAAAATTAATTAAGAGGTTTGTTTGTACTGTCTTATTTGCTGGTGTGTCTGAAGATAGTAGGAAGAAAAATAAAGGACACAAGTTCGAGTCGGTCAGGTCATGCTCTATGTGTGTGTGTGTGTGTGTGTGTGTGTGTGTGTGTGTGTGTGTGTGAGTGTGAGTGTGTGTGTGTGTGTGTGTGTGTGTGTGTGTGTGTGTGTGTGTGAGTGAGTGAGTGAGTGTGAGTGTGTGTATGTGTGCATGCATGTGTATGTGTCTTTATGTGTTTTGTTTTTGCTTCTTTTTTTTCTCTAAATCTGTACTTTTCATCCAATATCAGGAAAGAGCAAATACAAATGTCAATTTAAAGAAAACCCTTTTTATCTACCCCTCTCCCCCATTCATTTTGGTTTGAATCCATCCATCAGCAACAGACCAAAAACATTTATAGGAATAAGCGCAACCCACTCTTTGATGTGAGAACAGCTATTTTCCACTTCTTTATCTATTCAGCGAAAACTAAATATCAGAAGTTAGAGATAATGGATAATTACTAAGACATTTAATAGGAACCTTGTTATTTAAGACAAATCACCAAGTTCCACATCAGCGATTCTGTGATTTGCCCCTGTGGCACTTCTCCCATGACAGTGGAACACTTCCCCCAGACCTGTCCAACACACCAAACCTGAGGGCTGATATCTGGCCTACTGACCTACCAATGAGGGATAAACTTTTCAGATCCCTAGAGGGTCTTCAACGTATCACTGTGTTTAGCAGGGCCACTGCAGTTGCTGTCTCAGCATTCAATAAAGAAGAACTTATTTTAAAAGAACGAAGGTAACAATGGATGGATAAATGTATAGATGGATGGATAAATGGATGGATGGATGGATGAATGGAAACAGCACAATGCTTGCAATAGAAAAGGAATACATCTCCAAAGTGTTCCGATTCAGGTAAAAAAGCTAACCCCTAAAAAAACAACAACAAACAAAACAAAGAAAAGTAGTGTCCTATTTTGTTTAACATTATCTTAGTCCACGTACGCATTAAGAAACAGGCACAAAAGACTCTGATGATGAAACACAAAGGTTCAAACTGCATAATAGCACACCTGCAGTCGTAAATTCCATCATGGTTGATTCAAAATCCTTTACATTAATCCCAATCTACACAACCTAAAGATCAAGTCTCTCATCCCAGCCTCTTTTCCTCCTTCAGTCAAAGGCACAAAACCACAGATTTATTTTTTCTCCCTCAGTATGAAACACGTTTAGAAGAGCACTGGGAGTAAAAACATGGGTGTTTGAGAAGCCACGTGGTGGAAAAATAATGTTGATTCACCTGATACTGAATCAGCACTGCCTGGCTCCAGGTTAAAGGCTACAGCTTTCCTTGCAAATACCACACACATAGTTTAGTTGGCAGAACTGAAGATTGTTTTCTTTTTCTTTTTTATGAAAAACAAAGTTAGTTTATTTGTTTTTGTCACATTAAATGGACGATGTTTTCTTCAAACATCAATATATTTTCAATTACTACTGATGGGGAAGGGACTCAGAGGGACACAGCAGTTAAAGTTTTGTTTTTTGTGATTTTGGGGTCCTTTTTTTCCTCAGCTAGAACTCCAAGGTTCACCAATGGTTCGAGTTTGTGTATTTGACCTCTGTGTGAAAGTTTAAGAGTATATATATATATATATATATATATATATATATATATATATATATATATATATATATATATATATGTGTGTGTGTGTGTGTGTGTGTGTGTGTGAGTGTGTGTGTGTGTGGTGTGTGTGTGTGTGTGTGTGTGTGTGTGTGTAGGCAGTGTTACCATTCCTAAATCCTTCTACAGTTGTATATATTGTCAATGAACAAAACATCCATGTCTGGCAAAATGTGTTTCCTTATGTTTTCATCTTCCTTTTGTTGTTTCTGTTTGTTTGACAGTTTGGTTATTTTAAACTGTAATGTCTTTGCTTTGTTTGCTAGCATTTAGTTTTAGACATTGACAGCAAGTAGTCTTACAGAGCAGAGACCATAACAACAAATAGGGGTATTGTTTACACCTAATTGTAGGCCATTCACCTTCAAAGCAAAACATGGCCGAACTGCAATTCTTTTCCTAGATCAACTTTCCACTGTGTGAGCTGGCAGGTAGAGCATTCCAGGTATGGGTGCACCTGCTGAAGTGTATGGCTGCAATGCTGAAGGACAGAAGACAGCAGTGGAGTCAGTGGCTGCTACACTGTGTGGGGAGTCATCGCCAGTTACATCAACTGTTCACCTTCTGGGGTTTGTGCACGTGCAACAGCACACTTTTCCATGTCTTGGTATGTGCCATGTGTCTGTTGTCTGTTTTCCTTGTTCTCTTCTCCCATCTGTCAATGGCTCTGGTAGTTTGTTAGAACTATTCTGTTCGCTTCTCTGTTTGACGGAAGTAGGTAGAAAAATAATGAAACAAAACTTTTGAGGTAGTTACGCTGTGTTTATGTTTTCTACTCAAAGTAAGTACCCCTTGTTTTCATTAACATGTATTTCTTTTAGATTTAACTGCTTTTTATGCCTTTGGTTGATATGGCACTTATTAATCTCAGAAAAAGAACAAACTCATACACAAATACCTCATCATCTTCAAAACAGAAAAATCCACGTAGGTTACAAGCCATACGTAAAATAAAAGAAGAAAAAGAAGAAAACATTGTCACAGAAAATAGTACATCTCAATCTTTGATATGAGCAGAACTGTTTTCTTCTTTCTATCCATTAAGCAAAAACTAACCATGAGAAGTTAGTAAGAGATAATCGAAAATTAGCAAGACATTTCGTGCTGCCCTCCTCATGTATTAGTTTAAAAAAAAAAACCAAACCCTGACAAATAAAACAATGGATGGATAGATGGGTAGTCGACAGACACACAGTCAGATGACTGGCTGGCAGGCTGGATGCCTGAAAGGATGGATAGATGATTGATTGTGCTGGCTGAAACAGTATTGCAAATTGCAGCAAGAAAGAAATGTTGGTTGAAAGAGAGGGTGAGTCAATTAAAAAAAAAATCCCATAGCGCTCAACACCACGAAAGAAACAAAATGAAATTACTATCCTATTCTATTAGACATATTTAAGACTAGATTTGTATACATCAATCAGAGACAAAAGTGTTTGTCACTAAAACATAAAAGATGCAAAAGTATAACAAGTGCAACTGCAATCCAACTATGTTCATGGCTTTATCAAAAATCGTCTATTGTAAATGTTGTTTTGATATATTCACAAGGAGTATTTTTGTTCAAACCAGCTTTCCTTCAGTCAAATGTTTAGAACCACAGACACATGTTTTGCCCCTTCACTTTGAAACAGCAACGGAAAGGGAAAATAGAGAGGAAAAACATGAGTGTTGGAGAAACCACATGGTGGAAAGATAATGTTGACTTACCTTGCATTGAATCAACACTGCCTGGCTTGAGGTTAAGGCCCCAACTGCTGCTAAAGACTCGAATAACATACTTTTACTTGCAGAACTTTTTAGGTTATCTTTCATGAAAAATAAAAGTCATATTGCCACAAGAAACTAAAGATTTCAGCTTCAAACTGCGTCAGATTTTCAATTGAAATTGATTGAAAACGGACACAAAAGGAGACACCTGTCTCAGAGAAAGTTTAACTGTATGCTTAAAAAAGTTATGTACATATGTAGATGGTGCATGAAAAGTGTGTGTGTGTGTGTGTGTGTGTGTGTGTGTGTGTGTGTGTGTGTGTGTGTGTGTGTGTGTGTGTGTGTGTGTGGTGTGTGTGTGTGTGTGTGTGTGTGTGTTTGATTTGATTTATTCTTTTACATTGAAGATAATGGAATAAGCGCTCTTGTACTTTTTTAATTCCAGTCCCCGTCTGTATGCAATTTTGTGTGTCATCTGTTCCCACCGGCACACAATGGCCTTCTCACTGAAGGGGGAAAATATGTGTCTGTGGTTCTAAACATTTGACTGTAGGAAAGTTTGTTTGAACAAAAATAGTGCCTTGTCAATATATTGAAGAGAAGGCCATCGTGTGTGTAAGTAAGTAAGTCTTCAATTTTAACGTCTTTCCACTTTAAGTGATACCAGACGACCCTAAGATAGGAGACTGGATAGGTTAAAGAGAGAGAGAGAGAGAGAGAGAGAGAGAGAGAGAGAGAGAGAGAGAGAGAGAGAGAGAGAGAGAGAGAGAGAGAGAGAGAGAGAGAGAGAGAGAGAGAGAGAGAGAGAGAGAGAGAGAGAGAGAGAGATCTACGGGCGCGCGCGCGCGCGAGCGCGTGCGTGCGTGCGTGCATGTGTGTGTGTAAAAAGTAACAGTAAATGAAAAGGTATTATTAACATTAACAAATCAAGAAAAATACTGAAAATGTAAAAATCCGAAAAGAACTAGAACTACAATAAATGCCCTATAGGGCTTAACAACAAACCTTTACCAATATCAAACGTTAGATTTACATTGCTCAAAACTTCGTCAATGGAATTCTCAGAAAAAGGCAGGGAGATGAGGTTTTAAAATCTTACATTCAAGTATGATATGGGTATTTGAAATATATCCACCACATAAGCATTTAACATCCTTGCTGAATTTTGTCCTGAAAGCATTTAATCTTATCCTAAAAAATAATGCCTCGAGTTGTCTTTGTTTGACAGCATTTGTATGAATCTCTAAACGATGAATGTATTCAACTACACTCTTCCCACTCGGAGTTGAATAATGAAGCCGCTTGCTTTGCCGATGCTTTTCTATGAATTTGTTTAAGGAAGCTTCTTCTAACAACCGATAACCCTCTGCATGTGTGTGTGTGTGTGTGTGTGTGTGTGTGTGTGTGTGTGTGTGTGTGCGTGCGTGCGTGCGTGCGTGCGTGCGTGCGTGTGTGTGGTGTGGTATGGTGTGGTGTGGTGTAGTGGTGGTAGTGTGTGTGTGGTGTGTGCGTTTCATTCGTGATTTTGTTTACACTACTCTATCATTCTACATTAATACCCATCTATCAAGCTTTCTTCCTTTCGCACCTAGATATTAAATAACTCTATAATCATCGGCCAGACTTGCAGGAAGGAATACAGGCATGGAGGTTGTTGTCTATAGCCCGCTCAGTATGAAAGGCGGTAAGAGGAGCACTGGAAGCACAAACAGGAGTGTTGGGGAAACCACATGGAGCCCAGATAATGTTGACTCACCTGACTCTGAATCAGCACTGCCAGGGCCTCTTGAGGTTAAGGCCACAGCTCCCTTTCACAAACACCACAAGCAGCCTTCTGTTTGGCACACAAGAAAAAAAAAATCTTTCGGTTTTTGAATAGACCACAGAAAATGTGGATTAAAAAGATTCAAATTTTTTTTTTAATTGAAAGTGAACCAAAATTTTTTTTACACAGGGGCAGGTAGAAAACTTGGGAAAAAGTTTGGATACTATACATATGTTGGCGTACACATGTTGAGTTCGTGGTTGTGTGTGTGTGTGTGCGTTTGTGTGTGTTTGTGTGTGTGTGTGTATGTGTGCGCGCGCGCGCGCGCGTGCGTTTGTGTGTGTTTGTGTGCGTGCGTCTGTGTGTGTATGTATGTGTGTCTGTGTGTGTACGTGAGTGTTTGCATGCGTTGGCACTGAAACACATTTCCTGCTTGTTTATACAGTTTTGTACAGGAGTAATATACGAATCCACATGTAGTCTAATGTAGTTCCTCTTGTTATCTTCTTATACTTGTATTTTTCTTTTGCTGTGGGTTTTTCCCTTTTTAACATTTTGTTTTCCTCTGTTCTTCTTTGTGTTGTATCATTGTAAGGTGTTTTTTTTTAAATGGTAAGAGATCCCGTAAAGTAAAAAGACAACATTCAAGCAGGAATTTCATTCACTAAACTTTGGTAAGTCATTCACCTTAAAACCGAAACTGCGCCTCAACAATACTTTCTGTTGCAACATTCCTTTTCTGTGTAAATTAGAAACAACATACCGAATATTGGGGACGGGATAGCTCAGTGGTCAGAGCGCTCGCTTTCCCCAAGCCAAGGTTAAGAAGCATCGAGCGTGGTTACCAACTGTATGGATGACCGTTTGCGCGCCTTGGCTTCAGTATAGTCCCTCCAGTCCACCCAGCTGTAAATGGGTATCTGCCCTCTTTAGGGTCAGGGAAGGTAAAGCAGCGAGGGAGAAGAGATGGGCGCCGGCTTCAATATGCTGGCCCCTAGAGAAGCTGAGGTCTCTGATGCCTCGTTCCCCTACTACAACATAGGTTATGGGACACATTTACCTTTTAGTTTTTATACCGGATATTAGTACACCTGCCAGAGTGTATAATTACGGCTGCACTAATGACAGAGCAGAAAAACGAAGAAAGTCAGTGATTGCCTGACTCTGTGGGAAGTCATCGCCACTTACATAAACTGTTCACCTTCTGTTATTGGTACACGTGCAACACCACACATCCATCTGTTAGATGATGTGCCATCCGTCTTCTGTTTTTCGTCCTTTTCTTTCTTCCTTCCCTCCTTCCTTCTTTCCATCTTTTGCTAACAGGAAAAGTCTGCTAAAAAGCTTGGTAGTATTTGTGGCGCTCCACCACGAAATGAGTCGCTTAGCACATAACCCACTTTTCCGCTAGGAGCCATTAAAGGCAGGTAGGGTCAAGTTGGCAATTTTGAGATTTTGATTGATTATTAAAGTATAGCCATTATTCTACCTTATAGTGAAATATCAAATCATAATTTTGTTTCCTTTTGCCTTTAAACGTATTTTAAAAATAACCAAACCCTCATTCTGACCACCTATTAGGATGCTAAACTTGTCAATTTCTCATTTTGCCATTTCCTGCAGTCCAGCATTTCAACTTTAAATAACTAATCCTAGAATTGTCCGATTTTCAATCTGTTTTTTGTATTGTATAGCCATTTTATTGCAGTCTGATATCATATCAATAACTAAAAATTTGACCTCTGGTACAATGCGTCTCATTATGTGGTGGAGCGTCACATTTGCTTGTGGGTTTGTTTAAACTTGGTAGTGAGAAGGAAAATAAAGTATGACCGGAGACCGTCTACCCATGCTACTAGTCTCTGTATAACTTTTGAAAGTTTACAGGCTCAAACAAGTTCTCCCTTTTCTGGAACTAAAAGATTTGAACACACACACACACACGCACGCACGCACTCACGCACGCGCACACACTCACTCACACATAGAAACGCGCGCGCACACACACACACACACACACACACACACAGTCCATAAAACAGCACATAGTAATGATTGATCATTTTCGAAATAAAAGAATTGAACAAACCTACGCATGCACGCACACACGCACGCATGCACACACACTGTACAAAGAAGAGCATGGATGCTCATTCATCATTTTTGCAATAAAAGAGTTCAACACACAATGTCAGACACAGACACGGACACACATACAGACACCGACAAACATACAGACAGACACAGACAGAGAGACAGACAGACACACAAACACACGCACACAGACACAGACACACACACACAGGTATAAAATACCTGTTTACAATGATAGATTTCTGGATAGTGAAACTCTAGGCAGTCACTCCTCAGAAAAAAAGCATATCCAGTATCCCAGTCCCCTTTCCTACCTAGATCCTGAGTGTCTGTACCTGTATCTTTGACCTATCACTGTTTTCTTATCAGGATACCAATGCCAACAGCAATACCAATATATTTTTTTTCTATATGAATAAGCAGAGAAATCCATGTAAGGTGCATGCCATACTTAAGAACAATGAACATGAAAATGATTATCGCAGAATGTAATAAAAATCCCATCTTAAAAACCTTTAAAACTTCATACACGCACACACCCACCTACACCCACACGCACGAGGTATGCACGCACACATTCAACACGCAGGTACACACGCATGCACATATACACACACGCCAATGCACAGATCTTTACAACTTATCATAGACGAAATAGCTCTGTGGTCAGAGCACCCGCTTTACCCCAACCAAAGTTAAGCAGCATCGAGCATGGTTACCAAGTGGATAGGTGACCGTTTGCGCACCTTGGCTTCAGTACAGTCCCCTAGTTCACCCAGCTGTAAATGGCTACCTGCCCTCTTTAGGGTCAGTGAAGGTAAAGTAGCGAGGGAGAGGAGATGGCGCCACCCTCAATATGCTGGCCACTAGAGAAGCTGAGGTCTCTGATGCCAACCACATAGGTTATGGGACACCTTTACTTTTTACCTTTAACCCTGAAGGTGGCTGCCCACCAGCCTTAATTGGCACATTCCGTCTTTAGAGCATTCTTTTTTAAACAGGGCATGCACTGGTCATGTCTTGTATTTTTTATAACCCATCAAAATCTGAGAAGGATATAGCCGACCTTTGATTAACATGCACCTGTGGTATTTTGCATATGTATATATACACTAGGGAGTTAAGGCTGTGGAGGTCTACACTTTTGGAGTTGTTATGGGAGATCGTAAAATCCCCCACCTTTGCTTCACCAGATGCCGCTGCCGAGATTGGAACCCACGACTTCATGCACTCTTGGAAATGAAGAGATACGGTTCTTAACACTTGGCTGTAGCATCTGTCCCTGCATCCCTTCTTACACTGTCTGACTGCTTGGAAATGTTCGTCACATGGTTTCCGCTCAAGATGTAACAAGAAACTTCCACACTCTCTCTTGTCTCACCAGACCAGTGGAGGGTAACGACCTTCAGAATGACTATGATACCAGTTATTTCTGCAGCTATCAATGTCTCCTTCCTGGTGTCACATTCATACAGCTGAGGTGAGATTATGTCAATTTTGACTTGCCAGAAACGTATGATTTACGAGGGTCATACATACACCTTTGACGTAATGTTAGTCCTAGCTTTTACCTGTACACGTCACAGTCAATACTTTAGATATACATCAGAAGTGTCTTATGTAGCATCCTTGCCGTATCGTACTTTTCAGCGTGCAATTTACCCCGTGTGGTGTCGCTTTGCTTTTAGTTTATGATAGCAGGAAGTTTTTTTGCCAAGGACATCAGTCATGTTACCGTAGGCTCTTTTACATGTGCCAGATGCTTGCGACATACAGATTACAGGTCATTGTCTCATCCTGAACTTTTGCATCTTTGCTTCGACTAGGGTTTTCTTTTTTTTCGGAAAAGAAGGAGCACTGTCAACGATCTATAATTGAAAATGATACTCTGACATTGCTTTTTCCACACAGTCCATGGATTTCTGGGATAGATATGAACCAACTCTATAAACAAAATCCCAGACGGATCTCACTCATATCAGATCTGATATTACAACATATATAAGATAGAAAATATGGCTTAATAATTTTGTAGTTGAAAAATACCTAGCTTAGAATGATAAATGTTCAATACCGGATTTATTATTAAAGATATGTATTCCTACTTGTGAGAGAGAGAGCGAGCATGTGTGTGTGTGTATGCATGCGTACGTGCGCGCGCGTACGTGTGTGTCTGTTGTTGATGTTGCTAGTCGATACAAAATATATATATAATATAATATAATATAATATAATATAATATAATATAATATAATATAATATAATATAATATAATATAATATAATATAATACAATATAATATAATATAATATAACATAATATAATATAATATGATATAATATAACATATAATAAAATAATATATGATATAAAAGATAAACGCACACACGCACACTCCTGCATATATATATATATATATATATATATATATATATATATATATATATATATATATATATATATATATATATATATATATGCGTGTGTGTGTGTGTGTGTGTGTGTGTGTGTGTGTGTGTGTGTGTGTGTGTTTGCGTGTGGTCTTTTTTAACATTGCCAAGGTAAGTAAAAAATCATAGCTCCTTGAAATGACTAAAACATTATGCTTTAGTCTTTTCAGAGAGCTGTAATTAAGTTAGCAAAATATTTGCACACACACACATACACACACACACAGGTACACACATATGTGCGTGCACCACCGCACACACACGGCATGCACACAACATACACACACACACCACCCTCTCTTCTCCTGTCTCTTTCTCTCTCCGTCTGTCTCTCTTTGTATCTTTCTTGTTGTTGTTGTTTGTCTTGTTATCTTCTTATGTCTCTGTCGTCTTTGTCTCTCTATGTCTCTGTCTGTCTTCTGTCTGTCTCTCTGTAAGAATTGCACTCTGACTCACACAAATACCAGACTCACCCACACAATTACTTCGATGTTTGTATGTGCTTCTCACAGCAGAAGTTTGACCTGAAAACCACACACACACACAGCTCACAGCCTGCCACACACCAACTACACACACACACAAGCTCTACCACACACACACTCCACACACACACAATACACAAGCTTACACACACACACCACACCACACACACACACAACACACACACACACACACACACACACACACACCCACACTCAGAGGTAAGTCTAAAGTAAGGAGTACTTTGGGGTCTTAAATTTTTGAAACAGCTGTTTAAAGAGAGAGAGAGGGATCCTGTAGTTGGTTTGAAGTTTGTGCAACATCTATGTTGTGCTCTCCTCTCTCTCTCTCTCTCTCTCTCTCTCTCTCTCTCTCTCTCTCTCTCTCTCTCTCTCTCTCTCTCTCTCTCTCTCTCTCGCCTGACCTTGAGGTGGTAGGCTAGGGGTTCCACTTACTTTTTGGTTTGGCTTTGTTTTGTTTTTTGTTTCAGTTTTGTTTGGATTTTTTTTTGTGTTTTTTTTTTTTTATTCAATTCTATTTTATTTTACTTCATTATGTTTTGTTTGGTTTAATCTAATTTTTTCATATTGTTTTTTTTATATTTTTTTAAAATTTAATTTTAATGTTTTCCCTTGTTTAGAACATTGGCGTTCACTAATGGTGAGTTTCGCGCGTACAACTATTCAAAAAAAATGTACCTCTAAGGTTGCCCCTTTCCAACTTTTAAGACAATATGAAAACATGACTCTAGTATGTATGGAGGTTTTTTTATTTCTATTTTTTGTCCTTTGTTCTCACCGGCACAAATAGTCTGTTCTCTGAAAAGGCAAAACGGACTTTCACGTGCGTTCAAGATGTTCTGCTTGCGTTTTACACACGGAACCTTTGTTCGAAGTCTCATCCAAAAGAATGTTTGTTTTGAATGTGGAGGTATAATACGATATTGAGTATGCCTCTTGCTTATAACTGTAAAATGCATATTTAACTGAAGTTTACAGCAAGAAAGACAGAAAAGGGAAGACACAAGGGAATTAAGGCACTAGCACAGAGACGGGATAGCTCAGTGGTCAGAGCACTGGCTTTCCCCAAGCTAGGGTTAAGCAGCATCGATGGTTACCAATTGGATAGGTAACCGTTTGCGAGCCTTGCTTCAGTACATCCCCCAGTCCATCAAGCTGTAAATGGGTACTTGCCCTCTTTAGGGGTCAGGGAAGGAAAAGCAGCAAGGGAGAGAGGAGATGGGTGCTAACCCTCAATATGCTAACCCTAAAGAAGCTGAGGTCTCTGATGCCTCGCTCCCCTACGACCACATAGGTTATGGGACCTACTTTTACCTTTTAGGTTTATGTTTTGAAATCACATTGGAGACCGTAAATATTTCTACTCTGAATCCACCATATACCAGAAGCCTGTGCCGAAATTCATATCCAAAAATTCATGGACCAAAGGGATTGAGTCAAAAAATCTTAACACTGGGTACTACAATGCCTGTCTAGTGCACATAGAACTACCCAAAGCCTCATGAAACACAACACCCGTTGATTAGGCATGTGTGTGTGTGTGTGTGTTGTGTGTGTGTGTGTATGTGTGTGTTTGTAGTGTGTTTTATGTGTGTTCTTTTTATGTGTATGTGCGTACATGTGTAATTGTGTGTGTGTGCACGCGTGCGTACACGCGCATATGTGTGTGTTTGTTCTGTTAAGTTGTGTGTGTATTTTGTGTGTGTGTGTTGTTTGCGTGTGGGTTGGTTGGTGGGTGTGCACACCTGTGTACGAGTGTAGTACACAAAACTGTAAACACACACGCGCATATTCTCCCTCCCACTCTCTCTCTCATTTTATGTTTTGTTTTGTTTTTGTTGTTGGGTTGGGTTTCTTATTACTATTTTTAATATTCCATAACCAGGGCAAGGGTTGGAAAAACAATTGTGGATTTACTATGTCTTTAATCCTGTCTTCCCCGACAATCAGTTATACAGATTTCCACCATGAGAGAGGTAAAGAGGTACAAGACACCCGAGTGCAGCACATGCATTTTGGCACAAATGCATTCTTCTATCCCATCCCTTTTTGGTTTTTCAGATTTTCCACTCTCTGGCAATTTGTCTGTTGTTTGAGGGTTATTTTTTAATCTGTTTGTCTGTCTCCCCCCCTCCTCCCTTTCTCTTTGTCTCTGTGACTCTCTCTGTCTCGTCTGTCTCTGTATCTCCTCTGTCTCTCTATTTCTCTCTCTCACACCTATCTCTATCTCTCTTTCGCTCTCCTCCCACCGCCTCCTCTCTCTCTCTCTCTCTCTCCCCCTCTCTTTCTGTTTCTTTCTGCTTTCTTCTCTCCTCTTCTTCCACTCTCCTCTTCTCACCCCCCCCCCCCATCCTCTATCTTCTAGGCTGAAACCAATTTAGATGTTCACCTGGCGGCAACCATTTTCAGTTAACCTGTCTGACTGAAGCAGCGAAGGATGAAACGTTTTTCCAAGTGGGCACTAATAAACAGTAGAGCCCTCCTACCCTCTTCTCCTTCTTTTCATTTTTACTCCTCTTCTTCTTCTTCTTCTTGGTCCTCTTTTTCTTCTTCTTGTTGTTGTTTTTGTTGCTGCTGTTGCTGCTTCTTGAAAGCATCTTGGACAGAGAGAGAGAGGTGGGGTGAGGGAGGGAGGGAGGGAGGGAGGGAGAGAGAGAGAGAGAGAGAGAGAGAGAGAGAGAGAGAGAGAGAGAGAGAGAGAGAGAGAGAGAGAGAGAGAGAGAAGAGAGAGAGAGAGAGAGAGAGAGAGAGAGAGAGAGAGAGAGAGACAGACAGACAGACAGACGGACAGACAGAGAGAAAGAGCGAGAGAGAGAGAGAGAGAGAGAGAGAGAGAGAGGGGAGGGGGGGGGATAAAGAGACAAAGACAGAGACCCAGTAGCAGTATTGATGGTAGTAGTAGAGGCAACAATAGTACCAGTAGTAGTAGTAGCAGCAGTGGAAGAAGTAATTGTAGCAGTGGCAGCAAAAGTAAAAAAACTAACAGTAGTAGTAGTAGTAGTAGTAGTAGTAGTAGTAGTAGTAGTAGTAGTAGTAGTAGTAGTAGTAGTAGTAGTAGTAGTAGCGGCAGCAGCGGCAGTAATAGTACTTGCAGTAGTAGTTGGAGAAGTACTGCCAGCAGAGGCCGTCGAAGTTGAAGTAGTGGTAATCTCAGAAACAGCAGCAGCATCAGTAGTAGTAGTAGTAGTAGTAGTAGTAGTAGTAGTAGTAGTAGTAGTAGTAGTAGTAGTAGTAGTAGTAGTAGTAGTAGTAGTAGTAGTAAGGGTAGCAGCAGCAGCAGCAGTAGTAGTAGTAGTAGTAGTAGTAGTAGTAGTAGTTAGTAGTAGTAGTAGTAGTAGTAGTAGTAGTAGTAGTAGTAGTAGTAAGGGTAGCAGTAGTCGTCGTAGTAGTTGTAGTGGTTGTTGTTGTTGATTGCTGTTATTTAAGAAGCAGCTGTTAAATTAGTTAGTTCTGTACATATGTCGTCATGTATAGGTCTTTTTTGTGTTGTTTTTAGTGTGTGTGTTATGAAGATTTGACAGAGAGAGATTCTTCTGATCGTGGTGTGAGTGGGTCTGTAGCTGCTGCTTGATCTAGGACGATCTACAACATCGTACTATGCATGAAGATCGATTATCAACTACATCCAGTCAACTATTTATGAGTTCGCCAGAGACCAGAGACCACCACAGACAGCTTGACAACGAGCACTTCACGAATCAACGAAGAAGAAGCCAGAGAGAGAAGACAAAGAATGAAGATGGAAAGAAGAGAAGAGAAAGATAGGGAGGCTGGAAATCGGGTTTGGCGTTCTCATGTATTCAAACAGGACCGAAAGAAAGGGCTCAAGGGACACCTTGACAGTTTGCCAGTAGTACAGTCAGATGTAGTTAGGCAACCGCTGACCGTAGGTATTAGCACCCACAAGAACTGAACGGTTAAGCAGTAGCAGTCAACAGAAGAACTAACGCCGTAAGGTAGTGTATTATGTTTGTATATATGTGTAGTGGTAGTAGTGAGTGTGTGTGTATGTGATGCGCAGCGAGCAGGGAGGAGAGCAGTAATAGTACGAGAGAGAGTGGAAGAAGAGCAGTAGAGACGTGAGTTGAAGAGATGAATCAGAAAGAGACAGAGAAGAGAGAGCAGCAGCAGCAGAGAGACGAGAGAGAAGAGGGGAGTGCAGTGTAGTAGTAGTGTAGTAGTATGTAGTTGTAGTGTAGTAGTGTGAGTAGTAGTATAAGGGAGCAGAGTGCGTGAGTGTAGTGGTTGTGTTGTGCTGCTGTGTATAAGAAGCAGTGTTAGAGTAGTAGTAGAGTAGAGTAGTAGAGTAGAGTAGAGTAGAGTAGTAGTAGTAGAGAAGTCAGTATCGGTCAGTTGACGGTGCTCATCTCTCTTCTCCAATCTACTACTATCCAAACCGCTGACTACTGTCAGTCGTCTGTCTGCAGACAGACTATGCAACAAATAATCTATCTATCTACAATCTATCAATCTAACTATCTATCAATCTACTCCTCTCTCTCTCTATCTATCCATCCAACTATCTATCTATCTATCTCTCCCCTCCCACACCCTACCCCACCCACCACTACCACCCTCCTTTGCACTGTACGACACTTCACCGAAATTAACACGAACAAACGAACCAGAAAAAATAAATCCCCTAAATGGAACGATGGAAAGAAGACGGAAGTAAGATAAAGATTAGGAGAGGCTGTAAAATCGCTTTTTCGCGTCTCCTCCTTTATTACCTGCTCTGCAAATGAATGGCCTCACAGACAAGACACCTTGATGCTCATTTGCCAGTTGACACGCAATAACCTTACTGCTTCGCTGCCAACCAGCTTGGCATTATTAGGTCACCCTACAAGCACTGACGCTTCACACGCTCACACGTACGCATGTGCGCGATGTAGCATCCGTAAAGGTCTGATATTTGTTTGTGTATATATGTGTGTGTGCGTGTGAGTGAGTGTGTGTGTGTGTGTGCGCGCGTGATGGGGAGGGAGAGCAGGTGAGGGGAAGGAGAAGAGAGAGAGAGAGAGAGAGAGAGAGAGGAGAGAGAGAGAGGAGAGAGAGAGAGAGAGAGGAGAGAGAGAGAGAGAGAGAGGAAGAGAGAGAGAGAGAGAGAGAGAGCGTGCGTGCCTGTGCGTGCGTGTAGTGTGTGGTGTGGGTGTGGTGTGTGTGTGGGAGGAGAGAGAGAGAGAGAGAGAGAGAGAGAGAGAGAGAGAGAGAGAGAGAGAGAGAGAGAGAGAGAGAGAGAGAGAGAGAGAGAGAGACAGACAGACAGACAGACAGACTGACAGACAGACAGACAGACAGACAGACAAACAGACAGAGATATATACACACAGACAGACAAAGACAAACAAACAACATTCAAATTGACAGTCATTACAACAAACAAAAAACCCCAAGAAAACAAATACTACGCGTGTTCGTGTAATGCACACGCGCGCGCTCGCGCAAAGGCTGGCGCGCGCACACGCTTCGCTCTCGCGCGCGTGTAAAGCGCGTGCGTAGTAGTGGTAGTAGTATTGTAAGCTGGCCAGATGTGCTGCTGCAGTCTTGGATGCATGCATAACAAGGACCGTGGGAACTTTCAGAAGCAGGATTCCCGCGCTTGGCATCACATATCTTTTTTTTCCAACCATTTTTTTTTCTTTTTTTTCTTTGTGCCTTCTGCCTCCTTCCTCCCATCCCTTTCTTTTCTAGTTTGTCTGGCACTGTTAGCCGCGCTTTTGCCTTTTTTCTCTTTTTGTTTTGTTTTGTCTCTTCTAGCATTCAGGATGGGTGAAGGAGTTAGATTGAGTAGAGAGTAAAAAGTGTGGATGTGTGTGTTTGTGTGTGTGTGTGTGTGTGTGTGTGTGTGTGTGTGTGTGTGTGTGTGTGTGTGTGGTGTGTGTGTGTTGTGTGCACGTGTTGTGTATGTAGTGTGTGTAGTGTGTGTTTAGTATGTGTGTGTGTACGCGGGTGTTTGTGTGTGTATGTGTGTCTGTTATTTTAAAACAAATGTAAGGTATAAAATTTTCAATTTGGACATTGTCACATCTTTGATATTGATGAATGTTCCTTTAAAAGTGTATACATGTGTGTATTGTTGCGTATTGAACAGTTGTACATCGTATTGCATTGTATACATTCTGGGAACTAGGAGAAGGAAGAAGAGAGAGAGATTGAATGAATATTCCAATGAATGAGTGAATGTATTCAGCTTTTATTTTCAAGCGTTACTAGGTAAGTGGTACATACTTTTACATGCGGTCCTTGTGTTGGTTAGAGAATATAGATATATAAACACAGAGAGAGAGAGAGAGAGAGAGAGAGAGAGAGAGAGAGAGAGAGAGAGAGAGAGAGAGAGAGAGAGAGAGAGAGAGAGAGAGAGAGAGAGAGAGAGACAGACAGACAGACAGACAGACAGACAGACAGACAGACAGACAGACAGACAGATGGATCTAGACAGACAGAGACAGAGACAAAGAAGCTGACCAGAACCACTGAACACAGAGACAGACATATGTAGTGAGATAAAAGAAAATCGCAGAAGGATAGAGTGAATCAGAGACAGACAGAACTACAGAAATTATTTGTATTTGGTTATTTCATGAAATGTTTGCCTGGAAATGCCTCAAAATGTAGCTTTGTGACTTAACTGTGTAGCATCTGCAAAAAACAACAACACACGCTGTGAAGACAGTAAAGACAAAAGATAAATAAGAAATACAGCAATACAACCAACAACAAATAAAACAACAACCCAAGATAGACAGACAGACAGAGCCACGCAAGAAGAAACCTCTCAGAAGAGAAGTTGATTCTCAATCATCACTTTTTAAAACACACCTTAGACTGCTACATTACTCTTCATCCACTCCCACCAACACGATCGTTTTCAACAAAGGAGAAAAAAAAAAAACCCAGCCCACAACATCACCATGTTACTAACACTTCAAAAAAACCCTAACGACGACGATTCCAAGACAACCTGGAATACCTATAAACACATCCTAGAAGTAAAGAGAAGAAGAAAAAAAACAACACCCTTACCTTCCTTCCTACAGTTATACAGTAATCTAAACTCACTTCAAAACCACTACTGGAAAATCACCGACTAGTATTGCCGGGAGAGAGAGAGAGAGAGAAAGAGAAGATCACACGATAGGAGAGAAGAAAAAAAAAAAAGGCCAAAAAGTATATGACTATGACAGTGTAAACTACCTCTCTGTGTCTGTCTCTCTCAAAATAAATGAGGACTATTACAGTGGTGGTGTCACTACCATATTCTCTCTCTCTCTCTCTCTCTCTCTCTCTCTCTCTCTCTCTCTCTCTCTCTCTCTCTCTCTCTCTCCCATCCCAAATCACTCTTATCTGAACGCTTATTATGGATGGCTTAACTGCATAGACAATTTTCCAACTTTTTTTTCTCTCGTTTATTCTACCTTTTCCAAACAAAACCAAAAAAAAAAAAAAAAAAGAAAACCCAAACAAAAAAGACAAGACATCTTTTGGGGCGTTGTGAAGGGGAGGGAAGCTGGAGGGAGGGAGATTCATGTGTGTAGTAGTGTAGTCTGTTTTTAGAGGGGAGGGCATCCCCGCCTCCCGCTCTTGTCTTGTGATCCTCCCCCGCTTTTGGTTCCCACGCTCCCCCTGCCCATCTCTCCCTCCAACATTCCCCCAACCCCCCTCCCCCCCTAACACACACTCCATCATACTCCCACCCCGCCCTCACACCCTCCCTATCCTTGTCTCTTGAAAGCTTGTGGTGGTGGTGGTGGTGGTGGTGATGGTGGGTTGCCCTCAAGGCGTGGGGCAAACTAAAAAAAAAAAACCACAGACACAGAAAAAAAAACTGTCGTCTGTTTTTGTCTTGGAGACGTCTGTCTGTCTGTCTTACTCCCAACTAAGTCCCCATCTAGGCCTATCTATCTTGCTAGAGAGTGCCATCAGATCATGTCGGAAGCTGTTTTTATAATAATAGTGTAGTTGTAGGGAACTTACCGAAGTTCTTGTTCTTGTAGGAGAGTAGAGCAGCAGCCAGCCTTCGTTGACGTTTGTTGTTCTTCGCCTGTTTGTTGGAAATGAAAATAGATCTGATATGTCATGTTTGATGGGGTTTTGAGAGGGGGTGGGTGGGATGGGTGAGTGATGTGTGTGTGTGTGTGTGTTTAGAAAGAAGGGGGGTTAGGGGAGGGTGGAGAGGATGGGTGGTGGGTAGTTAGGGGTGGTGTGTGTGTGTGATTGTGAGATGTAAAGATTTAGGAGGCAGGAAAAGAGAGAGCGAAAAGGACAGACATACAGACAGACAGATATACGGTACAGGTAGGCAGAGAAAGAGTGGGTACTTAAGTGTCTTCATATGGGGAAGGAAAAGATAGCGGAAAGAGAGAGCCAGACAGACACAGACAAACATACAGAGAGAGAAAAGTGTGGTTTAAGTGTTTTGCATGTGAGGCAAGAAAAAAGAGGGAAAAGAGAGCCAGACAGACAAACAAAGAGAACAGTGTGGATAAGTGTCTGCATGTGTATGTGCATGTGTGTGTGTGTGTGTGTGTGTGTGTGTGTGTGTGTGTGTGTGTGTGTGTGTGTGTGTGTGTGTGTGTGTGTAGAGGACATGAATATTCGTGCCACCATATGCGTAAATGTGTTTGTACATATGATGCACACGTAGAAGTGTGAGTAGGAAATGTGTGCCTGCCTACCTGTGATTACCTAACATAAACAAAGTTTTAAGCATGCATCTTAGTGTAATTCTAATAATTCTTACAACTCCATTCAGTGAAAACAATGATAATCAATGTCAGGCTATATCAGTAAAATCAAGTCTAATCAAACTATATAGTTACCCACATAGACAAATACAAAGAAGGCATATTGCCCTGATAATCACATATCAAACAGAAGACTAAGACCATATACTTAAAAAGAAACAAAACAAATCCGACAAATTAAAAAAAAAATCCTTAAAAACATATAACAACCACTAAAACCGAAAAAAAAAAACCCAAACAAAACTCCAACCTAAACCAAGACCTCCCACTCTCTCCCATGAATATCGCAACCGGAGTACAATATACGCTAGTTATGATCTAAAACAATTTCGCTGTCTTTTCGAACGAAAAAGGGGATTATCTTTTTAGTTGATTTTTTTTTTATCCTGTCTCTCCACTTTGGTCTGCTAAATGAATTTCTTTATAGGAGTGATGCAGCGTAGATCTATATGGAATACCCTTTACCAACTACATACACACTGTGACACCTCTTTTGGAGCAGTAAACAAACAACAAACAAAAACAACAAACAAACAATATAATCTAAGACAAATATGAACCTGTTGTTTTGAAGATTCTAAATCATTTAGTCAAAATCATCTTGTACACGCTTTCTTCGTGTTTCGAATATTTCGTCAAGCAAAATTTTTGTAGTTTCAACAAGAATATAGGGAGAAATAGTGAACGTTTACGCACTACACACGCCTGAACACACACACACACACACACACACACACACACACACACACACACACACACATACACACACACACACTCAAACACAACATTTTCATAACAAACTCCCTCTTAGTCATACCTTTACCTCTGTCTGTCTGTCTGTCTGTCTGTCTCTCTCCTATAATGTACCAAATGTGGCACAAGGAAAGAAATAAAAACGAAGAAGAAAAAGAAAGAGAGAAAAAAATCCCAACCCCAAACAAAAAAAATATAAGGCCCTTTCTCTTTTTTTATAACAACGACTTCCGCCTTTAGCAACAACAACTAACAAAAAAAAGAGCCAGTAATATTCGCATTCCATTCAAGGAGAGAGGGAAATAAAAGGGGAAGGAGGGTGGTGGTGGGGTGACTGTTTCTCTTAGAATGTCGCCAATGGATGGCGCAATGTGTTTTCTAGGTTGGATAATAATGGGAGACAACTTTGACTCACAGGAAAGAGAGGGCGCTGATAACAGTCTTGCCTGCGTCATTTCCGTGTCACCTGTCTCGCCTTAGCTTGAGTCGAGCCACATGTTTGAGGTTCTTAGAGAGGTAGAAAACATGAGATTTTCTTTTTTTGTTCCTTTTTTTTTACCTTTTTTTTGTGGTTCCTTTCTTTTTCTTCTTATTCCTTTCCGGTTGTTACTGTCTGTATTTTCTTGTATGTCTAGTCTGTCTGCTTGTCTGGCTCTGTCTGTCTCTGCTTCTCTCCATTTCCGTCTGTTTTGATATGTCTGTCTCTGTTTTTGCCTCTTCGTTTTCTTTCGTTTGTCTCTGCCTGTCTCTTCTGTCTGTCTCTCTGTCTATGACTCTCTCTCCTCTTCATCTATTCTTCTCTCTCCCTCACACACACACACACACTCACTCACTCACTCACTCACCACCACCACACACACACACACACACACACACCCCACAACACACACATACACACACAAAAACGTGCACGCGCGCGTGCGTAGGTAGGTGCCCATACACAGAACAATGACTATCATATACCAGAAAGGCTGATCCTAATTAAACCAAAAAAACAGAACGCCGAAAAAATATATTACGGCCAGATAAAGATAATTAATGTTTTCCGGATGTTTTTGTACAAAGCAGAGGGAAAGAAAGAAAAATAGACAGAAAAAAGAGAAAGAAAGAAAAATAAGAAAGAAAGAAGGAAATAAAGACAGCCAACTATCTATTTAATTTATTTTGTTTTCATTCTTTTATTTCCAGGATAATGGATTAAGCATTCACGTGCTTTTTTTTCTATGTGCTTTTTCGTCCACTATTTTTTCTTCAATTATGTGCTCTTAACTAGAGAGAGAGAGAGAGAGAGAGAGAGAGAGAGGAGAGGAGAGAGAGAGAGAGAGAGGAGAGAGAGAGAGAGAGGCACAAAAATGTATCGTAGCGCATGTGTGTGTGCACGCGCGCGTGTATATGTG
Source organism: Stramonita haemastoma (assembly GCA_030674155.1). Taxonomy (NCBI): domain Eukaryota; kingdom Metazoa; phylum Mollusca; class Gastropoda; order Neogastropoda; family Muricidae; genus Stramonita; species Stramonita haemastoma. The sequence goes on from CM060324.1 coordinate 30,654,828, forward strand.
TGTGCACATATGTATATGTTCATGCCCATGCACGTGTACGTTTGCATTTGTGTCTCTGTCTGTCTGTCTGTATTCCTGTCAGCATACATATGACAACACACCTGGAACAGATGACATTATTTACACAACTGCATACATACGGGGACTGGATGAAAAAAAAAACACATGTGAGTGCTTATCCCGTTACCCTCGACATGAAAAAATAAATAAAATAAAAATAGATAAATATACACCTGTACACGCTTTATTCAAAACCACCAACAACTTTTTTTTTTAGCCAATCCATATATTTTTTGTCCAGCTTTAAAGAAACCACACAATTGTATTAAAGAAAAATCATAGATTTGGCTTGGGTACATCGCTATTCGCGGCAAGTTGGAAAGACAATGACCATAAGGCACTGGTGTCGTCATAACAAAATTCTTACATTTGTACCCATTGACGTAAGACCTTGCTACTCATATGGTAAGGGCAGGGGGTAGGAGGGCGGATAAGAGGAGGGGGGGGGGGGGGGGGGGAGGGGAGGTTAG
>CM060324.1:30662857-30671159 GCA_030674155.1 Stramonita haemastoma
TAGGTGGTAACGCGCCTTGCCTAGAAAGCAAAAAGTCCGGGTTGGAGTGTGTGGTGGTTTGTACCCGTTGGGACCCAAAGCTTTTTCCCCATCCATTAGACACTGAGTGGTGGTCTGGGCGCTAGTCTTTCGGATGAGACGATTAACCGAGGTCCGTGTGTTACACATCACTATTTAGCGCACGTAAAAGAACGTACGGCAACAAGGGCGTCATGGCAAAAATCTGTACAAAAGGCCACTCTGATAGGGAAACAAATACAGTTGCATGCAGGAAAAAGAAAAAAAACAATGGGTAGGCGCGGCACATGTGGCGACGCGCTCTACCCGGGGAGAGCAGCCCGAATTTCACGCTGAGAAATCTGCCTAGACCACCGAAACACTTAATAATGAAATAATGATACTTTTAGATGCGTTTGAAACTGATCTTTATTTTTGGTAAGTTTCGAAGTTTTGGGAGCCTATCCTGAATACAAGAAGCTCGATTTGTACAGTTTGTTTCTGGGTATTGGAAATATTAGCAAGTGGTTGTGTTTGTGCTTGTTATATAGTTTAAACATTTGATTATCTAGGGATGTGCAATAACTAGGCTTTGATCTGCCTTTAAGAGAATTAACTTCGTAACTTTCTATCCTAAATGGTTCATTTGTACTATGGGTTAAAATAGTTTTTGAAGTTTATCTCTGATTCAGTATCTTATTTTTCCTAAGGAAGTTTAATTCTTTCTTATACAGGGATGCTCCTGTTTGTCCTACACTTAAAGAGAATGTATTAATCCAATGTACTATATGTGTACGTGTGTGTGCATGAATACGTGCGTGCGTGCACACGAGCGCAGCGTGGGTGACCTCATTTTAGATCTATCAGCGCGGCAGATGAAGCAGCTCGGGTTTATTTTGAAATTCAAATTCACGGGGGGAGGGGGGCCCACGCTTTAATGTGACCCCATTCTATGAAAGAGAAGTTGGCGGTAGTTTGCTAAAGTGTCTGTTAAAGTCTCTGTACAATCTAAGATATCGGATGGACAGATATTCCAGTAGGCATAAGGGGGGGGGGGGGGGGGGGGGGCGGGTATCAATATAGACAGCATCACTACTTTCTGGAAATTCTCTGCTAATTCTCTTTTCTATCTCATTCATTGCTTCTGCCTTGGTCCAATAGACAACAGTCTATTGTCTGCCTTCTTTGTCCATTTGGCTACGTTTTTTGCAAAAAGACTTAAAAATTACAGTTCTCTCCTATGCTGAAGAGGAATGCACTGGGCCTGACTTGTGAGGTGCTCCACAGCAGCACTAGACATGTTTTGTTATTATGACAAACTTTGTTGCTACTGTGTGAGCATTCAAAGAACAAAAAGTGGGGGGGGGGGGGGGGGGGAGGGAGTGGTAAAAAGGGGTGTACGTTTGTAGCAGTTTGTTTCTGCTGTTCTGTGCATGCATGTCGTCTATCTGCATGAATGAATGTTTGTATGCATGTATATGTTTTACATGGATGTCTCCCTACATGCGAGGGTGTTTGTATGTGTGTGTGTTTGAAAGGCAACGCTGGACGGTCAAAAATCAAACCAAACATACATACATGAAAAACTATTGTCTGATGAAATGTAAGAATGTTTAGATTCCAATGACTACCCAGGCAGCAAAAACTTACCTTCACTGCAGGTGTGTCACAGACTGTAAAGTTTCAAGGCTCCCTGTGTGCAGGTGTTTGTTAGGGTGGAGGATGGGGGTGGAGACGTATCCTGCTCCTGCTGTTCATGGTAACAAGCTACACTGGAGTGAAAACGGACATGGGATGAAAAAAAAGATGGGGGGGGGGGGGGGGGGGGGGGGCGAGGGGGGATGTCGATTTCGCGCGCTTTTAGATAGGTTTATATGCTCAGAGAAGAAAACACGAAAAAGCTTTTATATGCAGCAGCAGTTGTGTGTTGGTAGTAGGACTTTCTGATTGGTTGTTATTTCAGTACAACTGCCACGTTTATCTAGAGTGCTTCACAGTTTGCATCCCTCACTTACCACAAAAACTAGATCAGGAAATCTCTCTCTCTCTCTCTCTCTCTCTCTCTCTCTCTCTCTCTCTCTGCACATGTAATTAACAATGTGTGTGTGGAAGTAAATACCGAATATATTCAGGTGTAAAAGAGAGTCTGGTGTCGCGCATATGGCTGCAGTGCATCATAAGACTGTGTAGTGTCATTTTTTATGGGCGCCCTGCTTGTTTTTTGTCGCCTACACTAACCAGCTTTCTTTGCGACAAACAAGCTTTCTCAGCTCTTTGGGGCAGTGGCGTCGCCACAAAGCCGGCGCAACACGCATCGGAGAGGGTGGGAGGGGGTGTATGAATGCAGTACGATAATGTCTTGGTGGCCTGGCGTCTTTTACCGTGTAAAAGTCGGGGCGGCTCGGGTCTCAAAACGGCTCTTCGGCTCGCATCTTGGCCCCCAAACGCACCTTTTTATGCATGGGGGTGGGTATGCATGCAAGCACGCGCGTGCGCGCTGGTGTTTCTAAATGTGTTTGTGTGCACGCATGTCGTGGGCATCCCGCAGATTGCTGCAGGGCATCATAAGGCTGTGGAGTCAATTTTTTTATGGGAACCCAGCTTGTTTTTTGTCACAATGCTTCTAGTTCTTTAGCTCTTATTCAGGGGAGGGTGGGTATGCATGCGCGCGTGCGTGCGTTCGCTGGTGTTGGTGTGTGCGGTTTTTTTGGGTTTGGGCGTGTGGAGGGGACCCCGCAGATTACTGTGGTGCATGGTATTATATGAAATTATTATTGGATGGTGTTGTAGGGGGGATTTCGGCCTACACTGTACTCTGTTTCTATGCGACAAACTTGGCTCTGTACAGCGGGGTTGCCATCTTGCGGGCCGTGGTGTCGCCACAATTCCAGCGCCACACACATCCAAAATGGTTGTCCAGTTTGGCTGCATAGTGTAGAATACGGTCCTGGTGCCCTGGGCTCTGGAAGTGATGAAAAGCGCGGGCGGCAAGGTCCCGAAAACGGCGTTTGCGTCACAATGCTTCTAGTTCTTTAGCTCTTATTCAGGGGGGGTGGGTATGCATGCGCGCGTGCGTGCGTTCGCTGGTGTTGGTGTGTGCGGTTTTTTGGGTTTGGGCGTGTGGAGGGGACCCCGCAGATTACTGTGGTGCATGGTATTATATGAAATTATTATTGGATGGTGTTGTAGGGGGGATTTCGGCCTACACTGTACTCTGTTTCTATGCGACAAACTTGGCTCTGTACAAGCGGGGTTGCCATCTTGCGGGCCGTGGTGTCGCCACAATTCCAGCGCCACACACATCCAAAATGGTTGTCCAGTTTGGCTGCATAGTGTAGAATACGGTCCTGGTGCCCTGGGCTCTGGAAGTGATGAAAAGCGCGGGCGGCAAGGTCCCGAAAACGGCGTTTGCGTCACAATGCTTCTAGTTCTTTAGCTCTTATTCAGGGGAGGGTGGGTATGCATGCGCGCGTGCGTGCGTTCGCTGGTGTTGGTGTGTGCGGTTTTTTGGGTTTGGGCGTGTGGAGGGGACCCCGCAGATTACTGTGGTGCATGGTATTATATGAAATTATTATTGGATGGTGTTGTAGGGGGGATTTCGGCCTACACTGTACTCTGTTTCTATGCGACAAACTTGGCTCTGTACAAGCGGGGTTGCCATCTTGCGGGCCGTGGTGTCGCCACAATTCCAGCGCCACACACATCCAAAATGGTTGTCCAGTTTGGCTGCATAGTGTAGAATACGGTCCTGGTGCCCTGGGCTCTGGAAGTGATGAAAAGCGCGGGCGGCAAGGTCCCGAAAACGGCGTTTGCGTCACAATGCTTCTAGTTCTTTAGCTCTTATTCAGGGGGGGTGGGTATGCATGCGCGCGTTGCGTGCGTTCGCTGGTGTTGGTGTGTGCGGTTTTTTTGGGTTTGGGCGTGTGGAGGGGACCCCGCAGATTACTGTGGTGCATGGTATTATATGAAATTATTATTGGATGGTGTTGTAGGGGGGATTTCGGCCTACACTGTACTCTGTTTCTATGCGACAAACTTGGCTCTGTACAAGCGGGGTTGCCATCTTGCGGGCCGTGGTGTCGCCACAATTCCAGCGCCACACACATCCAAAATGGTTGTCCAGTTTGGCTGCATATAGTCCGAGAGCCAGTCTATGTAAAAGCACTAGAACCTTGTTTTCCATCATAAAGTTTTTTTCTTTGGTGATTCTGCTTCCTCAGGGTCTCTAGACTTCATATCAGTCGGGGGCCAACTTGTATCTTATGGGCATAAGTTTTTCTGGTGGTTCAAATACACATACCCCTCTCATACAAGAGTGATGGCTGAGCGACTCCTGGATGAGTCGACCTAGATTCGCGCAGGGGTGCCGACGCTAACAGTGCCTCTCGCAGTGATGTTACAGGCTGCGCCGAAAGATGCCCAGCGCGGCCTGCTTCCCCCCTATCTGATATGGACTACGCTTGTTAAGGAATGCGCTGCTAGCAGACGATGCTGGACACACCTGCTATGTGTACTGAAAACAAAGAGTTGAGCGTCAAATACACCATCACGAAAGGTCGCACGATGTGTTAATGGCCTGAAAATGAAAGACGAGTGTTTCTCTCTTCAACACCAGACCCATAAGTACTGAAATAAGTGTAGTTTACTGGTACTAGATCTATTGGAATGTTAATAGAGATCAGTCTGCATGCCAGTGATCCACCAACACATGCAGCACTTTCACTTTCACTTTATTCTTTTACATCGAGGATAATGGGATAAGCACTCTTGTGCTTTTTTACATCCAGTCCTCGTGTGTATGCAGTTTTGTAAATGTCATCTGTTCCCACCGGCACATGATGGCCTACTCTTACGAAAAGCGGAACAAGATTTAACGTGTGCGCGCAAGATGTTCTGCATATTTTTTTTTAGCTGTTTTATAAAGCTATGCTCAGTGTTTTGAGAATTCTTAATGATTCATTTGGGTGGAGGGGGTAGAAAGAGAGAGAGTAGAGAGAGAGGAGGAGATATTTATGAGGTGGGAGGGGAATGCAAAGCATATTTTGATATTAAAAAAGTCAGCCACTACACCCTACATCTAAACGCTTGTGTATAGATCTTCACGTTTGTGAGGACGTGATGCAATCATTCTGGTTCTCTCTCACACACACACACACGCACACACACACACTGTCTCACTCACTGTGACTCTTAGTACACACACTAATGTGATCTCTCTCTCTCTTTCTTATTTTCAGACATGGAGTGTTTTTTTCTGTCAAAGAAAGAACCCACCTCTAATCAAATCTACACGGATAAGTAGTTTTCAGGAGGTAAGCCGGCAGCGAGATGACAGACTCGCTCAAAGGCTTCCAGAAGATGCAGAGTTCATACTGCGTCACGAGAACTGTGTGAGCACATAAATTATTGTTCCAAAGACCATATTCAGCGTCTGCTAAAAAAGGAAAGACTGACGAACTCTCTGAAGAAGAACCGAAACGTCTTAGGGGCAGTACTAGTTCTTTTAATTTTCGTGAACATTATTCTTTTCTGTAGGTACTTAGTTGATTTGTTAGTTAGTTACTTAATTAGTTAGTTAGTTAGTTAGTTAGTTAGTTAGTTAGTTAGTTAGTTGGTTAGTTAGTTAGTTAGTTAGTTAGCTAGTTAGTGTGTGTGTGCGTGTGTGTGCGCGCGCGTGCAATGATGATGACAATAACGATGATGATAGGCTAAAAAATGATTTCCTTAGTAGATCTCTCTCTCTCTCTCTCTCTCTCTCTCTCTCTCTCTCTCTCTCTCTCTCTCTCTCTCTCTCTCTCTCTCTCTCTCTCTCTCTCTCTCCCTCCCTCTCTCTCTCTCTCTCTCTCTCTCTCTCTCTCTCTCTCTCTCCCTCTCTCTCTCTCTCTGTGAAGGAATCCACCCTTGCCATATGGGCCTTTTTACAAAGCACGCTGACCCAGCTATTGAACGACCTCCAGGAAATCAAAGAAGGGGGTGTTCAGACAGTTGTCAACACATACAAAGAAGAGCGCCACACACGCATCAAGGATGCTGCTGCTGACAAAGCAAAGGTTTGAGAGACACTGTCTACATGCGGTGACATCCTGGACACCAGCAAACATTCTGACACAGGCATCACCAACGTGTTTTCTGGCCGCGTCATTGATGACCCAACTGTCAATGTCCATGAGGCAGTAGAGGTTGGTGCTGCAGAACAATGGGCGTTTGAGGGTGGATGGCCTGCCAGTTTCCACCTCAAGCTCACAAAGAAAGTGAAGAACATGGCTTGCAGTCATGAAAGTGACTATAAAACATGTTAAAGTGGACATAGCTATTGACATTGAATTCATATATGCACGCGTTCTTGGCATTATGGCGACTTCCAGGGAATCCATTTCTTTTGAGACCTTGTTTTCCCATGAGCTAGCTCTACAACCTACAGCCATTTTTGACGAGAATGGTGACATGAGGACAACTAGCAAGGCTGCTCTGAAGAACAAAATACAGATTCTGTCTGGTGTTTGGAACCAAGAACCTCCCACTGTTGTCATCCTAGATGGCTGTGCAATTTTGTGGACAGTACCTTGGCCTGCAGCTCCAGCTAAAGTCTCGGCTTTCATCTTAGCCGCAGTTGCCAGCATTTTGCGACGAGTTCAGTCAGCACCAGTGTCACATGTGGTCTTCAACAGATACTACAAACTGAGCACAAAGTCATGCTGTCGAACTGTCCGTCGAAAGGGGACTAGTCGTGTGTACAACCTGACCGAAGAGTCTCCTCTGCCACAGCAAAGCGTCACGCTAAAAGTCACAGCCAACAAGGAACAACTGATACAAATGATCGTACATCGGCTTTGTAGCATGCAGCCTCCACCAGCAACAGATGTTGTCATCACTGGGCCAGACCCGCACACTATACACATGGGGTCTGGACTTCAGCAAGCCCCTCTGTATCACGAAGAAGCTGATGTGCTGATGGCGTTTCATGTCATCAACGAATCGTCATTAGGACAGAGGAACATCAGGGTTGTTTCTGATGGAACCGATGTACTCATCATCTTGGCCCATCATCTCTACGTGAAGACCAAAGGACTGTCCCACAGTATGACTCTCACCATCGAGTCGTGCACATCCACGCATAATGTCATAAATGTCAACGACGTTATCAGAAAGCATGCAACCATAATGCCTATTCTGCTGGCAGCTCATGCACTGACTGGTTGTGACAGTTTCTTCCTTTGCTGGAATTGGAAAGATGACAATCCTCAAGAAGCTTGAAGTATTCTCTGATGACCTGAAGCTTGGGAAGATGTCTGTACCTTTCCAGGAAATCTCTGAGTCATGCCTTCAGTTCACTGAACTGCTCTACGGGGACGAGTCAGGGGCCAATCTGAACACCGTTCGAGCCAACCTTTTCAGGAAGAGGATTGCTGGAAAGAGACACACTCCCCGAAATTGAGTCCCTTCCCCCAACGATGGCAAGTTTTCAGGCCCACATCAAACGAGCACACTTTCAGGCTGTGCTGTGGCAAGCTGCAGGGGAGCCATCTCCTCCTGAGCTGGATCCTGTTGACTAGGGATGGCGGTTACACCAGTCAAACACTCAGCCCAGCCCCTGGACTTGATGATCAACTGCCAGCTCCTGATGACGTGCTCAATCTGGTCAGTTGCAGCTGCAAAACTGGATGCAGTACAGCACAGTGTACCTGCACCAAACTGTCTGCCACCTGTATGGCCTTTTGCAAATGCGAAGGAACACTTGCTTGCAATATCCAATGACTGTCGTTGTCCCACCCTATGAGGATACATGAAACTGTCTTCAGACGCCTTCAGCTACTCTTGCTGTGAGAACTACCAGCAGACACTGGAGAGTGTTCCAGTGTTTTCTCCCTATTAAACAATTTAAATGATTTCAATACTACGGTTTTTCAAGTGTATTGCGGATTAACATATTTCTGAAAACTTGGTGAATACTTTACATAGATGGCGGCCATCTTGATTTCTCTGAAGTAGCCATTTGTGGCGCTCCATCACATAAAGAATCGCATTGCACTAGAGGTAAATGTTTAGTTATTGACATGCAAAAAACAGACTGAAAATCGAACAATTCTATCAAAAGTTACTACGATTTGAAATGATAGACTGCAGGAAATGTCAAAATGAGAAATGGATAATCTTAGCATCCTAATGGGTGGTCAGATTGAGGGGTTCGCTATTTTCAAAGCACGTTTAAAGACAAAAGGAAACAGAATTATGCCTTGATATTTTACTACAAGGTAGAATAAGTGCTATAGTTTTATAATAAATCAAAATCTCAAAATCGACCACC
>CM060324.1:30671259-30673759 GCA_030674155.1 Stramonita haemastoma
TGATTGTTTGGTGTATGTATGTGTGTTTGTGTGTATGTGTGATGTGTGTGTATTTGTGTTTATGAATGTATGTGTGTGCCTGTATTTTCATTTATTTTCATGTATTTTTTTATTTGTTCTTTTATATCGAAGATAATGGAAAAAGCACCATGTGCTTTTTTACATCCCATTCCCGTGTGTATACAGTTTTGTAAATTTTGTCATCTGTTCTCACCGGCATATAATGGCCTACTCTTTCGAAAAGCGGAACAGAATTGTGTGTGTGTTTGTGTGTGTGTACTTGCGTGTGTGTTTTGTGTGCGTGTGTGTCTATGTGTGTGTGTTTGTGTGTGTGTATCTGTCCGTCTGTCCGTCCATTCGTCTGTCTATCTGTATTCCTTATCTGTCTTATCTTAGTACAGGTCAACCAGTACATGACTTAGCATTTTACGGGAAAAGCCCCTATGTCCATGAAATACCAGATGGAAAATCAAGTAAAGCAGAGTGTATACTAGATACGAAGTTGATACCAAGAAGGCGGAAAATGTGTGTGTGTGTGTGGGGGGGGGGGGGGGGGGGGGGGGGGTAGGTGGGTGTGGATGGGTGTGTGTGTGTGTGTGTGTGTGTGTGGTGTGTGTGTGTGTGTGTGGTGTGTGTGTGTGTGTGTGTGTGTGGTGTGTGTGTGTGTGTGTTGTGTGTGTGGTGTGTGGTGGGTGTGGGTGGGTGTGTTGTGTGGGTGGGTGTGCGTGCGTGCGTGTGTGTATATGTGTGTCCGTCCGTCCGTCCGTCCGTCCGTCAACCTGTCCGTCCGTCCGTCCGTTTGTCTATCTGTCTTCCTTTCTGTGTCTGTGTTTGGACGAATGTGAGTTTCGTCGATAGTATTTTTATGTAATAAGAATTACATCAAGAAAACAACGAAAAGAAAAAAGAAAGATAAATTCTCTTCGTTGTCTTTCGTATGAGTTCTTGCTTACGTTCGATAGCTTTGTTTCTATTATTTACTACACGTCATAATTATTCGTGTGAATGAAGCGCGCACTCACACACACACAACACACACACACACACCACCACACACACACACACACACACACACACACACACCACACACACACACACACACACACACACACACAACACACACACACACACACACCACCACACACACACACACACAACTACACACACACACTTGCTAGTCGTTTCATGATTCTTCAAAATCAATTGAGATGTAAATAATATCACTTTGTCTTGCTCCTGTCTTTATGAAGTCATTCACATCACCTGGATGTTTTGGTGTGGGGTTTCTTTTGCCCGCTTATATTATTGTATTATATTAATTGGGGTTTTATCATTAAGTTTGCTAAACCCATTTTTCAAAATGATATAATGGATATATATAAATATATATAATATGTTATTTAAAATAATTATATATATATAATATATATATATATATATATATATAATAATAATATATAATATATTTATATATTATATATATTATATATATATATATATATGAAATCTTTATGTGTAAATGCATGCGTGCATACAAACGTAGTTGTGTGTGTGAGGGGGGAAGCGAGGGTGAGATAGAGAGAGGGCTGGGGGAGAGACGGACAGATGGACACACACAAAACATAGAGAAAGAATAACAGCGAGAGACAAAAAAAGTAACACAAACAACAAATAAAAAAACAGAACCAGCCAAACTATATAAAGCCATAAAGAAAATAATGAAAAAAACAACAGACAGGGCCGATCAGTTAGGTATAGATAGACTGGACAGCGAGCAAAGCTGCCTACAGATTTATTTTATCCCTCTTCTAACTGGCCCACAATCGATACTTTCTCGCACTTTTTTTTTTTGCTTTACAGAGTACAAACAAACGTCTTGGTAATGATAGAGAATGAAAGTGAAGCAGAAGACTGGGCAGGGATGCAGGGAAGGCTTACAAGGATGATGGAGTATTACAGGCAATGTAGAGCAGGTGGAAGAAAGAAAAAAAAGGGAGATTGGGAGTGAAGGGGAGGGGGAGAGGTTAAGATGTGGGAGTGTAGGTGGAAGGGAGAAAAAGGGGGAGTGGTGGGCAGGGGTGTAAAAACTAATAATAATAAAAGGACAGTATTAACGTGACAGAAAGATGTCAAGGACACTATTGGCAAGAGATGTTCCAGAATATTAACTTTTTGCAAAAGCTTCAAGGGACGTTCAAGATAACTCACAAAATGCATTTTGTGCTTGCATCTTTTATATCATTTACACCGGGGCTTCTTTTCAAAATGGACATATTTTCTTCTACATGGGCATGCATGTATCAGACTGCGTGAAAGTGAATACGTATGTGTGTGCATATGTACATATACATTCAAAAATATACACACACACTTTCACACACACAAACTTACACATACACACACACATGCACACGCACAGACAGCTACACGATACAAACAGAAACAAACACACACACCCAAACACACCTACACACACGCCTACACACACAAAACACACACT
>CM060324.1:30688759-30693759 GCA_030674155.1 Stramonita haemastoma
ACACGCACGCACACACACACACACACACACACACACACACACGACCACAGGCACACACAGGAACACACACACACACACACACACGCACGCACGCACACACACACACACACACACACAAGGAACACAGGCACACACGCACACGCACACGCACACGCACACCACGCACACACAAACACACGCACACACACACACACTCCTGCCCATCTCAATTTTGCTGATTATTTAGATATTCTTGATATCGATTCAGATGTCTGTAATGCCAATCAGCCCTGCCCCTTAAGGGAAGGAGGTCATTCACATCTTCAAAGCAAATGTTTTATCGTGTTTTTTCCATCCACTCGCGTGTTACAGCATCATATTCAACCATTGTCGGTATTGTATACTTTATTTTGAAAAATTCAACTAATATATATATATATATATATATATATATATATATATATATATATATATATATATATGCGTGTGTGTGTGTGTGTGCGCGCGCGCGCGCGCGCGCGTGTGTGTGTGTGTGTGTGTGTGTGTGTGTGTGTGCAGAATCTATAACACAGAAGAGACATAGCAAGATGACATGACGAAGGCAATGAGAAAGACATATACAGCTATAGACGGAGCTGAAAAGGAAAATGAGGATTAAAAACAAGTGTCAATAAACAAGGTTTTGATTGCGCATAAAGCAAAGCTACGCTGAATCCTGATAGCTGCCCCTTTATAACTGGCCAAGAATAAACACAATCACAGCCATTTTTGTTTATAGAATTCAAACTTATTGGTTGGAGGGCTGGATAGCCTAGTGGTTAGAACGTTGCAGATGCAATTTGAAGGATCAATATCTATTCCAGGTCTGAACCACCAGAAGACACCCATTCCAAGTGGTTTACTCTTGGTGTTAACATCAGCACTGACTCCACTCCCATGACGCTTTCTCAGATGAGACTATAAACTGACGTCCCATGCACAAACGTATGGAGAACATTTTGCACACCTGCTCAAACTCATTCCGAGTTTATGCCTTTAAGAATAGGTGACAAAAAGTATGCAAAAAATCCCTTATGCACTCTAGTGTTGTGTTTAGACATCAATCCTGAAGTCAAAATGAACATTACCTTAATTATTGGCCCAAACGATGGTATACACAGAAGTCATAATTTGTGGCGCTCCACCACGAAATGAGTCGCTTAGCACATTACCCAATTTTGCGCTAGGAGCCTTTAAAGGCAGGTGGGGGTCAAGTTGTCAATTTTGTGATTTTGATTGATTATTAAACTAGATCTGTTTATTTATCTTATAATGAAATATCAAGGTACATGTTTTATTCCTTTTGCTTTTAAATGTGTTTTGAAAATACCAAAGCACTCATTCTGACAACCTGTTACTAAAATAAACTTGCCCGTTTCTCATTTTGTCACTTCCTGCAGTCTATCATTTCAATTTGTAATAATGTTGCACAGAATTGTCCGATTTTCAATCTGTTTTTTGTATTTGATAGCCACTTTATTGCACATTAAAGACATGTCAATAACTAAAAATTGACCTAATGTGCACTCCGTCTCATTATGTGGTGGAGCATCACATTTGGTGAACCTGTGAACTCCAGCAGAGAAACAAACAAGATCAAACTCACCCCATCTTATTAGATATAATGCAGATTGGAAGTAGTGCAGAAAAAAGGAGGTGGGAAGGGGTAGGTTTACAAGGAAGCTAGAGTATTACGGTATGTAACAAAAGGCAGATGGAAGAAGGAAGAGGCTGCTTATAGGGAGAAGGATGAGGATAAGTTGTAAGAACACACAAGGGAGGGATAACGGGGGGTGGTGGGGAGTGGGCGCGTGGTCGGAGGAAGGGGTGGTTGGGCTTTGTGAACGTAAACAAATGATGTCAAGTTTGTTTGGAACTCACAAGCAGTGTTCCAGAATAGTTTGCTGTGCATCGGTGGTGTTCAAAAGCACAGGATGCATAGGCCCCTAGTCCTTGCAATATTGATGTTTGTGTACTGGTGCTTGCTTCTTCCCTGTGGACACATTTGCATGTATGTTTAAATGTTTGTGCTGGTGAACACACGCACACACACACACACACACACACACACACACACACACACACACACACACACACACACTGTCTGTCTCTGTCTCTCTGTATCTCTGTCTGTCTGTCCCTCCCTCCCTCTCTTTCTCTCTCTGTCTCCCTCTCCTCTCTCTCCCTCTCTCTCTTTCTCTGTCTGTCTGTCTCTGTCTCTGTCTCTGTCTCTGTCTTTCTGTCTCTGTCTCTGTCTCTCTATAACTATCTATCTTTCTCTCTCTCTCTTACACTTACGCAAACCAAGTAAAGACAGAGCACAAGTACAAGACAGAGAGAAAAAACCACTGAGAGACCAGAAATAGACAGTCAGAGAGAGTAAAATTAAACAGAAACAGACACAGACATGAAGATGGAATGACGGAAAGAGACTGTGAGAGAAAAAAGAAAAACAAGACAAAAGAAATGGACATCAAACAGAAAGCCGTAACAACAACAGACTGACGGAATATGAGACAAAGATATGGCAAAGACAGCCAACACAATTATTATGGCAACAATAAGAGACAATCTAAATATAACCACAAAAAGAAGATATGGCTCAGAGCAAATGGAGCTGTTGACAGGTTATAAATCAAACATTGTGTTAAAATCAATACCTGGTGAACTTTTGTTGAATAAACACAGAGAGAAAGAGAGAGAGAGAGAATAGAGAGAGAGGAGAGAGAAGAGAATGATGAGACGAGTAGAGAGAGAGAGAGAGAGAGAGAGACACAGAGAAGACGAGACAGACAGTACAGAAAGACAGACATACAGAACAGCAGACAGAGAGGAGTGTTCAATGTCAAATGTTAAAGACAGAGAGAGACACAGAGAAACAGAGAGAGAACACGGAGAGAGTGACACACACACACACACACAACCAACACACATCACACACACAACACACACACACCACACACACAACACACACCACACACACAACACACAACCACAACACACAGTTCAATGTTCAATGTGAAAGAGAGAGAGAGAGAGAAAAGAGAGAGAGAGAGAGAGAGAGAGAGAGAGAGAGAGAGAGAGAGAGAGAGAGAGAGAGAGAGAGAGAGAGGAGAGACAGACAGACAGACAGACAGACAGACAGACAGACAGACAGACAGACAGACAGACAGACAGACAGACAGAGACAGAGGACAGACAAAGACAGACAGACAGACAGACAGAGAGACAGAGAGGAGCTAGAGTTTGGTGGACAAACACGGCAGACCAGGTAAAAGAAAAAAAGCAAACAAAAACGGAGGACGATGGGGAGTAAGGGGGGAGGGGGGGGGGGGGGGGGGTAATAGTAAAGGTGTGGGAGTGAGCAGAGAAGACACAGAAATAGAACAGTGTAAACAGGATCCCCAGATGTCAAGGACATTGGTTTTTATAGATGCTCTAGAACTTTTCTCTTTTTTTTTTCTTTTTTTTTTTGCTGAGCTTTTAGCTCTATGCCAGAGTACAAAAGACGTACCGTCATTGTCATTTACTCATGTTACAGATTTGCTCTCTATCTCTCTCTCTCTCTCATAGGCACACGCGTGTCTACATTCTGAAGAAACACTGTAGAAACGTTTGAATGCAGACACAGAAGCACACATTTTTGCACTGCAAGAAAGTTTTTGTGAATACACACACACACATGCTCAAACGTGTGCACGTGCACATACACACACAGGCATGTGCGCATGTGCATACGCATACACGTAGACATGCAGACACAGACACAAAGACACAGACACAGACATACAAACACATACACACACACGCACACACACACACACAAACGCACACACACACACACACACACACACACACACACACACACACAGATAGAGAGTAAAAAGAGAGAATCACAAGAATAAAAGAATGCAGACATGAAGGTGAAACAGTATCAGAGAGAGAGAGAGAGAGAGAGAGAGAGAGAGAGAGAGAGAGAGAGACAGACAGACAGACAGACAGACAGACAGACAGACAGACAGACAGACAGACAGACGGACAGACAGACAGACAGAGACAGATAGAGAGACAGACAGACCGACAGACATTATGACTGAGATAAATCAGAACTAATTAGGGGGATACATCTAAACTCACACACACACACACACACACACACACACACACACACACACACACACACACCACATACACACACACTCACACACACACACACACACACACACACACACACACACACACACACACACACACACACACACACACATCTCTCTCTCTCTCTCTCTCTCTCTCTCTCTCTCTCTCTCTCTCTCTCTCTCTCTCTCTCTCTCTCTCTCTCTCTCTCACTTGCATAGAAAACAGGGAGAGGGAAAAGAAAAAAAAACAAGAATCATCCAGACATAAGGATGAAGCAGTCTACAAGAGAGAGAGAGAGAGAGAGAGAGAGAGAGAGAGAGAGAGAGAGAGAGAGAGAGAGAGAGAGAGAGAGAGAGGAGAGAGAGAGAGAGAGAGAGAGAGAGAGAGAGAGAGAGAGAGAGATTGGATGATTGAAATAAATCGGATAAAATTAGAAAGAAGAAATTAAAGAGCCACACACACACACAAACACACACACATAAACACACACACACACCGCGCGCGCGCGCACACGCGCACGCACGCACACACCCACACACAGATTGCCAAAGTCACGTATGTGTGTGTCAATGAACTCCAGCCGACCTATATATCGATTGTGCCTTTCACACACACACACACACACACACACACACACACCACACACACACACACACACACACACACACACACACACACACACACACACACACCACACACACATGCACACACACACACACACACACAGACACACACACACACACACACACACAAGCACACACAGATTGCCAAAGTCACATATACGTGTGTCAATGAACTCCAGCCGACCTATACATCGATTGTGCCTTTCACGCGCGTGCGCACAC
>CM060324.1:30698759-30707855 GCA_030674155.1 Stramonita haemastoma
TAATGAGTCTCCATTTAAGGAAGCAGGAAGGGGGAGGGGGTGTTGATGGAAACCGAAATGGGTGCCAAAGTGTTGGGAGCTACTAGGTAGAAGTATTCTCGATGATTTGTGAGGACTGAGAAATTAATCACATTCCTTACCCCCCTGTTACCAAAGTCATATTCTTTCTTAGTACTGTACGAGGTTTATGATGATACTGGACAAAATTAAAATGTCAACAAGAATAAGAACTTTGATGGCATTTGATGGGAGCGTGTGCTATTACTGCTAAATGGAAGAGAATAAAAGCAAAAAGAGTTTAGGAGTATAAAGAAAAATAAAGTATGATACGAGAGTAGAAAAAGAGATTAATAAAGCTTGAAAGAAGCTGTAGCTTTACCCCATTTCTCCTGCTATTGTTTGCTCATCTTGTGTGTGTGTGTGTGTGTGTGTGTGTGTGTGTGTGTGTGTGTGTGTGTGTGTGTGTGTGTGTGTGTGTGTGTGTGTGTGTGTGTGTGTGGTGTGTGTGTGTGTGTGTGTGAGTGTGGTGTGTGTGTGTGTGTGTGTGTGTGTGTATGTGTGTGTGTGTGTGTGTGTGTGTGTGTGTGTGTTGAATAAAACATGTTCAAACCAAGAAAGAATAAAAGTGTAAAATGCTTGAAACCATGCCACTTAACTAATGTTCGTGTCGACAAATAGATATACAAACAGATGCATAATAAATGAATAAATAAAAATAGATGCACAGATAAGCAGACAGACGCACAGATATTGAAAGAAGAGAGAAAGAAAAACTTTTACATAGACAAGTAAAAAGAGAGATAGGAAGCTAGAAAGTCAAACAGGTTTAGAGAGACAGACACGCGCGATTGCGTATGATGGCTATGATTGCTATCAAACGTGTCCTTGATAGTTTTTTTGTGTGTGTGTGTGTGTTTGTTATTTTATCCCTATTTCCTAGTTCCTCTACTGACCTTTCTGTGACCTTTACCCTACTTGTGTACCATCACGTGCACACGCACAGTCCAGCAAACACTCACACACATGCACAAATACACAGAAACAGACAGACGCACGCACGCACGCACAGTGAGACACACACACACTCACACACACACAGACATAAACACACAGACACAGACACACACAGACACACACAGACACACACAGACAGAAGACAGACACACACACACACACACACACACACACACACACACACACACACACACACACACACACACACGCACACACACACAGACACACACACACACACACACACACACGCACACACACACACATACACACACACACCTCTATTGAATTAAGGAAGTTGGAAGTATAGGAGAGGATCAGGCAAAAATACATAATATGTTGGAGATAAAAGGAAGCAATGATTCTAATAGATGGTGGAAGAGTGGGGGGGTAGTAGATGAAATAGTGTGCATGTGTGTGTGTGTGTGATGTTTGTGTGCATGCATTCGTGCATGTGTGAGTGTGTGCATGCGAGTCTGTGTGTGTGTGTGTGTGTGTGTGTGTGTGTGTGTGTGTGTGTGTGTGTGTGTGTGTGTGTATGTGTGTGTGGAAGGGGGGTTGTGTGCAGCAGGGGTGTGCGTGTAAGTGTATGTATGTGTATGTGTGTGTGTGTGTAAGAGAGAGAGAGAGAGAGAGAGAGTATATGTATGCGTGTGTGTATTTATGCGCATATGTGTATGCACGTGCATGCATGTGTGTGTATATATGTGTGTGAATGTGTGGATGTGTGTGTGTGTCTCACTGTGCGTGCGTGTATGTGTGTGTGTGTCACTGTGTGTGTGTGTGTGCCTGTGTGTTTGTGCATGTGTGTGAGTGTTTGTTTGCCTGTGCGTGTGCATGTGATGGTATATAAGTAGGGTAAAGGTCACAGAAAGGTCGGTAGACGAACGAGGACGGAAGGATAGAATAACAAACATAATAAAAAAAATAATAAACTATCAAGGACAACGTTTCATAGCCATCATAGACAGTCTTGTGTGTCTATGTGTTTGTGTGTGTGCGCGCGTGCGTGTCTGTGCGTATGTATGTGTGTGTGCGCGCGCGCGCACGCGCGCGCGTGCGCGTGTGTGTGTGTGTGTGTGTGTGTGTGTGTGTGTGTGCCTAGTGTGTATGTATGTATGTGTGTGTGTGTGTGTGTGTGTGTGTGTGTGTGTGTGTGTGTGTGTGTGTGTGTGTGTGTGTGTGTGTGCCTAGTGTGTATGTATGTGTGTGTGCCTAGTGTGTATGTATGTTTGTGTGTGCGCGTGTTGGGATTAGAATGCCTTAGGCTATTAGGACATAGTACAATTGATTCAATATAGCCATTGCAAAAACAGAGGAATACAAACAGAGAACAAAATCAGAAAAAAGAATCGCAAATTGAAAAAGAAAGTAAAGGAAAAAAGAACCAACCCCCCCACACACACACTCCACCCCCACCCCCACCCCCCACCCCACACACAAACACACGCGTGCACACACGCAGGCACAGACTTGCACACGCGCGCACACACACACACACACACACACACAAAACACACACAAAACACACACTTGAACAATCTTTGGCAGTGTCCCTGACCTTTAAATGTTCTTACATCACTCACAACCCATCTTCTCTCTCTCTCGACTCTTTTACCCTTCCCCGCTGTTTTATACACTTAGGAGAAAAGACGTAAAAGGAATTACTACTATAACTACTACTGCTGGTGCTGGTGCTAGCTGCTGCTGCTTCTGCTTCAGATTCTGCTTCTGCTACTGCTGCTGCTACTGCTGCTGCTGCTGCTGCTTCTGCTACTACTACTACAATAGCAACTACTACTACTACTACTACTACTACTACTACTACTACTACTACTACTACTACTACTACTTCCGTTGCTGCTGCTGCTACTACTACTGCGACTGCTACTACTACTGTGACTGCTACAGCTATTACTACAACTGCTACTACCACTGCTGTTGCTGCTACTTCTGGTACCACTACTACTAATCCGTTTTCAAGAACACCCCCTCTCTCTCTCTTCTATTCACCGTTGAATATTCATGCTATGGCTGATGTAATATTCTTGTTTTTATAAATATTGAGACGCTTTGATTTTCCGCATAATATTTTGGTAGTAGTATGTTTACAACTCTTGTCATGTACCATTCCCTATGCCCAATTTGCTTTTGTATTGTGGCCTAAGGCCGCAGACAGTAAAAGTCTGAAGTCTTGTGTCTTCTCTCTCTCTCTCTCTCTCTCTCCCTCTCTCTCTCTCTCCTCTCTCTCTCTCTCTCTCTCTCTCTCACACACACACACACACACACACACGCATGCACGACACACACATACTCACACACATGCGTGCTTGCGCGCGCGCACACACACACACACACACACACACACACACACGCACACACCACACACACGCACACACACAAGATTACTTTCTTACGCAGGAACAAGATCTCCAAACTTTTAGTGATACATATAACCTAGCATGTCTTCTGTGCCTGGGCTTTTCCACAGTTCTCGATTAAATCATTGACGCTGGAGGCAACAACAAAGTGAGAGGCTGTACGATCAGTGGCTTTCCCACTCATGGATTTCCACTTTACAGCTTAGTCTTTTAGTGATCGACTATGACTCTCTGACTAGAAGGTTTGACTTGCACAGTCCTTATGTGCTGCAGCCCTGGGGGATAGGTGGCCTTTGAAGAATATCTCCAACGCCGACTGTCGGTATACCCTCTTAGTCGAGAGAGTGGGTGTGTGCTGTGGGCAAGACACCTCCTCTATAACCAAATTTCTGCCCAATTTTCGAAACAGCAGCTGTCTCTTCTGCTGCTTTAGGTGTCATCGTCAAGCACAACGGACAAAACATGATAAGCTAGCTAAACAACGAAACAGTGTAGTATGATTTCAAAGTGCGTGTAAGAGGAATGTTAACAAATCTAACTTTAAAAAAGGAACACATACTTGGTGAAGGGGTGGGTAAAGACACAAGGGTGTCGGGGGAAGTAACAACAACAGTTAAATCAATCCAAAGTTCATGGACACATTCAATATACGTTGTAACATGTTGGCAGGCTTAGAAATCTGACTGTGCTTGCCACAAAAGGATACCAGTCACAAACTCACAAACATGTACTCATGCATCGAAATGTATGTATGCATACAAATATGTATATGATTATGTATATAATATATATATATAATATATATATATATATATATATATTATATATATATATATATATATATGCCTGGGTATCTGTGTGCACGTGCACACACACACGCGCACGCACGCAAGCACACACATACGCACGCACACACACACACACACACACACACACACACACACACACATATATACACAATGTTCTGACAGATGAGAATCCTTACACAATCAATCACACATGAATGTCAGTTGATGGCCTGTTCATATGCCCCATTACACAGCGAAAAAATAAAACACTAGAAAATCATTGCAAGATATAGGCACTTGTTCTTATTCAGTTGTTTTCTTTGAGGGAAGATGGAATCAACACGCACAAGCTTTCTTTTTTACATCCATTCCCTATGCGCACGTTGTATTGTAATTGTTGTCATCCGTTCCCAGGTAAGTGGTACGACGGTAAAGATAATGAAAAAAAGAATGCAACAAATAATCATAAATGGAAGGGTAATGGAATGGAGCGAGTAGGTGGGGTGATTTAGTACAAATAGTAAAAGCAAACACAATGTGAAGGACACTCTCAATAGTTGTTTGCAGGTATTGTGAAGTATAGGAATGTAAGTGACAGAGAATAAAAAAAAAAACATGGCTGTTACAAACACAGACACAGACACAGGCGCACAGATACAGACACGCAGACACACAGAGGCACACACAGACAGACATAGACACAGACACAGACACACACACACATACACACACAGGAACACACACACACACATACACACACACACACACACACTCATACACGCACACGCACGCACACACGCACGCACACGCACACGTGCATCTTTTCTACCTTTTAAAAGAGTAGACCATTGTGTCTGGAAGAACGGATGACAAAAATAAAATATCAAAATAAAAACATGCACACTGGTGTCGTGTTTAGACATCATCCCCGAATCCGGAATACAGGTACTTAAATGGTTGACAAAACATGCATATGCCAACATCTCTCCACTGGTGAGCCTCAAAGATCAAGCCGAGAAAAAAAACACAAAAAATCCTCATACAATTTTTCATAAAATATATCTTGATAAAACCAAAAAAAAAAAGGAAGCATTGTAGAATCACTACCAGATGCGTGTAAAGGTCACAGTAGTAGAAGCACAACAAATATTGAGGGTGGAGAAAGTCGAGTAAAGTGAGAAAGTAAGAGAGGGAAAAAACAACACTAAAAACAGTACCAAGGCCAAGGATACTCTCCACAGATGGTTCTAAAGTATTCAAAAAGTTTAGGAACGTGGTGGAGTATGTAGCACACGTTCGGTAATAACAAACAAACAAACATTACTTTGCCCACATGCATGCATGTCTAAGCAATACAATAACAAACGTGCGTGCAAGTGTGCAGACAGGCAGACAGAGACAGACACTGACAGACAAACAAAATAAAAGATCAAAAGATATAGAGAGGGGCACACAGACACACACAAAGACACACACACGCACGCACACACACACACACACACACACACACCACACACACACACACACACACACACACACACACACACACACACACACACCACAACACACACGCACACACACACACGCGCGCGCGGGCTCTAAAGAAGGCAGGTACCTATTACAGCAGGGTCAATTAGAGGACTGTACTGAAGCCAAGGCGCATGATTTGTTATCCATCCATAGGTAACCACACTCAATGCTGCTTAACCTTAGCATATGCAGAGAGAGATAGTGTGTGTCTGTGTGTGTTGACTACTGAGCTATCCAGTCCTTCATACACAGATGTAACAGCATGTAAAATAAAGAAAATAAAGGATTCAAATAAAGCAAGAAGAGTTTGGGAACTGAGCATCAAAGCTCAGAATGAGTAAGTACAAAAGTTGCAAACTTTAAAAGAAAAAGGAACAAAACAATCAAACAAACAAAACAATCAAATAAACAAAACAAAACAATCAAACAAAACAACGAAACAAAACAAACAAACAAACAACAATTTTAAAACAAAAAAAGAAACCAAAACAATCAAAAAAAAACCAAAGCGCAAACAAACAAACTGAAACAAACAAAACATCAAACAAAGAAAACAAAAACTTTACACAAACAAAACATAAAAGGTCAGGGGCACTGTTCCCCAGTTGTTAACATAGTGTGAAGATTGGGGACATGAAGGGAGCATGTAAAGCAATAGTGCAACCACAAATGCACATCGGGCACAGTGATGTATATTTTTGATATTCGAATACATTTATGGTTACACATGAAAAGACAAAACAGACACACACATACAAACACACACATGCAGCTTACACGTGCATATTTGCACGCATGATTTTCTACAGATACACACATAAACACACACACAGCACAGACACATAAACACATGCACACACGCACGCACACACCACCACAAAAACAGGCACACATACACACATGCAATACACACACGCACGGGCCACACAAACACACCACACACACAACACACACACCACACACACACACACATCCGCTTATACACGCACCATGCAAATTACAGAACACAGGCACACATACACACTCATCCCCCCCCATCGCCCCCCCCCCCCCCCCCCCACACACACACCACTCAATGGGAAAAAAGAGAGAGGGGGGGGTGAAAAAGAACATACCGAAAAAATTAAATATCACAAACAGCCGACACCACGGAAAGAAGAGAAGAAAAGAGAAGGGGAGGGAAGAAGAAGGGGGAGAGAGAGAGGAGAGAGGGAGAGAGAGAAGAGAGAGAGAAAAGGGAGAGATAGAGAGAGAGAGGGAGAGAGAGAGAGAGAGAGAAGACAGACAGACAGACAGACAGACAGGACAGACAGACGAAGACAGACAGACAGACAGACAGACAACAGACAGAGAACGAGACACGGGAGACACAGAGAGACACAGAAGAGAGACAGAGACACAGAGAGGGGGAGAAGATGTCTCAATGAGAAAGAGAAGAAAAAAAAAAAAATAATAATAATAATAAATAAAAAAAGTTGATAGACAGACAGACAGACAGACTAACAGAGAGAAAAAAAATCAAAAAGATCAAAAAATTTATACATAGGAGGAGGGGGGGGGGGGATAGGGGAAGAACTGAGACAGCAGGAAAGCGACAGAGCGCATCACGTACCACGTGTCAAAGAACCAGGCCATCCATAAATGCATCGACATCCCTGCCCAGGCTTAAACTGTCCATTCCTCTTTGCTCCGGCCTTCAGTGTATTTTCCTTTCGCCATTTTGAGCTTGATGAAATGACGCAAGAGAAACAGATACTCGGCAATAGAAAAGGATGTTCATAAAAATAAGATGCAACGAGCAGATGTGTTTTTTTTTCTTAAAAAAAGAGGAAAAAAGTATTTGAAAATAGGGGAAAAAAATTTCATTACAGACATTTTAAAATCGGCCAAAAAAAAAGGTTTGCATACGAAAATCCCTTTTTTGGTGATCTTTACTAAGTTACAAGAAGAAAAAACATAATTTGGAAGGGTGTGAGGGAAAGGGGGTAAAAAGAAGTGTTTTAATTGGAACAAAAATGTTTACTCGAAGGAAAGAAACAGTGAAAAACAAAAACGGGGAAAAAAAACAAAGAGAAAGCTTAGAATAAACCTATTTTTCATGGATGCACAATTTGGAAAAATAAAAGGGAAAAGCAAAAAAAAAGAGCGAGAAGAAGAATACTCTAAAAAAACAAAAAAAGATTTTTTAAAAAAGAAAAAGGTGAAAAAAAAAAGAAAAAAAAGATTTTAAAGGGAGAGAAAGGAGAGAGGGGGAAGACAGAGACAGGAAGACAAGGTAGAGAGAGTGTGGGACATGCGTGCACACACTGCGCGTGCACATGTTTGGGGAGTTTTTGTGTGGTGATTGCGCGTGTGTTGTATCATTCGTGCGTGCGTGCGGCGTATGTGTGGTGCGTGCGTGTATGAGACACACACAAAGGAGGAAAAATACAAACAGACACAGACAAACAAAAAAGAGAACCAATACATATATAAAGAGAAAAGCGACATTCAGAGCAGAGAAACAAAAAAAAAAAAAAAAACCCCCCAAAATCACAAAAGTGTGAGACAACAATTTTGACGGCGCGAAAACACCGAGCCCCCATCACCACACACACACACACACACACACACAACACACACACACACACACACACAACCCCAAAACACACACACACAACACACAACACACAACCAAAAACCCCAAACCCCCCCACACACCACACACACACAACACACACAACACAAAAAACACACACACAACACACCACAACCCCCCACACACACACACACAAACACAACCACGGTGGTGGTTTTTGGGGGGTTTTGGGTGTCAATGAAACCCCACCAACCTATAATCATTGTGCCCCAGCTTAAACTGTCCCCCTCCCCCCCAACCCCCCCCCCCCCCCCCCCCCCCTCCCGCCCCTCCCTCCCATTTCTTCACCTTGGCCTTCAAGTTTTTTTTTTCCCTATCTTCAGACGAGGGGATGACAGCACAAAACGCAAGGGGGAACTAGCCCTAGAGAAAATGTGGAACAGAAGATGTAGCCTAATGGGGTTTCAGCAAAAAAAACCCAAAAGCATCAAAAATAAAAAAAAAAATTTTTAAATATTATGAAATTTGGAAGGAAAAAGACTGAAAGGTTTGATTATGAAATTTCTGTTAATTTTTTTTTTTGGTTCCTTAGTAAAAATCCAAGGTTTTACCTATGGTGAGATTTTTTTTGTAAAGTTACCCTGGGTTTTTGGGGTTTTTTTTTTTTCCACCATTAAGGTAGCTTATTTGATTGACCGGGGTTTCATGCATATTTTTTAATGTGTCACTCCCCTTTCCAAACAAAAAGCCACTCTTCTTAAAGAAAATTTTTAAAATAGCTAAAAAAAAAGTTTGTGTTAATAAAAAG
>CM060324.1:30707955-30715455 GCA_030674155.1 Stramonita haemastoma
GGGGAGGGAGGGGGAAGGAAATGTTCAAGTTAAAAAGGGAAAATGTTGGGGGGATTTGTGAAAATGTTGACAGGGAGAGAGAAAAAGAGAAGACAGACAAACGGCAAGACAAGCAGACAAACAGAGAGAAAGAGAGAGAGAAAACGAAACGAAATGAAACGAAACGAACGAAAACGAAAAGAGAGGGAAGGAGAGAGAGGGAGAGAGAGAGAGAGGACAGAGAGAGAGAGAGAGGGGAGAGAAGAAGAGGGGAGAGAGAGAGAGAGAGGAGGAGAGAGGAGAGAAGAGAGAGAGAGAGAGAGGAGAGAGAGAGAGTTTTGAACTAAAAGGGGGAAATTACTTAGAAGAGTTTTTACAGGATGTACGCCCCACAGAGAATATCAAAACAAAAGGGAAAAAAACCAGTAATACTATAGAAGGTATGCTTGTGGGAGTTTTTTTAGTAAGCGAGCGGTGTCTGCAGAGGAAACGAACAGCTGTATCCACCTTTGGCATGAAAGAGGGGTGCTAGTAAAATGTCACTGATGACAATGAGAGACAGACAGACAGACAGACAGATAGCCCAAGACAGACAGACAGACAGACAGACAGACAGACAGACAGACAGACGACAGACAGACAGACAGAGATGCAAAACATGAGAAGAGGTTTAAAGTCAGCTTAATGAATTCCCCCTTTTGTTCTCCCTTTTTCTTCATACCACTGGCCTTTAACAACCTTGGAGAACCCCGAACTACACTGAGGTCAGGATGGTTAAACTGACAATGCCAACAACCAATTTTAGAAAAAAATTGAATGACAAAAGTACTTTTGTAATGGCGTGCCTTTTTTTCAATCTCTAAATTTTTCTATGTGTAAAACTAGAAATTTTAAACTTTTGGAGCCACAAAAAGAAAAAAAAAAATCTTGTTGAGCACAAAAAGAAATACTTTTAAATTCAGTCACAGAGAGTCGGGATAGAGAGATGCTAAAAGACGTGCATTAACTATTACACACACACACTCACACACACACAAAACACACAACACACAACCCCACACACACACACACACACACACACACACACATCCACACACACACACACACACACAAATCACCAAAAGTAGTCCCTGAAGCTTAGCAATGAAAGGAAAACAAAACAGACAGATTAAATTTCTTTGTAGCACACAGCATAGTCATCCCGTTTCGTTCTTTCAAGGCTAGCTGCTGAGCAAAAGGCAATTATTTTTCTCCCTGTCTGTCTTTCATCAGACAGCCTGTTAGTCTTCACTGACTATTAGACTTTTTTCCTCCAAGGAGCATATTTCACTGAGATGGAGATTACACAGAACACTTTTACAGGGTTTATGCCCCACAGTGAGTATCAAGGCGGAGGGAAAACATGCAGAGTACTATAGAAGTATGCCTGTGGGAATTTTTATTGAGCTGAGGGATGTGTCTGCTGGGGAGACTGGCATCTGTATCACGCCTCGGTATGGAAGTGAAAGGTCTAATGGTGATACTGGTAACGAAAAAGAATGATCCAGAGTAAGGGGAAAATGAGAGAGACTGCTAAGCAGACAAACAAAAACTCAGTATTACAAAGAAGCAACATGGATAGATTGACCAGACATAGCCCAAAAAACAACAAAGATAAATACACATGCAGAAAGATAGATTTATGGAGCACAAGGTAGATGAAGTAAGACTGAAGTCAAAATGGGTGACTTTAACCTTAGGTGACATAGTAGTTAATAATCTGCTCACTCACACAAGAGCACGCACGCACACACACACACACACACACACACACACACACACACACACACACACACACACACACACACACAAGCACACACACAACACACACACACACACACACACACACACACACACACACACACACCACACACACACATTAGACACCCAATCATACACCCATGCACATACCCAGTAAACTAACACCATATGCACCAGTATGCAATGCCGGAACATACAATCCACTAACTCAGAAACCACTCTCACACCAATGCACGTTACAGATACCAGTCTCCCACCCAGCCCCCAGCAGACCCATTACTCAGCTCAATAACTATTCCCACAGGCATACTTCTACAGTATGACACTGTTTCCCTTCTGCCTTGCTGCTTTGAACTATAAATCCCAAGAAAATTGGCTGTTTAATCTTAAGCTGAGTGAATTATGTTCCCATAGGGGGAAAAGTCTAATGAGCTTTGAAGACTAACAGGAAAGGACTGCGGAATGGAAGGTATCATAGAGGATGGGGGGGAGGGAGGTTGCCCTGACCTCAGTCTCTGACCTTGACAGCAATAATTTTGATGCCTTTTCAGCATACTATTATGATTCGTTCTCCTTTGTTTATGGGGGTCTTTGAGTTCTTCAAGGGCGCACAGTGTGAAATGATTAACGTGGATGAACAGAAGGAAGTTTGTACTGTCTTTGTGGGTCATTCATTTTTTTAGCTATTGCATTCTATAACTATTTCATTGTGCAAAATTGTGGTGGATTACTGTTTTGGTTTGTTTGTTGCCTGCCAAAGTGCTTGGTTGATTGCTTTGATTTGTGTGTGTCACAGGAGGGGGGGGGGGGTGCATGCCTGCATGCATGCCTGCATGTGTGTGTGTTTAAGTATGTGTGTGTTGTGTGTGTTTATGTGTGTATGGGGGGCTGCATGCATGTGCATGTATAGTTTTAAGCCTATTTGTGTGTGCGTGTGTGTGTGCACGTGTTTGTGTGTGTATGTGTGTGTATGTGTGTGTATGGTGCATGCATGTATGTGTCTAGTTTTAAGCCTATCTGTGTGTGTGTATACATGTGCCCGTAGCAAGCATGCATGCATGTGTGGGTGCATTCATGGTGTGTATATCTGTGTGTATGTGTGTTTGCATGTGTGTGTATGTCTGTCTCTGTCTCTGTCTCTGTCTCTCTCTCTCACCATCACCACCACCACCACCGCCACCACCACGGATGCATAAACCTCTCACGTTCATGCCAAGGTGTAATACAGACACCAGTCTCCCCAAGCAGACACATCCCTCATCCTAACACAAACTCTCGCTGGCATACTTCCACACAGTATGACACAGTATTCCCTTCTGTTTTGATACTTTTGAACCGTAACTCCTACAATATTGTGCTGTGTAGGCTTCAAGTGATTGAAATGTGTTCCTCTGATGTGATAGTTTTATCGCTATTGAAGACTAACAGGATAGGAGGAGGAATGTATAAGACACAAGGAGTACAGCAGCTGCTGCCATTTTGCTCTGTCTTTGGCCTTGAGTGCATTCAACCTGATGTCTTCTCAGCACACTGTAACAATTCTTCCCTTTTTTTTGCAAATTGATAGAGTCTTTGCCATAGTCAAGGTCATAGTATAAGGGGATGGACAGGAGAAAAGAATTCATGCTGCATAATTATGATATGCGGCTGGTTTTGTTTTCTTAGGCACTGCTTTTTTTTTTTTACTGAGGTTAGCTCCTGTGCATTCATCTGAGGCAAAGTCCACTTTTGTTGGAAGACACTGTACAGATACCAGTACCCCCCTACCCCCAGTCCCATCCCCAGCCGACCCATTACTCAGCTCAATAACAATGCCCGCGGGCATACTTCTACAGTATGATACTGTTTCCATTCAGCCTTGTTGCTTTGAACTGTAGATCCCTGTTTAATCTTGAGCTGAGTGAATTATGTTCCCATGGGGGAAAAGTCTAATAAGCTTTGAGGACTAACAAGGAAAGTATTGAAGAATGGAAGGTATCAGTTGGGGTTCGGGGAGGTTGGTAGTGGGGGGGTGGGGGGTTAGTTGCCATGACCTCTGTCTCTGACCTTGACAGAAGTAATTTTGTTGTCTTTTCATCATAACTATTATGACCATTTCTCTTTGTTCATGAGGTCTTTGAGTTCTTCAAGAGTACAGAGTATTAGAAGATTTTTTTTTAAAAAGGAAGAAATTTGTGCTCTATTTGTAAGGGAATCATTTATCGACCATTGTGTATAAAAAGTTATTTCAATATGCATTATTCCTTAGTTTGCTGTTTCGTTGGTATGTAAGTTTGGTGGATTGGTTGGTGGATTCAATTACTGCTTACGAAGTTGGCTGGTTGATTTGTTGGTTGGCTTTGTTTGTGTGTGTGTGTGTGTGTGTGTGTGTGTGTGTGTGTGTGTGTGTGTGTGTGTGTGTGTGTGTGTGTGTGTGTGTGTGTGTGTGTGTGTGTGTAAGAAGTCAAGTCAAGTCAAGTCAATCATTTATTTCCTGATGGTACATTCAATAAGCAGTGCAACTACCTTTTTTATTTATCAAGACATCCATCTAAAAAAACATATAATATATTTATGCATATACAGAAATAAAAACATAAACAAAGTAAGACATATCAATGAAACAAACAGACCAAAACTGTTTTTATAATACACCCACCAAAGAAGAAAAAATAGCATCTCCTTCCCCCGAAAAAGCACACACAAAAACAAAAGAAAAAAAAACACAATTTCCATCCCTCCTCATGTGTGTGTGTGTGTGTATGTGCGTGTATGCGTGCGTGTGTGCCTGCGTGCGTGTGCGTGCGTGCGGGCGTGCGTGTGCGAGCGTGTGTGTTGTGTGTGTGCACTATTATTGCCATCAATCCCATAGATGTCCTGTTTTCCTTCGTGGAATACAATTATACTACATTCAGTCATGCTCCCAACAGACATTTCTTTCTTTGTTCCTGTCAGGGATGAGGTGTGTGTGTGTGTGTGTGTGTGTGTGTGTGTGTGTGTGTGTGTGTGCGTGTGTGTGTGTGTGTGTGTGTGTGTGTGTGTGTGTGTGTGTGTGTGTGTGTGTGTGTTTATGTTAAGCCTATCTATCTATATCTATCTGTCTGTGTGTTTGTCTCTCTCTCTCTCTCTCTCTCTCTCTCTCTCTCTCTCTCTCTCTCTCTCTCTCTCTCTCTCTCTCTCTCTCACCACACACACATGCGCGCGCGCCAACACACACACACGCGCACACACAAATACACACATTTTCCTCCAATACTAAATCCCCAAACACATACACTCTATGCCGTAGACGTGTCTAAAAGAGTTGCTAGTCTTCCCAGCGCACACATATCACCCAGCTCAAATAAAAATTCCCACAGGCATACTTCCATAGTTTTACACAGTTTTCCCTTTCTTCTCGGGTACTTCGAACTATAAATCCTGTAATGAATGCGCTGTGTAATCCTCAGCTGAGTGATATATAGTCCTCTGGGGGGAAAGTCTAATAGCTATTGCAGACTAACAGGAGGGTGGGTGGGGCGGGTGAGGGTGGGGGATGAAGAATGGAATTTATGAGGAATAAAGTTACGGTTGGCTCACTCTCTGACCTTGACTGCATTAATCCTGGAGTCGGTTTGGCACACTCTAACACTTCTTCTTTCTGTTTTATGGTGTCTCTGATTTCTTCAAGGTCATGGGACAAGAAGATGGAATGGAACTGTGTTGTGCTTTTTGTGGGATTGGTTTAGGGTTGGGTGTTTTTTTTTTTTGATTCAATCTATTTTTAAAAGGTTCCTTCTTGTGCATAATTTAGTTTAATGATTGGTAACTATTTTCACTGATTGGTTGGTCAGCTGTCTGACTGGCTGATTGGATGGCTGGTTCGCTGGTTGGTTGGTTGGTTAGTAAGCTGGTTGGCTGGTTGATTGGTTGGCTGGTTCGTTGGTTGGTTGGTGAGCTGGTTTGCTGGCTGGTTGGCTGGTTGGTTGGCTTGATCGATCATTCGTTGATTGGTTGGTTTGTGTTTAGGACTGTTTCTAAGTTCCGTACTATGTTGGAGTTGCTACTGTGACTTCTAAGGGTGTTCTATACTTTAAAGATTGCAAAAGTTATTATGCTAAGAGTTGGTATAGCTGAAGACAATCGACAATCTCAACGTAGCATTTCAAGACACAACAATCTGTTAACTTTGGCCATGGCATGTGGCCTACACCAATAACTGATGAAGATTTGGGCACCAGCCAAATCCTAGTCTGACGATTTCTTTCTTCTCTAATCATTTAAGAAATGGTATCAGCTTCTAGTTTTGTTACGTTACCAGTTATACCCTTGTGCGCTCTTAATCTATCCTACCCTCTATGTTTCTTTTTTTTTTCTTTTTTTATAGAATTGATATAGGTAAACACCCCCCCCCCCCCCACACACACACACACACACACACACACACCACATACACACACACGAACGCACGCACATGCACACACACTCCCTCTCATCATTCTCTGTGTCTCTCTTTCATCCCTTCTCTCTCTCTCTCTCTCTCTCTCTCTCTCTCTCTCTCTCTCTCTCTCTCTCTCTCTCTCTCTCTCTCTCTCTCTCTTCTCTCTCTCTCTCTCTCTCTCTCTCTCTCTGTCGGTCTGCCTGCCTATCTGTCTGTCTGTCTGTCTGTCTGTCTGTTTCTCTCTCTCTCTCTCTCTCTCTCTCTCTCTCTCTCTCTCTCTCTCTCTCTCTCTCTCTCTCTCTCTCTCTCTCTCTCTCTCTCTCTCTGCCTGTCTGTCTGCCTCTCTCTCTGTCTCTGTCTCTGTCTCTGTCTCTGTCTCTCTCTGTCTCTCTCTGTCTCTGTCTCTCTCTCTCTCTCTCTCTCTCTCTCTCTCTCTCTCTCTCTCTCTCTCTCTCTCTCTTTCTAACCTTGCCCCAGACCTTAAACACACACAAACACACACCACCTTCATGCCAAGGCGTGACACATATGATGCCAGACTTCCAAGCAGACACACCACTCACCTCAGTAAATAAAAATTCCCCAGAGGCATACTTCCACAGTATTACAGATGCTTTTACTTCTGCCTGAGTACTCTGTCCTGGGACTATCAATCCTATCAAACTGGGCTGTGTAATCCCACCCCCACCCCTCCCCCACCCCTTGCACTGAGTTATGTCCCTTGGAGGGCAGGTCTCACAGCCAGTAAAGACTAACTGGAAGACTGATGAAGGAGATATGAGTGAGAAAAAAATGGCCATTTGTTCAATCTTTGGCCTTGACTGTAATTAGCTTGCAATGTCTCAGAACGCGATAATATTTGTTTTAGTTCTTAATAGCACCTTTGGTGTTGTCAAGGTCAGGACTCAAGGAAATGAAAAAGAATTTTAAAAAAATAAAAAAAAACTTAGGTAGCTGTTCCTGACTGATAATTTTGGATTAAATGTTTCAATGTCAAGGCATTATTCTTTTCCTCTCTGTCTGTTACTGCCTATCTGCCTTACTGTCTCTATTCCCATTCCCTGTGCCATGTCCCCAGTCTGTCATATTGTCACATCACCTCTCTCTTGTCCCATGTCTGTTCCTATCTGTCTGTCTTACTGTCTCTATCCTTATCCCCTGTCCCTCATCTATTTGATTGTTCTTGTATCTTTTGAGTTATTCCACTGGACAAATTTACCATGTCTACACTTAGTCACTGCCAAACTAATAGGTATTGAATTAAAAGAAAACAACCAATCAATTCGCCAATATTCCAATCAGCTATTCCAGAGATAAAAGGT
>CM060324.1:30725455-30742356 GCA_030674155.1 Stramonita haemastoma
ATTCATCACTCTCTGTGGGCAGCACTCTGTCCATTCACACCATTCTCATTATGTCCAGTTGGCTATGCATGTGCACACAGGACAACGTTTGTCATCAACAACAGAGAGCCGATGAATATTGATGAAAGGGTAGGAGGAGGAGAGACCTGGCATGGGGTGTGGTGATCAATACAGGATGTGCATGTTGACAGAAACGATCACGCTTTTTGGACAACAGCAGCGTGAAGTGTGAAGGTTTTGAGTAGTACAATGATCAATCTTCCTCTTTTTCTCTCACTTGCTTTTTCAATCATCAGATGTGTCAGGGAAAAATAATGGCATGTATTTTCAGGCTCCTCTCATGTGCCAAGTTTGCAGGGTTATCTCCAGTCAGCCACACGATGTTTCTCAGGTCACTGTAAAGTGTGCCACCTTTGAAGGATGGACTTGACTGTCTGGTTTTCTTTACCATAGAATCACAGGGCAGACGGATTAAGTTTCAGCTTTGTGGACATATGGTGATTTAGCCTATTGTGCCCAGGAGGGAGTCTTAGGATTATATCGTGTTCTTTTTGTCTAAGATGGTGGTAGTCTTTTTTTTCTGCTCTGGGTCAGGCCATTGCTTTTATGGTATCACAATACCATGCAACAAAAGAAAATGCTTGAAGAGAATGATTATTTACATGTAAAAGTGTGCTGCTATTTTCTTCTCTTCTTCCTACTGATTTGCTTCCTATGAAGTTGGAGTATGGCTGCCTACATGGTGAGGTACTTGAAAACAGTTATACACACAAACTTTTCATTCAGTGTGCAATTTTAATCTCACAGTTATTCCCAGGTAGGGTGAGTGAGTCAGCGAGCACATTCTGGGTGACCTCCAGAGTGTTCAGCTGGGTAATGTACAACAACAACTAATCTGCTTTTTTGTTATTACATTTATGTTTACTTAAAGATGTTTGCTAGGGAGAGAGAGACAGACAGTCAGAAAAACATATAGACACAGAAAGAGACAGAGGAAGAAACAGAGACGGAGATCAAAGAGAGCAAAAAAATGTCACTTGGTAATCCCAATTTCCATTCTAAATCCTTTCTGCTACACAAATTGTGACCCAGTTTGATGGTCAGATCAATAGGGATCATTAGCTGATATGTGCCCAGCATCATTTAAAGGAGACAACAAAAAAGAGGGCAGTGAGTGCAACAACAGCCATTTCTAGGTGACGGGGGCAGGGGGGGGGGTTGAATGGACACCAGTTCCAGTAAAAACATAATTCTCCTTTAAAAGTTGTGCTACATAGTTTGACAAACAAGATGGAAAGAGGACAAAAATAGAACACTAAAGAATAGGAAAACACTGACACATGTAGGGAGATAAAACAGAAAGAGCCAATAAAGCCATAACAAAATGAACTATAAAAAAAAACCATGAAAGCAAGATCATTATTACCAGGGCACTACTGTTTACCCATGGCCTATTCCCACAAGGGCAGGTGCATTCATTCAGAGCTGTACACACCCTGACCAGCCATTGCTGTTGATACAGTCTAACGCCCATCTATCAGCAATGTATCCCTCTCTCTAAATAGCTTTCAGTACTTTCACACCATACCCCCCTATGATTGTTCAGTTGGCTATGGGTGTGCACTGTACACATTTTGTCATCAACTGCTGAGAGGAGGTGACTATGGGTGAAAGGTTAGGATGACAGGCATGAGTTGGAGTGTGGTGATGAATAGGGTATGTGGATGTTTAAACACATTTTCATAGGTTCTTTTACAAAACAGCATGCAGCTTAGTATATAGATTTTTTAGTTGTATGTAAAATTATCACTTGCCTGTCAGCATGTGCTGGCTAATTATTTTTCTTCTTTCTGCTAATTTGCTTTGTTTCTGGGTTTCGTTCTGTTTGGGGTTTTAGTTATCTTAAATAAATGTCCTTGGAGAGAGAGAGAGAGAGAGAGAGAGAGAGAGAGAGAGAGAGAGAGAGAGAGAGAGAGAGAGAGAGAGAGAGGGACAGACCAATGGACAGACAGACAGACAGACAGATAGACAGACAGACAGACAAACATACAGACAGGCAGGTAGACAGGCAGACAGACAGACAGAGATGGACAGACAGACAGACAGACAGACAGACAGACAGACAAATGGACAGGCACAAACTGAGAGACAGAGAAAAGTAAAACCATTTCTCCCAGTAATCTTAATTTCCATTCTAAATCATTCAAGGAATACAAGTTTTTGACCCAGTTTAACAATCAGATCAATAGGAATAATTAGTTGAAATGTGCTCAGCATTTCAAAGACAAATTAAAAGACACAAAAATCAAGGAATGCAAGAGCAGCCATTCCCAGTTTTTGTGTGGGACAAGAGTTTTATTACAAAAAAGACATCTTTCAAAAATTGCGTTACAAAGCTTTAGAAGCAAGCATGAAAGGGTAAAAACAGAGAGGGAGAGAAGGAAATAAAATGGAAACATGCACACAAATGGACAGATAGAAACAGTAAGAGCCAATAACACAAACACAAAATAACATAAATAAAGAAACACAAATGTGAGATCATGATCACCAGAGCATCACTGTTTACCCAGGGTCTATTCCCACAAGGAAAAGTGCATTCATTCAGAGCTCTGCACACCCTGGGCAACCACTGATTGTTAGTACACTCCGATCAGCAATTCATCACTCTGTGTGGATAGCTTTCTGTCCATTCACACAATCCCCACTGTGCTTAGTTGGCTATGCCTGTACAGGCTTGACACAGTTTGTCATAAACAACTGAGAGATAGTAAATATTGAAGAGATGTTAGGATGGTAGACATGCTGGGGTGTGATAATGAATACAGGAGGTAGATGTTTAAAGAAATTATTTGGGATTTTGGCATAAAACAGTATACAGCTTTGTGTGGAAATTGATTAGTTGTACAATGATCAATTGCCTGTCAGGATGTTTTAGCCATTTTTCTCTTTTTTGTGCTATTGTTTTCCATTAATGGTTTTCTGTGTGTTTTGTTTCTCTAAAATATATAACCATGAGCAAGAGAGAAAAGAGAGAGAGAGAGAGAGAGAGAGAGAGAGAGAGAGAGAGAGAGAGAAGAGAGAGAGAGGAGAGAGAGAGAGAGAGAGAGAGAGAGAGAGAAGAGAGAGAGAGAGAGGAGAGAGAACTCGAACTCGAACTCGAAAACTTTATTCACAAAAAGGCCATTGGCCCATACATGAAGGGGGTTGCCAAACTGCTTTG
Source organism: Stramonita haemastoma (assembly GCA_030674155.1). Lineage (NCBI taxonomy): Eukaryota > Metazoa > Mollusca > Gastropoda > Neogastropoda > Muricidae > Stramonita > Stramonita haemastoma. The sequence continues at coordinate 30,728,679 of CM060324.1, forward strand.
GTATTTTGTTGTTGGATTAAGACAACAGTAATAACAACAAAAGGACTTATTATACAGCAGCAACATCAGTTACAAAGATATGACTTACGATAATAAAGTATCTCTTATTTTGAAAGCTTTACACAAATATAAAGTGAGGCTGCGCACAACTTCAGGCTGACTTGACGCCATAAGTAAACAGAGTCTAAAAGAATTAGCCTGCCTACTATATTTTACAGGGATGTAACTCTGCCTAACAACCTCTAACACTGGACAACATAACACAAAATGTACTTCATCTTCAGGTGCTTGCTTACATAATGGGCATAGTAACCTAGTGTCATCAACATTATATCCTCTGTATCTGAATTTATGAACATTTATATCTGATACACCAAGTCTAAATTTAGACATAATTCTTTTCAAATGAATGTCCATATCAAGCTTGAGATAAGGTTTAATATCATGAGTACTTATAAATTGTCTATACATTTGATATCTTTCACTGGTTTGTATATGGTCATTCCATTGTTGCCACCTGCAGTCAATCAGTCTTTGCCTGAAAGCGTTTATAAATTCTCTACAATTTCCAACACCTTGATTAAGCCAAGCAAATCCAAAACCGAGTTCACATAAACAGGTACGTATTTGTGTAGCCCAGTTGTTTTTCCCTTTGAGGTCTAGATCATAAAGCATCTTGTAAGACTTAAAAGGTAACCTATTCTCATCCATATATAGAATCTTAATCCAGTATCTAATATATCTTACAGCAGCATTAACGGAGAGAGGATATCTATTAGTTTCACTATACACAAGATCATTGGGCGTACGTCTATCTAAGCCTAGAAACTGTTTTAAAGCAAAGAGGTGCACCGATTCACAATGTGTTGCAGCTGCATCCAAACCCCATATTTCTGCACCATATAACACAGTGGGTTGTATTTGGGCATCAAATATCTTAATGAACAAATCAAAGGAGTTATTATTCAATATTCGTAATTTTCTCAAAACCAATAACAAACTTCGTTTACCTCGACTTGCCAGATCTTTACATGCAGTTGTGAAACTAAGCTTTGTAGAAAAACAGATTCCTAAGTATTTATATACATTAATCACTGGCATGACTTTTCCATTGTACAACCATTTTTCATGAGCAGCTAAATGACCACCTTTTCTGAATACAACGATATTGCTCTTATTCAGATTAACCTTAAGATCAAGTGCCACTGCAGCACTGCTCAAGCTATTTAACTGCTTTTGTAAGCCAACAACTGTTTCAGATAGTAGGATAACATCATCAGCAAGTAGAAGAATAGATAATTCTGTGGCATCTTGGGGGAAAGTGGCACCATGTTTACCATTATTGATGACTTCTCTGGCTAACTCGTTAATAAAAACCGAAAACAGTAAAGGGCTACATACATCACCCTGTTTAACACCAGTGGTACAGTATATTATATCAGTCAGTTTAGTACCACATCTTATTCTGCTTCTGACATTCTGATACATGGCTCTCAAACATCGTAATAATTTACCCTTCACACCATTTTTCAGGAGAATAGGCCACAACAAGTTTCTATTAACAGAATCAAATGCCTTTTCAAAATCAATAAATGCCACATAGAGCTTACGGTTAAGAGCAAACTGTTTCTGTACAAACGCAAGCAGAGTAAACATATGATCTATAGTGGAATATCCTCTCTTAAAACCAGCTTGGTGTTCACCTGTAATATCATTTTTCCTAACCCATTCCTGTAATCTATTATTAATGATAGTACTATACAACTTACTACTTATATCACTAAGAGAAATTCCCCTATAGTTATTAGGGTTATCAACATCGCCCTTTTTGTGTAATGTTAGGATTATAGATTCAGTCCAATTATCTGGGAAAAGGCCATCCTCAAAGATTTTGTTGAATAATTTTAGAAGGAAAAGCACAACATCTTCACCTCCATTTTTCAGCAATTCTCCGATGATTTGATCAGGACCTGCTGCTTTATCATTTTTTAGTTTTCTAAGTGCCCAATATATTTCACCTTTAGATATTGGACGATCAAAATCTTCCTCACTTTCATCATAGTCAACATTAGTATTCATGGAGTTGTCTGATGAGTCTTTCTCCAACAGGGTTTTGAAATGTTGAAACCAACTGTCAACTGATATATTATTCTTAGGTTGACTATTTCTAAATGATGCCTTCTTAACACTTTTCCAGAACTGGACTTGAGAAGAGATTGAAGACACCATGTCTGCAAGTAATGTCATATTATACTGTTTCCTTTTCCTTTCTAGCATGTATTTATATTCCCTTCTTAAAACACAGTACAAGTTTCTGTCTTCGTTCTTTAACGTTTTCCGGTAAGTCTTTAATAATTTTCTTACCCTGCACTTCATACTTTTACATTCATTATCAAACCATGTTGCATTTGATAAACCTTTTTTTACATGTACCTGTTTCTTCATACATTCAGCACTGGACTTTATACAACTATTGAACAAATCTAGAGCTTCATTAATATTCTCATCAATCATCTGTAAGGCATTTGAAAAAGTTACATGCATGTCTTCCTCACAAAGATTATCTTTATAAGCTGAGAGTTTGTTTTCATCCCACACAAACTTTTCCACAACAGATGGCTCTTCGGCTATTACATAAGTTTTATACAATGGATTAATATGTAATTCCACAGGAAGGTGATCTGAATCAGAACGTTCAGCAACAAACAAACGACATGAGACAAAAATCTGAGAGAACAAATCATCTGACACTAAAAAATAATCATTAACACTGCATCCTCCATCAGAAATGTACGTATAGCGTCCCTGCTGATCACCATTACATACACCATTCAGAATTTGTAAACTAAATGTAGTACACATATTCAATAATAATTTACCATAATTATTTATAACAGAATCTTCAGAATAACGATTACCACTAAGAGACATGCTTTTGCTTTGGAGCTCTGAGATAAAATCATCTGCCACATGATGGCAAGAAAAGTTTGATGTCCTACTGTTTAAATCTCCACACAATATTATATCAACTTCATCCAAAGCAACCACACAATCAGCTAAATATTCTTCCAACATAGCAATCCCACTATCATTATCAAACATGTTATAAAAAGGAGAGCCTTCAGGTGGGATATACACACATACAAGCAAAACATTTCTTGAAGTACACAATAAAGATTTGTCACAGAGAAAAGTACAAATGTTAGGGTATGGAACATCTAAATATTTTACAAGAGCAGATAACTCATTCTTAATCAAACAAACTACTCCCCCTGATCGTCTCCCTTGATGGCTAACTTTAGTTGCCGCCTTACAGAAGGCTTTATAGCCACTAAAAGCATCTGGCTGGATATTTTCCAAAAACGTTTCTGTCAGACAAATAAAATCAAAGCTACGCACATAAGATACAAAATCTCCATCGGCCAGTTTTGAAAATAATCCATTTACGTTCCAGGACAAAAATGAAAAAGTTTTATTTGCTTGATTTGTATTGCCACACTCTACTTTATCTACTACATCATCTAAACTCACATTTTCACTACTTCCACTAATATGACAAGACATCAAATTAATGCTATCAACTGTACCAAAATCATTATTTAAAGAGGACTCTTCATTTAAACATGGTCTAAAGCCAGATGACACATCATTCGGCCTATGTAGGGTTAGGTTTAGGGCTAGCCTACTGCGGTCTTTGTCTCCTCGCCCAGCAAAGCCACGTCCCGTCTTGCTGGTTACAGCACAAAGCCCCCTCTTGCTGGTTACAGCACAAAGCTCCTTTGGAGTAGGTCTAGGTCTAGTCCTATCTAACTGAGACTTTACGCCCGGTGTAAGTTTACTTTTCCTACCCCCCTGTGAATTACCTCTACAGACAGATGTGTGTATGGGCCGGCCAACAAGCTATTTGTTTCTTTCGAGATCATTGAGGGTCACCTTTTCACCATCAATGATCAAATGATCAAAGATCATTCTCACATTCTTTCCTTCTGCTCGGGCACTCTTCAAATATGGGGTCAGTTTGCGTCTAATTTCTCTAACAGCTTGGGAGAAATCATCGTCTACAAAAATCTTTGAGCCCTTCAGCCGAGTCTTTGCCTTCAGTATGCTAAGCTTATCTTGATAAAAACAACACCTAGCAATAATGGGAGAGCTGGGTTTAGAGTTTATCCTGTGCACTCTATCGAATTTCACATCTGCTACATCCATTTTTTCTGAGAGAAGACTTTTTACAATCCTCTCACAGTCAGCTCCAGTCTCATAAGCTCTCTTCTCTAAACCATGAAAAATGACATTATTTCGTCTGGACCTTCCTTCTAAATCATCAGATTTCTTTTCTAGTTTTTCAACCCTATCCATCAATTTTGTATTTGACTGTTTTAAGTCTTCATTTTCAGTTCTAAGAACGTCCATGTCTTTCTTCAGGCTGCACATTTCCTCTTTCAAGGCACCAACACTGTCTGTCAACAATTTGATCTCATTGTTCAAACTGTCAGTTGTTGTTTTCAGCAAGTTTTCCACTTTTTCGATTTTTGCTGTCATGGTGTTGAAGGACAGTTCCTTAGGAGACCCAGTAGAAGAGGAGTCCTGGCCACGGTGTATGGTCGTAGGCGTGTTGGTGTAGGTAGTCACATCAGCCCTCGTTCTGGTTTTCCTGGATGCTGTGCCTGTGATGGTGCTACGACCACCAGCACCATCAACCAAGCTGGTCTGCCTCAGCTTGCGGCCGGTGGATCCAGGGGTGGTGGGTCCAGGGTTGGTCTCCACATCGCCACACCGTAATAAAAGCCCCCCCCAAAATAAGTAGGTGAGGGTCAGTCCTAACAGGACACCGTCTCGCCGGTTTCTCAACGTCAGAATGGCGTTTCTCATAGTTGATTTAAATTCTGCCCGTTTAGACATGAAGGAGGCGAACACTGCGGCAAATGTCCCACACACAGCTCTGTACAACTGCACGGATATGCCCATCCTCCTGATCTATCTATATACAATCAATGAAGATTTAAAGCCACTTTAAAACTAGTTTTTGAATCACAAAAACACCAGCTCGATTTCAATACGTCTTCGTCTTCGCATCACGTAATTGGCCCCCCCCGAGAGAGAGAGAGAGAGAGAGAGAGAGAGAGAGAGAGAGAGAGAGAGAGAGAGAGAGAGAGAGAGAGAGAGAGAGAAAAGACAAACAGACAGACAGACAGACAGAGGCAGAGAGAGATAGACACAGACAAGGACAATACTTTTTCTCTCAGCAGCTCAGTTTCCTTTCTAGATCATTCATGGAACACAAATTCAGCCCAGTCTAAGGCTAAAATCAATAGGAATAATTAGCTGACACATGCCAGGAATTCAAAGGAGACAAACTAAAGAAAATGAAAAGCAATGAACACAAGAATCCCAAGGGGTTGCTTTTGGGGGGACAGCAATTACATTGAAAACAGACTTTTAAAAAAGCATTGCACTACAAGGCTTGATAAACAAGGCTAAAAAGGAGAAAAACAGAGAGAACTAAAGAAGATAGAAACATTCACACAAGTGTAGAGATCAAAACAGAAGGCGCCAACAACAGGAACACAAAATAACAAAGCCAAAGAAGCATAAAAAGGAGACAAAACAGATAGAAATAAAGAAGATGGAAACATTCACACAAGTGGAGATACAGAAAGAGCCAATAACATGAACACAAGATAACATAAACAAAGAAGCATAAAAGCATGATCATTATGGCCAGGAGACTACTGTTTATTCAGGGTCTATTCCCACAAGGACAAGTGCATTTGCTCAAAGCTTTGCACACCCTGGCCATCCATGGACTGCCAGTACATTTCCACGTCCACTAATCAGTCATTCATCACTTTCCCTGGACAGGTTTTTGTGTTTTCACACCACCCCTACTGTGCTCAGATGGCTATGTATGTACACACTGTACACAGTCTGTCATCAACCACTGAGAGCTGGTGAATATTGATGAAAGGGTAGAAATGGCAGACATGGTATGGGATGTGGTGATCAATACAGGATGTTGATGTTTAAAAGCAAAATAGGGGGGGGCAATACATATGAAGGCAGGGGAAAAAAAACAATGGGTAGCCCTACTCCTTTGGTAAAGCATTCTCTACAAAGAGAGCAGCCCCAATTTTGCATAGAAAAAAGTTGCCATGCCTTACAGTGGTATACAAATACAAAAACAATTGCAGAAATGTTCAGGGTTTGGGAGAAAGAACAGCTTAGTGAAGAGGTTTTGAGCTGTACAATGATCCATTGCCTGTCAGTGTGTGTTTTATTATTTTTCTCATATTCCTGCCATTCTGCTCTTGCCTGTTGTTATTCTTTCTGTTGTTTTTTTTAAGTTTGGTGGAATCTACCTTTTTTCTTCACAGAGAGAGAGGGAGAGGGAGGGATGGAGGGAGAGGGAGAAGGTGTGTGTGTGTTTGTGTGTGTGTGTGTGTGTGTGTGTGTGTGTGTGTGTGTGTGTGTGTGGTGTGTGCTGCCATGTAATATGTGTAAATTCTAAACATTTACACACCTAAATAATAGCTCTTTATTCAACATGTTCAGTTTCTTGACCACCAACATCAAAGGAGCTGTATGCACAGTCATGACTCAAAATTCTGGTTAACTCTATTTGCCTCCCTGGGGGGCATGGGAAAGACCCAAAGAGCTGTTGTTAATTTTCTATTTTTATACACTGAGGGTTATATCAGTGTCACATCAAACAGCAGTCAACACCCCAGTCTGGCGTCTGGGGACTGACAAAGAGGAGGGTGGAAACCTTCTCAGCCAACTCAATTTCCCACACTGGATAATTCATTGAAAGCAGCCTTCAGTCCTGTGTGACAGTAAAATCAATACAGCACTATTATAAGTTGTGCTGTCAAGGTTATTCTTGTGTTGATGTTTTTTCGAACACCTTTCTTGAATAATTCTGTTTTTACTTAATCAATAGAAGCCATTCACTGTCACGTGATCAGCTTTGAAGGGAAGCAATATGAGCTGTGTTTAACTACAAACACAATCAAAGCGCATTGTGCAATTGTGATGTTCTTTGATGACGCTATCCCTGTTGTGTAAAGGCTTGATGTCTGTTTGCCAGAATGAATCCAGGATAGACATAGGGACCTCCTCAAACCTGCTGGGATGAAAAACGGGAAGCCTTGTTACAAAGCATAAATATGTGTGTGTGTGTGTGTGTGTGTGTGTGTGTGTGTGTGTGTGTGTGTGTGTGTGTGTGTGTGTGTGTGTGTGTGTGTTCAAGAGATGCTGCTGAAATAATATATCTGTTAACTTACCATCCAGTCTATCAAATGAGCTTCATGCCCTGTCCCTGTACCTTTCAGGCTGATTAGCTTTGCTTCCCAAGAACTGAAAGGGACGACAAGAGCTGTCCAAATCCCATCATTACACCTCCAGGGTTAGTATCTCCATCAGACGAGTGGCTGATATCCAAATCCAGAGTCTGAGGACTGAATACAGAGTAAGATGGAACCTCCTTCGAAACAGAACTAGTAACCATGCTACTATATAGTTCCTTGACTACTGTTTCATCTTACTGTGATGGCTGAAAAGAAATGATGGCAGTAATATGCTGTCACGTGACCTACTAATATAGGATAAAAACGTTGTTGATTGAACCAGGAGAAAATGAATGTACATGATAATATTGGGATAATTTCTGGCAACACTGTTTCTGCTATGTTTACATTACCATTGATTTTTTGGATCAAAAAGAGAAACTAAATTGAAAAGAAAAAAAGCACCAAGAAATTCTACATGCACTATTAGGCTTCGAAAATTTCCATGAATAAAAGGACATTTATAAACAAACGAAGAAAAAAAACTAATCCTCTGAGAAATCTGCATTTATATAAAGAGATCCAATTCCAATCAGCGATGTATCAAAAAATCAAAACTGGTAACAAACAAGAACAAAGAAAAACAAGGTCACAACCGGGCAGCGTACCAGGCACTACTCTTTGCCAATTCTCTGAAGGACAACAACATTCATTCAGAGCTGTGCATGCCCAAGCCAACCACTGGCTATTGCAGCTATTACAGCAATGCAGCCCCACAGCATGACGTCCAATAAACAGCCATTTATCACTCTCTGTGGGCGAGCTCTGTCCATTCACATCATTCTCATTGTGTGCAGTTTGCTATGCATGTGCGTACTGGACAAAACTTGTCATTGATGTCTCAAAACTGATGAATATGAAAGAAAAGCTAGGGTCATAAACGTTGAGATGGGGCAGGATGACAGGGTGATGAATGCAGGGGGTTGATATTTAAGACAAAGCCATTGCCTAAAGTAATTGTTATATGTTTCGTCTGGTGATTCTGAGCTCTATAATGATCTGTTCCCTGTCAGATTATGTTTGTTTCTCTTTTGTCTCTTCTGGCTAGTTTCTCCATGTTCGTCTGTATTACATTCTGTGCTTCATATTTGCCACCCCTCCCCATCATTTGTGTGTGTGTGTGTGTGTGTGTGTGTGTGTGTGTGTGTGTGTGTGTGTGTGTGTGTGTGTGTATGCGCATGTGTGTTAAAGAAATGCAGATGAATGATAACTCTGCAGATCGTATTCATGAATCAAACATGCTTCATGTCCACTTTCCAAGGCTTTTCAAGCTAATGAGAGTTATCTCCTACAAGATTAAGACAAAGACAAAAAAGAAAAATAAAGATGTTCTGTTGGTGAGCAGTGTCAGAGACCTCAGCTTCTCTAAGGGCAAGCATATTGAGGGTGGTACCCATCTCCTCTCCTTGGCTGCTTTACCTTCCATGTCACTAAAGAGGGCAGGTACCCATTTACAGATAGGTGAACTGGGGGGCTGTACTAAAGCCAAGGCATGCGAATGGTCACCCATCCTCAAGGTGACCTTGTTTAATGCTGCTGACCCTTAACTTGAGGGGATTTAGTGCTCTGATCACGATGCTATTCCATTCCTAATGGGAAAAAGACAAGAGCTGTCCGAACCCCATCCTAGATACCCCAGGGATTAGAATCTCTATCTGGCAGGCAGTCAACACCCAAATCCAGTGTCTGGGGACTGGTAGAGAGAAGGGAAGAAACTTCCATCCCAGCAGACTTCACTGCCATGTACATCATTCTTAGAATACAGATTTCAGCTCAGATTATTGGTGGAAAAGAAATAATGGGGGTATTTTGCTCTTACGTTACCTGCATTCAAGACAAAGAGAGTCGTCTGTGACAAACAGGAGATGATGAACACACATAATAAGATTGTAATGCTTTATAGTAACACTGTTTCTGCTTTGTTTACCAAGTCTGCCATTTTTTAGAATAGACAAGAGCACCTATGAGAACATGTGGATGAATATGCATACATACATGATTCCCTATCACCGTTGTTAATAATACAATATTTTCCATGAAGTTTTAAAGTTAATTGTCTACCCTATAATTTCTACATCTTTATCAATGAAATCAGCTTATGCCCTGTTTATGAGAAATGACAGGGTTGTATTAAGACCTGTTTCCCCAGTAGGACATGAAGAGGACGTGATGAGCTTTCTGAATCTTCCCGCAGCACCTTCAGCGCTAGTGTCACTATCAGACAGGCAATCAAGACCCGAATCTTGCGTCTGAGCACCGACAGAGGAGAAGAGAGGACAACCCTTTCCCTCCCCCGCTTCCCTCCCCCCCCCCCTTCTCATTTTTAGCAGACTCAATTTTCAGACGGGATCAGTCATGGAATACAGACCTCATTCCCATGTGACGGTCGAATCGATTCTTCGAAGCAATTCAATCTGACGTGACCCGTTTTCAAAGAAGAAAAAGTTGTTTGTAGCAACAAATAATGTTTGTATAAAGAGCTATTCTGGCTTGCTATGGCAACAGAGAGAGGCAGTTATTGTGAGTAATGAAAACAAACCTCACACAAACAAACGACAAACAGCAAAACAATATGTGTGTACACTACAGTTCTATTTTTTCTTGGAACATTGTACCCATTGTGTACCGTCTAGTTGCATTCCTATTGTTGTTCTTGTTGTTATTGATGATGGTGGTGGCGGTGATGAGGAAGAGGATAATGAAGATGATGATGACAACGCTGCTGCTGCTGCTGCTGCTGCTGCTGCTGCTGCTGCTGCTGCTGCTGCTGATGCTGCTGCTGCTGCTGCTGCTGCTGCTGATGATGATGATGATGATGAAGATGCTGCTGCTGATGATGATGATGATGAAAGCAACGACAACAACGATTTTGTTACCGTAAAACGAAGACATAATGTAGAAACATAGACAAATCTCATTCACAGTGGAAAGAACTGTACATTCCTCACAAAGTTCATCCTGAATCTGTCAGGGACAGGCCTCTGTGGGAATCAAAGAGTTAGGGGTTTTTATATTTGTCATTGGCAAACAGCAGCAGTCTGAGTTTATTGTCTACCTGCAGTGGAGAAGCTGCACTACAGAATGAACTCTGGGCTTTGTGTCCTGTTATGTTTGGTTTTAATGGTGTGGTAAAAAAAATGATAATAAGGTAAACGCGTCTTATAGCTTGCGTGGTCGTATGGTAGCGAGGTGTCAGAGATCTCAGCTTCTCTAGGGGCCAGCATATTGAGTGCGGCGCCCATCTCCTCTCCCTCCCTGCTTTACCTTCCCTGACCCTAAAAAGGGTAGGTACCCATTTACAGCTGGGTGAACTGGGGGACTGTACTGAAACCAAGGAGCCGCGAACGGACCCCCCATCCACTTAGTAACCATACTAGATGCTGCTCAACGATGGCTTGGGGAAAGCAAGTGCTCTGACCACTGAGATATCCTGTTCCCACCGCTGAGTGTCATTTCTATTGGAAGAAAAATTAGGGTGACAAAGAAAGTGTAAGTGTGTGCGCGCGTGTGTGTGTACGTGTGTATGTGTGTGTGTGTGTGTGTGTGTGTGTGTGTGTGTGTGTGTGTGTGTGTGTGTGTGTGTGTGTGTGTGTGTGTGTGTGTGTGTGTGTGAAGGAGAGAGAGACAGAGAGAGACAGAGACAGAGACAGACTGAGAGATAGAGAAATACAGAGATAGAGATAGAGAGAGACAGAGAGAGAGAGACAGAGACAGAGAGAGAGGGAAAGAGAGACTGACAGACATACAGACAGACAGACAGACAGACAGAAACAGACAAATAGAGACAGATTCAGCGGAAAAAAAAGAGAGGCCGAGGCATTAGTGTCACAACCATCACAATGGGTTTGAAATCACCAACTTTGTTGTCACTCCCGGTTACTACAACCATGTCCCTTTCTGATCAGCAGCCATTGACGTATCGATTTTTTCCTTTTGTTACAACACGACACTGTCGGCTCTATCCTTTCTACGTTTATGTTGAAAATCCACCTAAAACTACATAGTGCTATCAGGAAGGTGATTGGTTCGTGCGGTCGAAAACACACTGAATAAACACTGAGCCACCATGTTGTGCTCTGCTGTGAACAGAAAAGATCAGAACTGTGGGGCAGCTTGCTGATGAAAGGAGAGTGACTGATGGCACTTGTCACTGCAACCCTGATCTTTTTCTGTGTACCTCCTTGTTAGCACATGGATGGTTGTTCACACACACACACATGTGCACGCGCACGCGTGCACACACACACATACACACACACATGATATATATATATATATTTATATTTATTTATATATATATATATATGTCCAACAACCTATATGGTCCTTGAGGAGTGAGTCATCAGAGACCTCAGCTTCTCTAGGGGTCAGCATATTGAAGGCGGTGCCCATCTCCTCTCCCTTGCTGCTTTACCTTCCCTGAACCTAAAGAGGGCAAGTACCCATTTACAGCTGGGGGAACTGGGGGAACTGGGGGAACTGTACTAAAGCCAAGATGCTCTAACGATCACCCATTTACTTGGTAACCATGACCGAAGCTTGCAGAAAGCAAGTGCTCTGACCACTTAACTATCCCATCCCATATAATTATATGTATGTATGTATGTATGTATGTATGTATGTATGTATGTATGTATGTATGTATGTATGTATGTATGTATGTATGTATGTATGTATGTATGTATGTATGTATGTATGTATGTATGTATGTATGTATGTTATTATTGTTAATGTTTTCCCCACAGCAAACTTTAGTGCTGCCATTCCTACTCTTAATCTTATATCATATGCAATTGCACACTCTTAAGTCCCCTGTACAAAAGAAATCATTAATACTAGGCAGCATGAGGCTACCAGTCAAAGAAACCCAGCCCTGCTGTGAGGTGAATTAAGCTGTGTTCAGTATAGCAGTACCTTTTCTGATTCAGCATGCACAGAAGCATATTACTGCTTCAGCTGCCTTTTGCCAAGAACAGCAGTTAAACAGGGAGTCTGTGTGAGCTGCCCTTTCTGATGTGGTTATTAGCGTGTCTGTCTAGCATCAGTTATTCCACTAGGAGTCTCCAGACCCTGAGGATATTGAAATATCTACGACAGGCATGGAGGTTGAACAAAACCTTAAAGCACGACTCTTTAAAAAGCAAGGCATTAAGAACTCATAAGTGTGAGAATTTTTGGACATAAAAGGAAATTGTCGATGACGCTTAATATCATGAAGCTATAGAGTAGAGTTTTGCAAAAGTTTAAAACCACTTAAACTGATTCTACTTTAGTCCAAAGGTATTTTGAAGAAAGAAGATAAAAATGCTTGACGTAATGTTTAGATTTTTTTAGCAGCAACCACGCTGCAAATCACATAAATAAAGTTGATATTCTGCTTTGTCCACTCGGCTTATTGTCATAAAATGCTGGGTATAAGCTACTTACTGTAGCCCATTACAAAATGCACACCTCTAATGGGGCCTAAACTTGTGAAGCCCCACCAAAGAATGCTTTGCACTAACCACTCCACACAATTGACTGGTTCATCATGGTTAAAAAAAAGTTCAAAAACATCACCACAACTACCATCCTCTCCTCCATCAAATACCATGCCCTTCCAGTCCATACCACCACCACCACTATGTAGTCATCACCACTTCCACAACTCCAAAAATAAAGCAAGGCAGCACAAATGACATATCCATGCAGTTCATGACACAAACATGTTGTTTTGATCGCCAGTGATCGACATACATATCGATCTGTGGTCTTTGTTCCCGCCACTTCTCTTTGTCCTCTCTCCCATCCCTCCTCCTCCCCCTCTTTGTGCTGCAGCTTGGCCAAGGACAGTCAACAAAAGGGAGGGAGGGGGGGGGACACAGCAGGGGTTAAAACAAGCTGAATGCACTACCACCAATCAGTCTACTCTCGGCAACGTATAACAACATATCAAACAATACAGAGGTACTTGCCATGACTACAGTAAAACAGTGTCATTTGTCAATGAGGTCGTTTGTTTATTGTTTTTCCCTTTTTGTCTTCTTTGTTTTTTAATTGTTGTTTAACATGTTTGTTATCTCTTTTTTTTTTACGTTTTTTGTGTAATCTGGGGATGATCAATTAAGCGGAATGGTTAGCGTCCTCTGCACAGTCTGGTTTATTTGCCTTCAGGAATGAAATACTGTAGGTATTGTGTCATTTAATGTTGTTTTGTGTTTTTTTAGATGGAAGTTGTTAGATATTTGAATGTATTACGAAGTGTTGGTTTTGAACCTGAAGTTAAAAGTTACTGGAGCCACTGAAACTGAATGAGGTGATATCCCTGATATGGCTTTTGTGGTCAGTATGGCTGT
>CM060324.1:30751442-30763942 GCA_030674155.1 Stramonita haemastoma
GTGTGTGTGTGTGTAGTAAGGAGAGAAAGAGAGAGAGAGAGAGAGAGAGAGAGAGAGAGAGAGAGAGAGAGAGAGAGAGAGAGAGAGAGAGAGAGACAGACAGACAGACAGACAGACAGACAGACAGACAGACAGACAGAGAATCAATTAAAATTCAATAAAATCCAAACAAATTCTTTTATATAGAGGATAATGAAATAAACTGTTATCTGATTTTTCACATATTGACCCCGCCTTTATCAAAGATACCATCACGATGATGATGATGATGATGATGACGATGATGATGATGATGATGATGAGAGAGAGAGACAGAGACAGAGACAGAGACAGAGAGACAGAGAGAGAGACAGAGACAGAGAGAAACAACAGACAGCCAAACAGACAACAGACAGACAGACAGACTGACTGACAGACAATTTCGTCCACTCGTGTTTGTCCCCAACAATCATAGTGACAGGGTTCACTGGAGCGGTGTGGGGGTGTTTTCCAGTAGGTTGTGATTGATGGGTAGGGGCGGAGACTGTCACCTTTCACCCCTCCCACTTACCATACTGTTGACACTGACCATGAGAATGGGTGGGGGATGGACTTGGGTAATGGGTGGTGTGGACTGGGATAATGGGTGGGGTGTATTATAATAATGGGTGGCGTGGTCTTCTTGACCATCATACATAATGGGTGGTGTGGTCTATGGGTGGTGGGGTCTATGGGTGGTGGGGTCTATGGGTGGCGTGGTCTATGGGTGGTGGGGTCTATGGGTGGTGTGGTCTATGGGTGGTGTGGTCTATGGGTGGTGTGGTCTATGGGTGGTGTGGTCTATGGGTGGTGTGGTCTATGGGTGGCGTGGTCTATGGGTGGTGTGGTCTATGGGTGGAGTGGTCTACGGGTGGTGTGGTCTGTGGGTGGTGTGGTCTATGGGTGGTGTGGTCTATGGGTGGTGTGGTCTGACAATCATAATGGGTGGTGTGGTCTATGGGTTACGTGGTCTATGGGTGGCGTGGTCTATGACAATTATAATGGGTGACGTGGTCTATGACAATTATAATGGGTGGCGTGGTCTATGGGTGGTGTGGTATATATACCATCATAATGGATGGTGTGGTCTATGGGTGGTGTGGTCTATGGATGGTGTGGTCTATGGGTGGTGTGGTCTATGGATGGTGTGGTCTATGGGTGGTGTGGTCTATGGATGGTGTGGTCTATGGGTGGTGTGGTCTATGGATGACGTGGTCTATGGGTGACGTGGTCTATGGGTGGTGTGGTCTATGGATGACGTGGTCTATGGGTGACGTGGTCTATGGGTGGTGTGGTCTATGGATGACGTGGTCTATGGGTGACGTGGTCTATGGGTGGTGTGGTCTATGGATGACGTGGTCTATGGGTGACGTGGTCTATGGGTGGCATGGTCTGTGACAATCATAATGGGTGGCGTGGTCTATGACAATCATAATGGGTGGCATGGTCTGTGACAATCATAATGGGTGGCGTGGTCTGTGACAATCATAATGGGTGGCGTGGTCTATGACCATGATAATGGGTGGCGTGGACCATGACTATGACTGGTGCTGGCCATAGGAATGGACAATGGAGTTGATTTTTATAATTGTCGGCGTGGTCTCGGTTCACTGTTGGCGTCGACTATGATAATGGGTGGTTCAGCAGTGTGTTTGCAAGAGCGCAAAGTTAAATTTTTTGGTTTGAGTTTTTTGGGTTATAATTCAACAATCTATCAACCACGACATCATCATCACTACCCTTTGTGTTATTGTCGTTGTTATCATTGTCATCCTTGTCATCATCACCACCACCACCACCACCACCACCACCACCACCACCACCACCACCACCACCACCACCATCATCATCATCATCATCATCATCATCATCTTCTTCTTCTTCTTCTTCTTCTTCTTCTTCTTCTTCTTCTTCTTCTTCTTCTTCTTTCTTCTTCTCCTCTCCTCCTCCTCCTCTCCTCCTTCAAGATAAGACAATTTACTGGTAAAGCATGTGGTATTCAAACTATAACAGCAGAATTACGTGCACGTGCATGTGTGTATGCACACACATACACAGAGAGAGAGAGAGAGAGAGAGAGAGAGAGAGAGAGAGAGAGAGAGAGAGAGAGAGAGAGAGAGAGAGAGATATATGTATGTATATATATATATGTATGTATATGTATGTATATGTATATGTATATAAATATATTTACACACACACACACCTGCCTCTTCAAATAGCTTGTCCTTTCCTATTCAAAATTTGAGGTGAAGGACCCCCCCATACAGTAATTAAAGTACTATTTTGACTGCAGTTCCCACGGTGAGTGACTTGTAAATTATAGATACTAAACATGCTGTTTGGTTTATACCACACTGGCCAGAGAGAATGAATAAGAGAGAGAGAGAGAGAGAAGAGAGAGAGAGAGAGAGAGAGAGAGAGAGAGAGAGAGAGAGAGAGAGAGAGAGAGAGAGAGAGAGAGAAGAGAGAGAGAGAGAGAGAGAGAGAGAGAGTGTTCTGTCAAAGCAAAAGGGTTGCTGGAAAAAGTGTTTGCAATATCGATCGCTCCTTTTTACTCAGCAGTTTTGTAGCAATCTTGCCAACAACACACACACACCACACACACACACACACACACACACACACACACACACACACACACACACACACACACACACACACACACACACACACAACATACACACAGACACACACACACGCACGCACACACACACACACACACACACACACACACACACACCCACACACACACGCACACCACACACACACACACACACACAAACACACGCACGCACACACACACGCACACACACCACACACACGCACACACGCGCACACACACACGCACACACACACACTGTAAACTAGTCTTTTCTGGGATTTGAAAAGGTCTTTTGACTCCATACATTCCGACCATGAAGAAGACGGAATCTGTGTGAATGTTATCCGCACACTCATCAAGTTGCTCCCAAAATGGGTTTTCACGTAAAGTTCCGTAGTAAAGATAGTGTTTTCTGTACTACGGCCTCTAAAGGTTACTGTACCTTACCGGTGCTGTCTGCCAATGTGTTCTTCCCCACCCATATTTTTACCCCAAGAGAATAAACAGATGTTTATCTACAAAATGTGGTCACTGTATCCTGTAGCTGATTTGATTGAACTCGATTTGATCGACACAACACAACAGATGCTGTAGCTGAGTGTCTAAGACCTTTTGACTGTAAACTCGTAAGTCCATGAAGTCTAAGTTCGAATTTTGCATACATACAGGTGTCGTGTTTAGACACCATCTTTGAAAATGTAATGCAGCTATCTGAATGGTGGGTAAAAATTGGTCGCATACTCAAAATCTTATTGGTAAACATATATATATATATATATATATATATATATATATATATATATATATATATATATATATATATATATCACTCACTCACTCACTCAGTCCCATGTCCCAAAGGACGTAGGGGGGACATGAGAGAAGACGCAACAGCGATCTTTTTCCATGCTTCACGATCCTGTGTGGCTAGTAGGAGATGTTGCAGGGGTTGGGCGGTCCAGTCTTTGATGTTGTCAACCCACGATTTCTTTTGGCGGCCTCTTCTTCTCTTGCCCTCGACTGTTCCTTGCAGGATGGTTTTTGCTAGGGTGTTGTGTCTTGTGGTGTGACCAAACCACATCAGCTTTCTCCTCTTTATGGTGGAGAGCAAAGGCTCTTGGGGGCCCACACGCTTTTTGATTTCTTCTTTCACATAGTTATTGGTCTTGTGTTCTTTGTATGATATTTTGAGGAGTCTTCTGTGGCACTTGTTCTCGAATGCTTGGATTCTCCTCTCTAACTCTGCTGTCAGAGTCCATGATTCACAGCCATATAGGAGGATAGATATCACGAGGGATTTGTAAAGGTGGTATTTGGTGCAGAAGCTGATGTTGTTGCTTCTGATAATCCTCTGGAGTCTGACTAGAGCAGATGTTGCTGTTGCAATGCGAGCTTTCACTTCATTGTTTGATGTGCCATCTTTTGTTAGGATGGAGCCTAAGTATTTGAATTGGCTCACCTCTTCTAGTATTTCTCCATTCATCTTTATTTCCGTGATGTCATTACTCGCGCTGTTGACCATGATCTTTGATTTCTCTGTACTGACCTCCATGCCGTATGCGCTCGCTCGATCTGTTAAATTGTCTGTGAGGATTTGCAGTTCTTGTTTGCTGCTGCCCATGAGGTCAATGTCATCTGCAAATCTGAGGTTGCAAAGGGGTCTTCCACCAATGGAGATGGAAGTGTGGTGGTTTTGCAGTGTCTCTGTCATGATGTTTTCGAGGAAGAGGTTGAAAAGTACAGGTGAGAGAAGGCAGCCCTGGCGAACCCCAACCGTGGTCTTGAAGAACTCGCCCACGTGATTGTTTATAAAGACTGCACTTCTTGCGTTCTCGTACAGAGCCTTGATGACTTCAATTAGGCAGCTGTCAATGTTGAAGTGCCTGAGTACATGCCAGAGGCCGTCATGCCATACCCTGTCAAAGGCCTTTTTGAAATCTATGAAGTTATGGTACAAGTCTTTTTGGTGTTGGAGATGCTTCTCTATCAGAATTCTCAGATTGAAAATTTGTTCCATTGTGCTGCGTTTTGGTCTAAAGCCCGCTTGTTCTTCTGCCAGGAGTTTTTCCGCTTGGTTTTTCAGTCTGTTGAGGACTACCTGCAGCATGATCTTGCTAGGATGACTTATGAGACTGATGGTTCTGTAGTTCTGGCATTGCTTAAGGTTTCCTTTCTTTGGCAGGGGTATTACAAGAGACTGTGTCCATTCTTTTGGCCATTCTTTGGTGTCGTGGATCTTCTGACAAAGTTCTGTGAATCGCCTTGCTGTTTCATTCCCTCCATTTTTTATGAGTTCAGCTGGGATGTTATCGATTCCAGGGGACTTCCCCTTCTTCAATTGTTTAATAGCTGCATCTACTTCACACCTTAGTATTGGTGGGTCTTTATCTTGGTGTTCAGGGGGTTTGTCAGAAACTATGTTGGTATCTGGGCGTAGTGGGTAGTTATACAATCCCTCACAGTATTCTGTCCAGCGTTGGAGGATGGCATTGCTTTCCGTTATATATATATATATATATATATGTATATATATATAAATAAAATTATATGTATATATATATATATATTAACACACACACACACACACACACACACACACACACACACACACACACACACACACACACACACACACACACACACACACACACACACACACACACACGACCTTTTCACATTCGTTTATACGTGGAACCTTAGGTTGTTTGTTTGTTGTTTTGTTTTTAGTTCCATGCGAAGAACCTTTCAGAGAAGAGGAGTCGGTGCCATTATAAAAATCTGTGACAAAAAAAAGAATTCTCTGAAAGAAGGAAACCTTAAAGAAAAATCAAACTAGTGCTCTTAGGTACCCTTCAGTCCGGAGTACAACAATTTAACCACTAGGTTATCCTGCCCCCCCCCCCCCCCCCCCCCCCCGCTGATAACTCTAAAAAACCGGTAAAAATGCTCCCATAACTTATGCGGTCGTTATGAAGCAAAATGCCAGAGGCTTCGACTTCTCCAAGGGCCAGCATATTGACATTAGCGCCTATCTCCTCTCCCTCACTGCTTTGCCTTCCTTGTACCTAAAGAGGGTAGGTATTTATTTATATTTATTTATTTATACCACTTTAAGTCACAGCAGATTTCTCTGCATGAAATTCGGGCTGCTCTCCCCCGGGAGAGCGCGTCGCCACAAGTGCAGCGCCTACTCATTTTTTTTTCAATACAGCCCCAAGCCATTTACCAGGTACCAACTTACAGCTGGGTGAACTGGGGGACTGAGTGTATTGTACTGAAGCCACAGTGCAAGGAGTCACCCATCCAAGAGGTAACCGCACTCAGCGCTGCTTAGCCTCCTTAGCTTTGAGAAAGTGATCGTCTGACCACTGAGCTGCCCACTCCCCTAGCATAGCCGGGGGTCAAAATCTGCAAGAGGGGGGGCAGTTACAAGGGGGGGTGGGGGTAAAATTTTCTTTATAACCGACCTTTCCCCCCAAAAAGGAGAAAAAAAAGAAACAGCCACAAGTTCAGTATAGCACCATCATTGTGTGTGTGTGTGTGTGTGTGTGTGTGTGTGTGTGTGTGTGTGTGTGTGTGTGTGAAGAGAGAGAGAGAGAGAGAGAGAGAGAGAGAGAGAGAGAGAGAGAGAGAGAGAGAGAGAGAGAGAGAGAGAGTACTATAGGGCTGCACACACGCATACACACATAAGCCTTTCTCTCTTTCTCTCTCTCTCTGTCTCTGTCTCTGTCTCTCTCACACGCACGCACGCACGCACACACGCACACACACACACACACACACAAACACACACACGCACGGACACACACATACCAACCAACACACACGAACACACACACACACACACACACACACACACACACACACACACACAACACAACACACACACACACAACACCACAATCAGCTCCCCCTCTTCTCTCTCTCACACACAGACACAGACACACACACAGACACAGACACACACACAGACACAGACACAGACGCAGACACACACAGACACACAGACACAGACACACAGACACCAGACACACAGACACAGACACACACACACACACACACACACACACACACACACACACACAACATACAGATCACCCCTACTTCCTCATCTTCCCCCCTTCTCTACACATACACTACAATAAGTGTCGCTAAGGTACTCTGGGCTACACCACGAAAGCGTCTGAATTGAAAAACGATCAAAATTTACTGGTTATGGTTTGGCGGGTGGGTGGAAGAAATTACAGGTTGCGTAGGAGATATAAAGGGGTGTGTGAAGAGGGTGAAAAGGGGTGGCGGTAGGGGGTGAAGATGGAAGAATGGGTCGAAGGGTGTGGGGAAGAAGAGGGAAGGGGGAAGGGGGAAGTGTGAGTGTGGTGAATGAGGGGTGGGGTAGGGGGAAAGGTACAATAATGGTAAGATGGAGAGGGTTAATATGAAGGATAGGAGGTTAAGATGGGGTGGGGTGGGGTGGGAGGAAGAAGGTTGAAAAGGTCAGGCATGAGAGAGAGAAATCAAATCAAATCAAATCAAATCAAAATAAAATTTTGATTTAGAGAGGGAGAGAGAGAGAGAGAGAGAGAGAGAGAGAGAGAGAGAGAGAGAGAGAGAGAGAGAGAGAGAGAGAGAGAGAGAGAGAGAGAGAGAGAGAGAGAGAGAGAGATGCATAGATATATTTATAGATGCACAATGTCATGGTTTCTTTTTGTTTCTTGGATAGAGCTCCATGTTTCACCAATGTTGAGATTTTTGCATAATTATTCGACCGTTTTCACTGACCATTAGGGCAGCCCTATTCCAACTTCGGAAATGATGTTACACCACGACATCCATGTGCAGGGGTTTTCTTCATACATTTTTTAAATAAAAATTATTTGTTCTTACCGGAACGAACAGCCTACTCTAATCCAATCCAATCCAATCCAATCCAATTCAATTAAATCCTTAGCCTACTCATCTAAAAGTCAGAACAACCTTTACTAAATGTGTGTGAGTGCAAGATGTTCTACGTGTGTTCGTACTTCAGGGTTTCGATTCATAGTTTCGTCCAAGAACTTTGAAGGGAGTATTTTCAAAATTGATGCTAACCCCAGAGGAAAAGTCCCCTTGTTTCGACAGTGGCTCGAACCCTGGCCATCGAATCACGACTTTAACGCTCTAACCACTAGGCTATATATCCCGCCCTAGAACATGGCTATATGCGCTACACACTCACGCACCAAAGGAGCAATTTTAACAGAAACGTGACAACATAATGCACACAAACCCAAGGGAACCGTCAAAACTTACTTAGACAGACAGACAGAAAGACAGACAGACAGACAGACAGACAGACAGATAGACAGGAAAGGAAGAGGTAGGGAGAAATATTACAGAGTAGCATGCACCAGACCAGTCATCAAAGTTGCCTCCCTTTCCAGCTCTTTTTTTCTTTTTAAATAGCTATGATTAGAGAGAAGTTTTGGAGTAAGATTGCTGTAATTTTATGAAGAGAAGAAAGAAAAGCAGGCAAAAGGAAGTTCTTTTTGCGTCTATTTTTGCATGCGTGTTCTTGGTTTTTTTTTTTTTTTTTTTTAGTTGTTTTTTCCCGTGTTTTTTTTTCCCAAACTGTTATCGTACACATGTACTTGTAAGACCTGCTGCTTTACCTGCTGCTGTAGTCCAAATGTTCTCTCAAAGTCACAAATCTTAGGCTACCATTATACCCGCACGCCAGAGAAGGCCTTGCAATGTGTCTGGATCGGTTTAGTATCGTTAAAAATACCCAATTCATTATTAATAATTGCAATATGTCACCAATGAAAGTACTAGATGCTTGAGGGAATCTGGTTTTCAGAGTAATATCCCACGCCAAAGTTGGATATGCTGGGCCTGACTTGTCAGGCACTTAACTGCAAGCGCACAGTATTTTTGCTCATAATATTACAACAGACAACAATAGTTGCTGTCTGAGCGTTTGAAGAAGAAGAGGAATTGCGAAGAAGAAGAAGAAGAAGAAGAAGAAGAAGAGCAGTGTCTTTGCTGTGGAAGTTGGAGCAAGACTATATCGTAGGTATATGCCTGTCTCGGGGACGGGATAGCTCAGTGGTCAGGACACTCGCTTTCCCCCCAGCCAATGTTTAAGCAGCATCGAGCTTGGTTACCATTTGGATGGATGACTGTCAACCACCTGTCAATGGGTACCTGCCCTCTTCATGGTCAGGGAAGGTAAACCAGTGAGGTAGAGGAGATGAGCGCCGTCCTCAGTATGCTGGGCCCTAGAGAAGCTGAGGTCTGATGCCTTGCTTCCTTTGGACCACATAGGTTATGGGACACCTTTACCTTGTCTCTGTCTCTCTCTGCCTTTCTCTGTCTCGCTCTGTTTCTCTGTTTCTCTGTTTATCTCTGTCTATGTGCCTGTCCATCTCTCTCTCTCTCTCTCCCTCTCTCTCTCTCTCTCTCTCTCTCTCTCTCTCTCTCTCTCTCTCTGTCATCAGACATGTGCGAGAGGGAAACTTGCCTGTGGTCACTTCTGACAGATGATAGATAACAAACCACTCATGGTACAGCCTTTTGTGGTTTTATGCTTGGTCCATTTCCATAGCCAGCTTGACCACAGAAGTACCTTGGCTTTGTTGGTCTTTTTTTCGTTTTTGTTTTGTATTTCGTAGAGAATGAAATCAGAAGAAAATGGAGATATATGTGTCGTCAAAGATTTTCCTGTTATATGTTCTCGTATTTTTCCATGTGTGTGTGTGTGTGTGTGTGTGTGTGTGTGTGTGTGTGTGTGTGTGTGTGTGTGTGTGTGTGTGTGTGGTGTGTGTGTGTGTGTGTGTGTGTGTTTCATTGCATTCCTTACTGTGCTGTATTCTCATCTGCATATTATCTATGTGTCTTTGCATCATGTCCACTGATATAGTATTTCAACCAAATGCTAACTACATCAACCACCACCGCCACCACCACCGCCACCGCCACCACCACCACCACCATCGATTTCCTCCTCTTCTTCCTCATCACCAGTATTAGGGTTTTTTCCTTGGTTTTGTTGGTCTTTTTTGTATTTCAGAGAGAAGGAAATAAGAAGGAAATGGAGAAATTTGTGTTGTCAAGAACTTTTCTTTTTATATGTATTTGTATTTTTCCACGTGTGTGTGTATGTGTATGTATGTATGTGTGTGTGTGTGTGTGTGTGTGTGTGTGGTTTTGTGTGTGTGTGTGTGTGTGTGTGTGTGTGTGTGTGTGTGTGTGTGTGTGTGTGTGTGTGTGTATTTTCATTGCATTTCTTACTATGCTATATTCTCATCTGCATATTATCTATGTGTCTTTGCATCATATCCACTGATATATTATTTCAAACAAATACTAACTACATCAACCACCACCACCACTCCGCCACTACCATCAACAGCACCACCACCATTCTTCTCTTCTTCCTTGTTCTGCTCTTCTTCCGCGTCGTTTTTCTCCTCCTCTTCCTCCTCCTCACCATTATGATTATAGTCATAATCATCTTTTTTTTCTTCTTTGTTTTACGATTTAACAACCCCGAAATGACACCTTAGGTAGGTAGGCAGGGCTGTAAATGTTTTGATGAGAAGGGTTTGTTAAAGCTCAATACGAATGAACTCTGTCCATTGAATCTGATTTCTAAAGAAATATCGCAACAGACACATTTATTTCAATCATGGAAAGCAAAACATAGTCGATTAAGCAAACATTCCTCATTTCACACTTACAGAAAGGAGTCATCCTCTCTGTTATCTGTTTATCTCTCTCATCCTCTCTGTTATCTGTTTATCTCTCTCATCCTCTCTGTTATCTGTTTATCTCTCTCATCCTCTCTGTTATCTGTTTATCTCTCTCATCCTCTCTGTTATCTGTTTATCTCTCTCTTTGTTGACTAGCCAATGGATGAGACTATAAACCGAGGCCCCGTGTGCGAACACACGTAGAACATCTTGCGTACGTTAAAACCTGTCCCGCTTTTCGTAAGAGTAAGCCATTGTGTGCCGGTGGGAACAGATGACAGGATTTACAAAATTGCATACACTCGGGGACTGGGTGTAAAAAAAAGCACACGAGCGCTTATTCCATTATCCTCGATATAAAAGGATAAATAAGTAAACAAATAGATAAATAAATAAATGAAATAAATCGGACGCTCCCTCATTCCCAGCGCGCTCCCTTCTCACTAGTCACTACTCTCCACTTCTTTTTGTACCCGCATCCTCCCTCCCTCCCTCCCCCTGCTTCGTTTGCTCCCCTTACCCTCCTTCGCCTCTTCCTTCCCCTTGTCCTAAGGGAATCTGGAGGCCTGTGGTCAGTAATGACACATAATGACAGAGCACTAAAGGCAAATGACCACAGGAGTTTAAGGAGGAGGTCCCAAACCACTGCCGGCCATTTTGTCCATTACAGTGTCAGCCCCGAGTCCTTGATTCCCCTGTAAAGGTTTTCACTTCTTCTTTAATTAATCAAGTCTTTAAGGAGTCGTTTGGGATGCTGCACTGAATTGGCTCACCTCATACCTAGCAGACCGAGTCCATACTGTTGCAGTAAACAAGATTCAATCAGCACCTGCCATACTGGAATGCGGTGTCCCTCAGGGATCAGTTCTGGGCCCTCTTCTTTTTACCCTCTGTACTGCTCCATTGTCACATATAATAGACTGTCATCATATCAATTATCACTTTTATGCCGATGACTCGCAGATTCAAAGCAGTGACACACCTGAAAATCCTTCTTCTCTTTTGACAAATATGACCAACTGCCTTCAAGATATCCAACACTGGATGATACAAAACAAATTACAACTAAATGCAGATAAAACCGAAGCCATGCTCGTAGGCACCAAACACAAACTCTCCTCCGTTCCAACAACTTCAATAGAATTCGGCAATACGTCAGTTCCGCTATCCACTTCTGTGAAGTATCTAGGAGTCGTTGTCGACAACACTCTCTCCATGCAAAAATTCATTACCCAAACCTGTCAGTCATGCTACTATCAACTACGGCGTATTAGCGCAATTCGTAAGTACCTGTCCACTGATGCAACATCCAAACTTGTCACTTCTCTTATTCTCTCACGTCTGGACTTGCAGTTCTCTTTTGGCTGGTCTGCCAGCATCATCCATCCACTCCCTTCAACGTATACAAAACTCTGCAGCTCGTCTGGTCCTCAGAAAGAAAAAATCCGAGCACACTACCCCTCTCTTGCAATCTCTCCATTGGCTGCCCGTACCACAGAGAGTAAACTACAAGATCAATACCCTCTGTTACAAATGTCTCCACAATACTGCACCCTCCCACCTCTGTGAATGTCTTCACTTGTACACACCTTCTCGCTCCCTCCGCTCCTCGGCAGATACTTTGTCTTTAAGAATACCCAGATTCAACCTATCTACCGTTGGCCGCCGCTCTTTCTCTGTTTCTGGTCCATCGATCTGGAACGACCTTCCTCTCTCCCTCCGGCAAAAGCCTACTTATGACACTTTTAAATCCAACCTCAAGACACACTTATTTCAAACCTAAGTTTTTCTCCTTCCGCTTCCATCTCTTTCTTACCTGTCCCTGCCTTCAACATCCACCTGCCAAAGTGCTTAACGTTTGTAGGTGTGTGTGCGCGCGGGCGTGCTGCGTGCATGCGTGCGTGCGTGTTGTGTGTGTGTATATTTGAATTTGTTAAAACTGTAAATAGTTGTTGATTGTGTGTTGTGTAGGTCGAATGAAAGCGCTTTGATTTGTTTTTACAAGAGATAGCGCTATACAAATTCCATGTATTATTATTATTATTATTATTATTATTATTATTATTATTATTATTATTATTATTATTATCATTATTATTATTATTATTATTATAATTGTTTTATCATGCAGTGTATGTGTGTGTGTG
>CM060324.1:30773942-30776442 GCA_030674155.1 Stramonita haemastoma
CGCTCCTTCTTGGTGATTGGTCGGATTTCCAAGGCCACGTGACCTTTTGGCTGCTCTCGATGATGAATCAGCCATGGTTCTGAGACACTGCTATAAATACTTGATATTCGAGATTGTTAAACCAAGAGATGAAAGGTTTTAGATATTAGGAAAAGGAATTGCTTTGGTTTTAAACGTGTTGTATGTTGCTCTATTTTATTTATTTGCATTGCTAGGCATTGTATTTATTTTGCATTATATTACTGACTGTGTATTGTTGTACAGGTTTGTGCTGTGTGGGGGACGACGCACTGCATCTCCTGTATGTAATTATGTGTTTTGATTGTGCTTATGAACACATGCACTTAAAATTGATGAAGCATGATAGTAAGGGATCCTGTAGCTTATTACAATGTATGTTGTCAAAACATTTTGTTACAGGTACTCAGCACTATTTTTTTCTTCCTTATGGAAGTATAGGGGACGGGATAGCTCAGTGGTCAGAGCACTCACTCTCCCCAAGCTACGGCTAAGCAGCATCGAGCGTGGTTACCAAGTGGATGGGTGACCGTTTGCGCACCTTGGCTTCAGTATAGTCTCTCAGTTTACCCAGCTGTAAATGAGTACCTGCCTTCTTCAGGGTCAGGGAATGTAAAGCAGCGAAGGAGCGGAGATGGGCGCCACCCTCAATATGCTGGCCCCTAGAAAAGCTGAGGTCTCTGGCACTTCGCTCCCCTACGACCAGATATAGGTTATGGGACACCGTTACCTTTTCATACCTATTGAAGTAGGCAGCCAGTTGAGCAGTCGCTTTAGAAACCCAGACAAAAAGAGAGAACAAAAACAACCAACCAATCCTTGACTGGAGATGCAGAGAAGCCGTGTGAAATATTCCAGAGTGACAGTTCGATTGGAAACACAAAAAATTTAAAATGACATAACATACCAAATCCTAACCAAAAGTCACAGCGGAAACAAAACAAAAAAAGAAAATGAAATAAACAAACAAACAATATAAATAAACAACAGCCCAAGGAAATCAACCCTACTAATTCTTGCATTCTATAACAACAACAACAACAGCAACAACAAAAAAGCAGCAACAACAACAACATCTATAGCTCATCTGGACTTAACTGAGAAATGGTGGGAAATATGTGTTGATGTTTCTAGGATGTGTGCATTCTTTTAATGTGCAATTGCCACCTTCATTTGTTTATTAATCTACTTATTGATCTTCAAAATTCATTTATTCATTCATATGTTTATTCATCAGTCATTCAGTATCCTGTATAACATTTGTAGCCAGTCAACTTTTTGCAAGTACTACCGTGGTGTACGTCTTACAAAACATACTACCACCACCACCATGGCATAATAATAATATCTTTCGTAAGTTTTCCCAGCTTTCTTGCAAACTTTACCACACAGTCTTTTTTATATTCTGAACCCAATCTGCAATTCTTCCAAGTGAACAGAGAACTGTCCTTACTTTTCAATCCCCGATGTCTACTGTCGTAGTATAACATCGTAAGCTTTCCGCAAACTGTTATTGTTATTCTTCAAAATGTACCACAGCATCTTGGATTTTTATGACCCAAAGATATCGACGAGTGTTTTGAGCAAACATAAATGTCTGTATTTCTGTTATTCCCTGAGACCAGACTGTTGTAGTATTACACATCGCGACCCCTTTCTAGAACCGTACATAGTCATCATTCAAAGCGTACCACAATCTCCTGTTACGGTAAGACTAAACCTGCATACAAACTTTCCCAATAAAACAGAGAACTTTTTCATAGTTAGGATTCCCTCAGGCCTCTCATTTGTAGCACTTCCCATTACCCACCCTACAACTGGGTACTTTCAAACTGGACTAAAAAAAAAAAAAAACCTTTACAGAAAGTACTTCAAAGTCTCCATTTCAGTCACTTATGTTACCCGAGGTGACGTTTAATAGCCATTAGAAAAACTACTACCAACCCAAGAGGGATGAAGGAGAGCAGACGTATGAGGGGACACATGCACTAGCTCAGCCTGTGTGTGTGTGTGTGTGTGTGTGTGTGTGGTGTTTGCCTTGACCGTATTGTGAGGGATGAGCGTGAGGGGATCAGGTGCATCTCTTACCAGGGTCTGCTCTTCCATCTTCTTCAGGGTAAGATGGAATGGTGTGAGAAGAATAGAAAGGGCAGGCGGTAGGCTGGCTGGTGGTTGAGATAATTCAGCTTTAGCACATTGGTGCATGTTCAACGGCGTCTGTGTGAAAGAAAGAAATGCAGGTTGATTTTTTGAGATTTATTATTATCTTTTTGTATTATTGTACGTGTGTGTATGTACACATGCGTGCAACCGCATATGCTACTTCTCATCTTGGTAATGCTTCTCATCTTGGTAGGACGAGGACACAGGGAAATGGTGAGAGCTGGTTGCGAGGTCTTCCGTGGCGCCCCTACGGTCTAAACAGACTATGGGATAGAAGAAGACGAAGAAGAAGAAGAAGAAGAAGAAGAAGAAGAAGAAG
>CM060324.1:30781442-30786442 GCA_030674155.1 Stramonita haemastoma
CTACTCTTACGAAAAGCGGAACAGGATTTAACGTGTGCGCAAGATGTTCTGCATGCGCTCGCACGCGGGGCCTCGGTTTTAAGTCTCATCCGAAGGACTTTTGGGGAGAGTGGAGTCAGCACTGATGTGAACTCCAGGAGATAAATCTCCTCGACCGGGACTCGAACCCGGGTAGTCAAATTGCCAGCGCAATGTTCTGACCACTAGGCTATCCGTCCCCCCGAAACGGACATAAGAACTCCTTGTATCCTCTGAAAACTTCCTGTGGAAACTTACCTTCTCTATTCGTACACCAGGTGGCTGCCAATGACAGACTGCAAATTGCAAGACAATTGCTTCGAAATCTGAGAATTAGTAATGTTTTTTCTCAGCGCGTAAATTGGCAAATTAATCGGTTTTCCCGGGGAAAGTAAGAGGAGTACTCGTTTTACGTTTTGCAGTTTTGACTGAGATTTTCTTCATCTAATATCTTTTTATAGCCAATATCTAGGTTCTTGTTTTCATTGTGTGTTGATATGAAACGGTGTGCTTAGCAGTTTAAAAAGATTTCAAATTACTTTTGAACAAGTTCGCACAGTTAAATGTCCTACTTTAGTTCGTTACAAAAAAAGCAATTGAACGACATCACCACACACGTGTGTGTGTGTGTGTGTGTGTGTGTGTGTGTGTGTGTGTGTGTGTGTGTGTGTGTGTGTGTGTGTGTGTGTGTGTGTGTGTGTGGCTGGTGAGCGAATCATCCATAGCACTGGCCATAACTTGCCCACACTCTTCTATGGAAGGTAAACGGGGTTGTAACGTGTAAGCAAGATGTCTTGCGTGCATTGTAATAAGGAAAAATAGCAGCGAAGAAAACAATGTTGAACAGTTTCTGGTTTTGTTCCAGTTATAGAGTGGACGGGTGTTCTATGATTGAATCTGAAACTAGCCTGTTTAAGATGGAACGTTTAAAAAAAAAGATTAAAATTAAGATTTAAGAAAGAAAATATTCAAGGTTATGCAGAGAGGACAACTGAAAAAGTCAGGAAAACAATATCTTTCAGTTTATTCAGTTAGGAGTGCTTCTGTCATCACATTGGCACTTCTTGCCCTTCATCATTGCACTCACATTCCACTTCTGCTTTCAATCGTTTCTATTTATCACATTGTCTTCTTGCACTTTCAATCAGTTTTCTATTTATCAAATTGGTACTTCTTGCACTTTCAATCAGTTTCTATACATTGGCACTTCATGCACTTTCAACATTTCTTTTCAACTGACTTTAGCACTTCAATATGTCTCAATTCGCACTTTATGCACTTCGAATCATTTCTTTGATCGCACTTCATACACTCTGAACCAGTTTCTGTCACCTTCCCACTTCATGCTAAGATGCGATTCAGACACCGCTCTCCATAGCGAACGGGAGAAAGAAGAGCCAGGGAAAAAATGTAACCCAACTCAATTCCTCATATTATTACGACTCCCAAAGGTCTTCCATCATACCATTGCGCACTTTCTGCCCCCATCCAACAGAGTTTGTCTCCGAGCTATAAAAGCCATCACAAGCTCCATCTTCTGTCCATCTTTGGTACTTTGTCTCTCTCCCCCCCCTCCCCCCTTCCCCCCCTCCCCCTCTCCCCTCTTCTCCCTCTTCGGGCCAGATGTAATGGTTACTAAAGAACTACTCTACTTTTAGTGCTGAAGAAGTAAGGGTTGGGGGCTAGAGGGTGGGGGGTGGGTGGGGAGGATTTTCATTTCATCATCATCATCATCATCTGGCCTCTACCCCTGTTTAACTGATTGAGTGGTTTGCACTGTGATTTTGTCCTTCAGGGACACAGAATTTTTGGATTCGTTCAAGGTCACAATGCAAAAAAAAAAAAAAGACAGTTGGAAAGCAAAAGAATGGAATGTTATTGTCTGTGTGTGATTCGTTAGTCTGGAAGGATCTGGGGTTACTGTTTTGTAGTGAGAAATCATGTTATGCTGTTTAAATCCTCCTGTTTATTCCATGGTTTTGTTTTTTCGTTCTTTGGCTCAAAATTGAGCTCCGAGGTTCATCAATGGTGACATTTTGATAAGCGACCAGTTTTTGCCTACCATTTAGGTAATCATACTCTGACTCCGGGGATGTATACACCAATCAAAAGCTATGGAAAAAAATTCCATGATTTGAAATAGTGGCTTGTATCTTAATTCTTAGCTTCTTAATCTAGATATTTATGTTGTCTGTTCTTTTCAGATTCTGTTAGTTTGTTTGCTTTTTTAGAATAGAAGTAAGAAAGATCTGTGTTACGTGTGTGTGTGTGTGTGTGTGTGTGTGTGTGTGTGTGTGTGTGTGTGTGTGTGTGTGTGTGTGTGTGTGTGTGTGTGTGCGTGCGTGTCGTGCGTGTGTGTGTGTGTCTTTGTTTGTTTGTGTGTGTATGTGTGTGTATGTATGTGTGTATGTGTGTGTGTTGTGTGTGTGTGTGTGTTTGTGAGTACATGGAGAGAGAGAGAGAGAGAGAGAGAGAGAGAGAGAGAGAGAGAGAGAGAGAGAGAGAGAGAGAGAGAGAGAGAGAGAGAGAGAGAGAGGTAAAACCAGAAGAGAGGGGAGGGATAGGGTGGCAATGGGACAGAAACAGACACATTGACAGAAAGAGAAAAAAAAACCAAACCCTCTAGTAACAGCATTTGTGGACAATAGTAATTTGCTTTTGAAAGTTTATCTCTCAACTTGATATCCATGTTTTCCATTTATCACATATTACGTTTGCCATCATTGCAGGCATTTATTTTTGAATTAAAAAAACATCCACATTGAACATATCAATTGAATGGTTGCTGAACAAGACAATGCGTTTAAGTAACTAAAGTGTAACAGTTCTGAATTTACGATAGATAAATGCATAGGAGTTTATACATGTATATTATATAATTATATATTATATAATTATATATTATATAATTATATTTCATATCAAAGATAGATAAATACATACAGATCGATGGCTACACGGATAGCTAGCTATATAGATAGATAAAGACAGACAGACAAGTAGGTGTATATATACATGATAGTGATCATATATATATATATATATATATATATATATATATATATATATATATATATATATACCAATATTATAATTTTATTTATGCCATTTTATGTATATAATATGTAAACATACATTATATACATGAATATATACATATGCAATATGATATATATAATTAAATATATATATATATATATATATATGTATACATATATAATGGGTGAATGTATACTTTTTAGTGGTGCCCCGATGATGTACTCCACAATACGGGATAGCTGAGGTGATGTGGGATAAACAAAAAAGAAATAAACGAAAGAAAGATGAAGAGACGGATAGAAAACAGAGACAGAGACCGAGACAAACAAAAAAGCACAGACTCAGACACAAACACACAGTGATGGAAAGAGCACAATCACCACATCCACACCCCCTACCCCCCAACCCCCCCCCCCCACACACACACTAACACACACACACACACACACACACACACACACACACACACACACACACACACACACACACACACACACACACAGAGAAATCCCACGAGTAAAATAACATGGCTTTAGAAAACATCTCTCCCTTTCCCCTCCCTCCTCCACTCCCACCCCCAAGCCCCTCACTATTCCCTTGCCATTCTTTGTTCTCCACACAGATCGATAATGATCTGGATGAACACAAAGGCACGCACCGGTAGCTCAACACCTCATGAACGCCAGAGCGTCTACTGTGGGTACAGGGCGATGCTCAATGATCAGCAATTTATCGCTCTCCCCCGGCGACTTCCGGTCATTTCGCGCCATTCCCATCATGCCCCATCAGGGTCGCCATGCGTGCAGACACCGGATATGGCTTGTCGTCTGTATCCCAGAGCAGACCGGTATGGAGGACAGGTTTGTGTGTGTGTGTGTGTGTGTGTGTGTGTGTGTGTGTGTGTGTGTGTGTGTGTGTTAGGGGGGGGGGTAGATAGGGGACTGCTAAACATTTTTGGAGGGTGGATGAGGGTTGTGTAGTATGGGGCTCCAAGGACATTCACCTTACCTTGTCTACTCTTGGTCAAAAAGGTCTGGATGGTCTGTGTTCACTCATGGGTAAGGATCTGTCAAGTTGTTTTATTTGGATCCGTTTTTATTACCTATGTTAGTATTATTTCTTACCTGGTTATTTTATCACATGCTGGGTTTTTTTTTGTTATGAGAATTATGAACTGGCATTTTAAAACTGGTACTGGATTTATGAAAAGTGAATTGTGCTTCCTGAATGTTGTCCCTTCTTCTTTTTTCTGTAAACTGGTCGTTTATTAGTGTACTGATGTGCAAGGTTGTTGTTATCTTAGCAGTGGTAACAGCTTGCCCTCCATACTTACTTACGCAGGCTTTGTGCTCTAGAGCCTAGAGTGCAACTCCTTAGTCTTCCGAGACTAACCAGTGCTTACCTATTCTCGAATGTTCATCCTGATTTTAGGGTTGGTACAACCTTCAGACATTCTGGATTTTGAAATCTACCATTTGGTGAATAACAAAGAAAAGGATGATAGTCTTGTGTTCAGCAGATTTAATATCTTTGGAGAATACTCGAGGAATGCACGCGTGTTGTAGTAACATAATATGGCGTTTTCTCTATTGTGAAAAAAGAAAGACAAATGATAAACATGCTGGCTTCATAGTACGTTGATGAATGTGGAATTTTAAAAAAATGCCAACACATTAGCGCCATTGTTATATTGAAGCCACAATTCGTTTCTGCTGGGTGACATGTCGCTATTCTGCTCACGAATCTGAAGGTCATCAATCAAATTACGAGCTAATTAGATGTCTTCCCCAGGAGTACCAAGACAAGATGAGCTACTTAATCCTGTCCTGAGAGCTTCAGGATTAGAGCAGCCTTCAGACAATGAATGAGCCTTGTTGCCACAGATGACTTCGAGACTGATTCCAAGTCTTCTGCATTCAGAGGCAAGATCTGCTGTCGTGGGA
>CM060324.1:30791442-30798942 GCA_030674155.1 Stramonita haemastoma
GAAGAAGCCACAACGGCTGCAAGCAAAGCTTTTCAAGGACGTGTGTGTGTGATATCTCCTTGTCTCTGTTGGATGCATGCAGGTCACGTAACGGCCAATTGCCCATTGATCTCAGTCACTGAGGGCGAAATTGGTATTCTGTGGGTGTTCGGGCATGCAGAGGGACATTACAGGAGAGTCTCTCTCTCCTTCTTCTTGTCACTCTCCCGACGCCAGAGCTGGGTTCTGGCAGCAGGCTGGAGGGCGACACTAATCCTGCAGGCGTGGGCGCGAGATGAGGCACGTGTTCAGGTCGTTTCCATACACTGCTCCTGCGGTCCACATTCCATCAGTCTGAAAATGAAATTTGTTCCCTGTGAGTGAGTGAGTGTGAGTGAGTGAGTGAGTGAGTGAGTGGTGTGTGTGTGTGTGTGTGTGTGTGTGTGTGTGTGTGTGTGTGTGTGTGTGTGTGTGTGTGTGTGTGTGTGTGTTGTGTGTGTGGTGTGTGTTCGTGTGTGTGTGTGTGTGTGTGTGTTTGTGTTTGTGCGTGCGTGTGCGTGTGTGTGTACATGTGTGTATAAACATGTATGCACACAGAGATGTGAACATTTGTGTCTATAGAACAAATAATTATTAAACATCAAGAAAACAGAAACAAACCAGCTTTACAAGCCAAAAAAAAGAGACATTTTTTTCTGTGATGCTAAATCAGTATCAATAATGTGAAACTTAAGGAAAGAAAAAAAGATCTATAAACAGACAAGCGATAGCTGAAGACACATACCATGACGATATGAAGTGAAGATGACAGGACCCATAATAACCAGGCAGACATCTGATACGTACTAACACGTCAGTTAGTCCTTGGATACGTGTCCCAAATCATCCTTATTCCCAGGCTCATCAGCACCGCCAGTCTTCTCCCCTGCTTCCTTCCAGCCTTCTGACTGATGAGTTGTGTGCTCTTCCTTTCCCATCCTTCATTACTATTCTTTTTTTTTTCTCTCCAACGCTCTCTTGTCACTCCTTGTCAGGTAAACACTCGCGTGCATATAGTGGTCAAGGTCGGAATGGTAGAAACGTTTATTTATTTTAAAAAATTTTTATATCGAGGATAATGCAATAAGCACTCGTGTGCTTTTTTTTTATTTTTTTTACATCCAGTTCTCGTGTGTTTGCAGTTTGTAAGTGTTGCAATCTGTTCCCACGACACACAATGGCCTAAAGAAACAGTAATATCGATAACTGTGCAAGGGATGCAGATTTTAATAGTAAAAATTGTGTGTGTGTTTGTGCGTGCGTGCGTAGGTGTGTGTGTGTGTGTGTGTGTGTGTGTGTGTGTGCGTGTGTATGTGTGTGTGCGTGTGCGCGCGTGTGTGTGTAGTGTGTGTGTGTATGCGTGATTGTGTGTGTGTTAGTGTGTGTATGTGTGTGTATGTGTGTGAGTGTGTCTGTGTATCTGTGTGTGTGTGCGATGAAAGTGGTCAAAAGAAGCCAAGATGTCATAAGAAAAAATCGAACGTGAACAAATCCCGATAATGTTGTGGTGGAATCAATAGGATAAATTATACAAACATGGGAAATCTGAAAAGAACTGTTAGGCTCACTGGAGAGGGGAAAAGAAAGAGGAGAGAGGAAGACAAGCCGACAGGTAATTAACCACGATTGAAGACAGGATAACAAGACGTGACAAGACTAGTGACCAGGGCTGGAGCTGGATGGACAGCTATGTCCTTGAATGTCCATCCCTGCACCAATCGCCCTTTGTGCACACACATGTACACACACACACACACACACACACACACACACACACACACACCGCCCCACAACACACAACACACACACACACATCTCTCTCACACACAACATAGGACACACCATACAACACACAGCGCGCGCGCAGCGCACATGCACACAAAACACTACACACACACTCACTACACACAGACAATATCAGACGTAACACACACTACACACACACACGCGCGCACACCGGGTGTCATACACACACACACACACACACACACACACGACACACACACACACACTACACACACGTACACACACACACACACACACACTACACACAACTACACACACATCTTCCTCCATCAACACAACTCAAATTTCTCAACAATCTCTCATCACTATTCATCAGCTCTGAGACATATACATGACACTACATATCCGGTGTGTGTGTGCGAGCGCATGCTCAGATGGGCATGATGGGAGTTGCAAGGAATGACAAGAAGTTGTGCAGAAGAGCGCTAAATCGCTAAACATCAGATGATAATTTATACTGCATGCGCTAACTGTTATTGGTTCCGGTGTGAAAAGCTTCCAATGGATTCATTTGTCCATCAAAAAATATTTGAAAAAAATGTGAGGAGCATGAAACAACTAGTTCTTTTCCAGTCTTGTTCTGTTGCTGTTTGTATTTTTGTCTCTGTAAGTGTCTATATTTTTTGGCTGGCAAACACTTGATCCCTACAAAAACCTTCTATCAATCGTAAAGAAGCGCAAACTTAAATGGTACAGGCATATGACAACGATCAAAAGGACTTGCAAAAACAATACTGCAAGGCACTGTCCACGGAGGAAGAAAAAGAGACAGACCAAGGAAGATAACTATGGGAAACAACATCAGTGAATGGACAGGCCTAGAACTCAGCTAATTTTGAGAAAGACAGAACAGAGAAGGGATGGAGGAAACTGGTTTAAGGGATAGATAGGTAATTGATAAATATTTTTGTGTTCAATCATGTAATGGTTTTGGACAACAGAATGGAAATTCAAAGCAAGCTTTTTATGTCTGGATTCACATTCGAACATTTTTTTCCTGATCAAGCGAAAAGTCATCTGCAATTACATTGCATGTTCCTTGTAAGATCGTGTCAGAATTTGGAATCTATAGAACATGGTTTTAAAGCCTTTAATGACTACGAACTGTTTCATTTGCATAAGTCTGTTTGTGCCCTTACAACAGTTCTTACCATATACTTATTCTAACTCTTTTGTTGCCACAAGACTATAATAACCACCACCCTAGCTGCGCCATAATCACAGCAGAAACATGCTTGCATCTAACTAAGTCTCTCTTAAAAAAATCTTTTTGTGTGTTTCGTTGTTTGTCTAAAGGCTATGCTAATCTTAACAGATAAAAAAAGAGTAAGGATGCATAGCTAACATTAAAAACAGACACATACAAAGCAAATCTCATTACTCTGAGATAGAGCTAGATACAGCACATGTTGTTGTTTATATTATAGCCCCAGGGGATCTATCCACTTCAAGGAATGTGGAATTCAAGAAGCAACAAGTTCCCTCTTACTCACTCAGCCAGGGGGCAAAGCCAAGTGGCAGGTTCCTCTGATCCTGATGAAGATTGGCACATGTGAGATTGCAATGCTCCTAAATACTGCTTTAAACGTTTTTCTTTAAAAACTAACATTCTTTCTAGTTTCATTTTCCTACAAAATTCAACATCAGACGTGCTTTACACACGCAGCTCATTCATTACACCTATCAACCAAGCTTCCTTCTCAAGGACGCTCCGCGAAAACAAGAAAAGCTGCCTAATCCTGAACACATGACTCCGGAATTACTGCAGTCTTCAGTCAATCTGCAAGCTGCCAGATCTGCTGACAGGCGAAGGACAAGAGAGAAAGAGAAAATGAAATCTCTTCTTCACAGATTTAATATCTCTTCTAGATCGTCTCAGGGAAGCCATAATTATTTCCAACGCACGTGACTCGACTCCCATCTCCGATCAGAGGCAAATCAATATCCTGTAGACTGACTTGTATTCTGGTTGGACAAGGGGGGTACGTATGCGCGGGATGACCAACAACCCCCTGTGTGTGTGTGTGTGTGTGTGTGTGTGTGTGTGTGTGT
Source organism: Stramonita haemastoma (assembly GCA_030674155.1). Classification (NCBI taxonomy): domain Eukaryota; kingdom Metazoa; phylum Mollusca; class Gastropoda; order Neogastropoda; family Muricidae; genus Stramonita; species Stramonita haemastoma. Next base: position 30,795,319 of record CM060324.1, read on the forward strand.
GTGCTGTGTTGGTATCTAATATTCCTTGATCCTTTTTTTTTCTTCCTGCTTTGCTAAGGACTGGCCTTTGTTTGATGCAGCGATGACGAGGAGAGGAGAATACAGCCTCGTTAGCAGCAGGAAAGAAGTGTGTCTTGTTATTCGGTGGCCTTGAACTATCAGCAATGCAGGTCATGTGGTATTGCACGCGCACGCGTGCTCGCAAACACACACGCACGCACATACAACACAACACACACACACACACACACACTTGCGCACACGTTGAATTCTGTTCCACCTTTCAAGAGAGTAGGTCATTTGTGTTGGTGGGAACGAAAGAAAAAATGTACAAAACTCTTTGCATGTGCGCACTGGCTGTAAAAAAAGCACAAGGGCACTTGTTCCAATATCCTCGAAATGAAAGAATCACACACACACACACACACACACGCACGCACGCACGCACACACGTACGCACAAAATGAGTGTTAGTGACAAAAGCCGGAGAATGCATTTAATCTAGAAAATGTAGCATCCTGTTTACAGAAACAAACTGTGGTTTGATAGCATACACAAAAGTTAATGAGTATTCACAAATATGTACACGTGATTAGTCTCTTTGACTGCTGGTGTGGTCTCTCATTAAACAATCATGTACGTTTGATTTTTTTTTTATAATATATATTTTACTGCTGTTGTAATCTCTCATTTGAACAAAAATATTTCAAAGTGCGTGATGGTGGAGACTGTACAATTGCAGTTTTTTTCGTACTAGTTTAGTTGTTCAATGTCTGTGTCTTCTGTCTGCCTCAATGTCCCTCAAAGTCTTTTTGCATATAACCATGGCCGTGTTAAAACGCAAAGAAAGAATGAAGGGATAGCAACAAACATCATGCTTTGACAGTTTTATTTATAACAATAGGATGCGCAGAAGTAGGAGAATCATGAATTAGTTATACCCAATGTCTATAAGCCAGCCAGCCATAGCTGGCATATCAAAACCCCCATCTCATTAAAACTTTACTGAGAGAGAGAGAGAGAGAGAGAGAGAGAGAGAGAGAGAGAGAGAGAGGAGAGAGAGAGAGAGAGAGAGAGGAGAGAGAGAGAGAGAGAGGTGTGTGTATGTGTGTGTGTGTATGCATACAAGCAAGGAAGCAACATTCAGGAAATAAAGTTTCTCTTTCACATGACACTCACTCAGGTCAATGACAGCGATTTTCTCTACCAAGATACTTTAAGACTTGCATCAAAGAAAGATAACGAGATAGGCGAAAAGCATCAAAACATCCAGGAACTCCTCGGAACTCCTGTTCTTTTCTATCAACTCTAGCCATTTCCGCAGAGGGAAGGTCTTCGTCCATTGGAAGTGGCCAACTAATGATAAGTGTGGAGAAGCAGATCAGAGCTTGTTAGCAACAACATGGGAGGCAAGCTCTGTGGCTGGGTTGTCAGCATCACTCATCAGGGTACATCAGAGGGTGAAGTTGATTTTGATCTTTGTGTCAGGCTCTTGAGCCTTGCTTTGTTAATGACGAACTGACACATCCTGATTAATTGTGTACTTTTTGGCCTGTCAGTGTCTTCAGTTTGAGTAACAGCACCTTACTCCAGGGGTGGGGTAGCCCGATGGATATTGCACAAAACTCCAGAGGTAAGGGTGCTGGTTTCAGCCTCCACAGTGTTGTCCACCCAAGCAGAGTTTTTCTACAGTAAAACTGACTCCCCATGGCGCCAAACCTCCATCCTGTGAGAACAGAAACAAAAGCTTAATAAGCCCCTTTTTTTCTTTTTTGCAATAATTATCTTTTATGACTACACGTAAGTGTTTGCTTTTTTTCAAGGTTTACATCACCATCAAAATTTTTGCAACGAGATCACATGGACAAGACAGGTGAGCACGTGATAATAATATAAAAAAACAGTTTCCCACAGTTTTTTTCCCCCACAGTTTCACACAAACAGATTCACCAAACAGATTCACACAAACAGGTCCACACAAACAGTTTCGCCCAACCCGGTGGGAGTTCTTTTAGATTACATTTTCATGACATCTCAGTGCCTGTCTTTTGCTTACAGTCACGTGCCATGGACACTGGATAGTCCCCGAGAGGTCCCGCAGCAGCGGAGAACCAGAATCTGATGGACAGACAGACGCTTTTCTTCCTCCTGTCATTCCCCCAGAGAGCAGAACTCACTGCTGAGTGCAGGATCGGAGCCGGTCTCAATGTCAGCCCTGGTAACAAGGTCATTCATTGCTGAAAGCGGCCCTAATCCCGAAGCTGGGAGGGTAGGATTAAGTAGCTCTTCGTGTCTGCGTACTCTTGGGAAGCACGTGTAATTACTCTAATGTTGTGGATGGGCTGAACTGTATAGCCTTCGTTTGATTGATGACCTTCAGCTTCATGATCAGAATTGGGAAAACTGTCATCAATCAGGCTGGAAAAGGAGGTCTCAGCATATAGTGATTATGTTTGTATTCTTTGAATTCTTGTGTTTGTCAGTAAATATCCATATTAACACAAGGACAACTAAATAAAAAGTTAGGACAGTCGCTTTGAACTAGAAATCTGCTAGGGTTAAATGAATCCTATCCCTCCTCATTGATTGATGGAGAATTGTGTCTGTACTTTAAGCACAGAGAAGCATATTTATTTTTTCTTATCCTGACCCCCGCTTTTTACACAAAAATGCAGGCAAAGATTCCTGATTGTGTATTTTTGACTTGCCCGACATGTAGTAGACTCATTTACAACTGAGACGGGTACCTAGTTGTGTCAGCTGGAAAGGAGACTTACCTAATTCTATCTTTAATCTTATTCTTGATATCTTTCGTTACTCTGTGTGCGTGCGGGGGCATGACGGCGCGGGGTGTGCATAGTGTGCGATGTGTCATGCTGCATGTCATGTATATATTTGTGCATAGGTGTTGAGCATGCAGATATTTTCATTAAAAATTTGTGTAGGAAAAAAACTAAACAAAGATACAGCATCTACAAAATAAACAGTCAAACAATAACAAAAAGAAAGCAGAACAAACAATCCAGTCTGCAAATACAGCAGCATTTATAATAACAAATCACAAACAATGGCTTATCCATCACTCTTTAATCAAAAAACAAAAGTAAAAAAGCAATGAACAAACCAAGAATAACGAAGGGAAACTAGAGAGAAAACCAACACTAAAACCAACACAAGATAACACTAAACAGAGAACCTGACCATAATGTTGACCATGACTGAACACAGAGCAACCTGACCAGGCACTTGACCACTAGTGGACAGACGAAGTACATGTCCTTGGGAACCCCTACTCTCCCCCCTACCCCCTCTACCTTGCTCTTCTCTTCCAGCCTCTATCTCCTCATCACCAGTCTCTCATCCATACTCGTCTGCTCCAGGATATCTACGACAAGCTATATCCTGTGCGCATGCGCATGATGGCTCTGATGGGGCATGATGGGAATGGCGCGAAATGACAGGAAGTGGTTGAGGACAAGGATGAATTGCTGAACATTAAACATCGTTCTGTACACACAGGTTCTAAGTGCTCATGGCGTGTGAAGATGATGATAACGTGCGTACGTGTGTGCGTGCGCACGTGCGTGCGTGTGCATGCGTGTGTGTGTGTGTGCGTGTGTGTGT
>CM060324.1:30803942-30833942 GCA_030674155.1 Stramonita haemastoma
TAGCAGTTCATCTATCTTTTTTATTTGTTGTGGTCAGATCATGATTTTATACTTCTGAATAAGTGTGTTATCTTTTCTTTTTTAGGCTAAGTTTTGAATGACTATTGCTTTTGTTTAGAAATTAGAGATGCCTTCTTTGAGTGACTTTATTTGTATGCACAGGTATCTAGAGGGCAAATACGGACCACACACACACACACACACACAGAGAGAAAAGAGAGAGAGAGAGAGAGAGAGAGAGAGGAGAGAGAGAGAGAGAGAGAGAGAGAGAGAGAGAGAGAGAGAGAGAGAGAGATACAGAGACAGAGACAGAGACAGAGACAGAGTCAGAAAGACAGATAAACAGACAGACAGACACAGACAGACACAGACAAGACAGACAGACAGACAGACAAAGGCAGAGGGAGACAGAAACCCACAACACCATAGCAAATACTATCAGATGACATCCAGAATGAAAAAGAAAAGACACTGGCACTTGCATGCTCACAAGGGTTAGCAGGTCCCCTCTTCTATGGACAGGCCCAGTCATCCATTCAGATCTGTTGACGCTCAAGACAGGACAGCGGCCTGCGTCTGTTAGTACAGTATGATGTCCGATGATTGGCGATTTGTCGCTCTCCTAGGGTCACTTCCGGTCGTTTCTCGCCATTCCCATCATGCCCATTTTCGCCATGCACCAAACACACCGGATATGTCGTGACATGGACTTCGTAGACCTGATGAATACTGATGAGAGGTTGAGAAAGGTGAGGAGATGGGGATGGGGGTGTGGGTGGGGGGACAGGGGCAGGAAGGACAGGGATGGACCTTCAAGGACAGATCTGTCCAGTCCTGCAATGGTCGCTTGCCACGTCTTGTTATCCTGTGTTCAACCCTGGTTAATTACCTGTCAGGTTGTCTTTCTTTCACATTTTCTTGTTTCTGTCCATGTACTTCTACTTTTTTCTGTTCTAGCTTAGCATTGTGTGCGTCAAACGGATGAGTCTGTGATTATTTTTGGGGTCTAGTTATAAAATATTGTTTTGATTTAGCTCTTTTTACATTCTTGTTCCTCTTCCCTCTTTCTTACATGCAGGTATTTGTACTGCTTAAGCCCGAATTTATTGTTTTAAATTAACCTCTGACATTTAGAGCTTTAAGATGGACTGCTTTACTGTCACTGCTTATTTATCAATGCAATCTTTAGTTTTGGTCGTGCTGTGAAGTGTTACTGTTTACTTTTTATTTTGTTGATTTTTGTTTTACATTATTTAAGTTAACTGCAAACATAGTTACAGTTTTCAATCTCTACAATAATGTTTTATGACACAGTGATGAGAGCTGTGGAACTTTTTTTTTTAATCAGAATGTGTTGATTTCATCAGGGATTTGTTTACTTTGTGTACTTTTCAGGATTCTATCTGTAGTTTATGGTAAAGGGAAAGACTCTGGTCAACACAGTCAACAGGATATTCCTTTTGTGCAAATATTAAACCCTGCTGACAGCATTACAGGTCTCTGTATACACTGAATAAAAAGTACCATCAACGGACTCTATAGCTGACTGTTTAAGATCGTTCTACTTAAATCTCATGGGCTTAATAAGTCATGGGTTTGAATCTTGGCAGTATCTGGTGACTTTAGGGGAGAGAATTTTACAACCCCCCAGGTGAATTTCAAGTGCTTTCATGTATATTCACATACAGAAGATCAAATATACAGGCTAAAGATCCTATAATTCATGTCAGAGTTTGTTGGGTCAGGAAACATGAACATATCCAGCATACATCCCTGGTTATAATGTGGCTACCATCATGGTGGGCCAAAAACATTTAATATGCAAAATCTAACCATTGGGGAACCTTGGAGTTCTAGCCTGGGAACGAAAAAAAAGGTGCTTTAAATGAAGACCAGAGAATTCTGATTGTACATCAGGGCCTGTCATGGCCTTTCATGGCTGAAGGACTATTGGCCACATTAACTTTTGGGAAGTGTTAACACTAAGAAAGAAAGAAATCAGGTTCTGTTCATATGCATCTGGCAGAGATGTACATGAAGTACAAAGGAGGGTAGCAGCATTATATTACAGTCATTGCAGCACTGGATCTCTTTCCTGCTCATGAGCAACCCTGGTGTTTCAAGTTCTCTTCACTTGTGGCCATAATGATAATGATAATATGGACAACCTGTCAACATCAATAGGAAATTATCAATCTGTTTCATGACCATTTCTTTTTTACATGTCCAGATTTAGTCTTGTGTTTAATCACACAGTCAACATCTAATCAAGCACCAAAATACTGAGAGAGAGAGAGAGAGAGAGAGAGAGAGAGAGAGAGAGAGAGAGAGAGAGAGAGAGAGAGAGAGAGGAGAGAGAGAGAGACAACACAACACACACACACACACACACACACACACACACACACACACACACACACACACACACACACACTGCTTGAACTTCACATGACATTTCAGTCAATCCTCTGAACTCGGTGGGTATCACGTGCTCGACATCAAAAGAAGACAATGAAGTGCGTGACAAGCAACAAAGCACCCCTACATTCATTAGAGAGTCAGACCTTCTCCACTTCCACCAGTGGCCACAGAGTCCAGGCCGTCATGACTGTGTCTGACGTGGCAAACTAATGATAGGTGAGGAGACCAAGGGTCGAACCTTGTTAGTGGCGAAACAGGAAACAGGGGCCATCATTGAGCTGTCAGCGAACGCTCATCAGCTGGCGTCAGAGAGTGGTGTCCCCTTTTGTTTGATTTTGTCAGACAGCTTTACTGGGGCTTTTTTTTTCTTGCTAATGATGGAACAGTACTGCTTGCATGGTTTTGCCGGCTGCATTATTTTGATCTCTTTGTGTGTTTGGTTTGAAAAATAAAAAGTCATAAATCTTTTTTAAAATGTCCGTTTTTTGTTCAGGCATTGATCCCCTGTCGAGATGCTGGAGACTTATCAGTATAGATCTAAATAGCATCCCCACCTTCTGGAAATTTTGTGCTAGGCATTTCCTCTTTTCTATCCCTCTCTTTGTTTCTGCCTTGTTCTTGTTCTTCCTGCTACATCCTTCTTATCTATTTTTTGCCTTTTTGTTCCATCCATTGTCCTACTTCTTTTGTTCTGAACAGACTTAAAAGACAAGAAATCTCTACTGCACTGAAGATGAATATACTGGGCCTGACTTGTTAGGTGCTTAATGCCAGCATAGTTTCATTTATATGACAGACAAGACTAGCTGATGTCTGAGCGTTTGATGGAGGAAGAAGATGAAGTTGAGGCATTTTAACAAGGTACTAAATGATAGTGTCAATGCACAAAACTTTTTATACAAAGGCTGATGTCCTATCCAGTTTGATTACAGAGAGATATGTGGCTTATCACAATCAATACTGCCATTATCTGAGTGACAGTAGACGTGATTTTGGTGTTAAACTTTTATGTGTAGGGACATTTTAAAAACACATACACTGGATCATTCTCCTTCTGAAGGACTATTTTCTCAGTGTAACTCATGTGTCTAAGAAGTAAAGGAAACTGCCATTGTTAAAATGAAATGAAACAATGTACTGTCCATGTGCTTACAGCATCCACTTAGATCCCTCTTTTTTCAAATGCTTATATATATATATATGCGATTGTGCACGTGCACACACACACACACACACACACACACACACACACACCACACACACACACACACACACACACACACACACACATACACACACACACACATACACACAAACCTCTCCACCACACATACACAAACACACCCCTCTTCTTTTTCACACTAATGTGCTATGCACTCCAGAGGCATGTGGAAGGAAACAACATGAGAAATTGCCTAATCTTGTTTTCACGCCTTCATATTTGAGTCCCTCCCACACATGCAGTGAGAACTAAAATCGACCCAACAGGGGACTGACAAAACTAAAGGAAAAGAGGCTCAAGTAATTTTCCTCTGCAGACCAGATCCCCTAGGGAATACCAATTTTAACCTCTCCGCCGGAGTTCAATAGGGGGCAATTGGTTGTCACGTGATATGAATTCATGGGAGACCAGGATATGTTTGCCCAGTTCCAAAGTAGCTGTGAAAACCATTAAAACTGCCAACAATTTGAAAAGTGGCTATTATTCATTTGTGACGAGCGTTATTTGTTTGTTATAAGAAACTCACTCTTTTTGTGGAGGTTGAAGTTTATTTTGATAGGATAAGGAGCAGTACAAACTGCAAGGTTTTAATTGAGCTCTTTGGAGCCCTCAGCACCCTCCTCACACACACACACACACACACACACACACACACACACACACACACACACACACACACACACACACACACACACGCACGCACGCACGTATGCACGCACGCTCTTACACACACACACACACACACACACACACACACAAACACACACACACACATATTCACATATATCCTGCAGAACAGGATTTAACGTGTGCGCAAGGTGTTTTGCGTGCGTTCGTAAACGGGGTATACAGACAATACTTGCTGCCCACCCAGATTGTTGGAGCTATGATGGTATTATTATATTTTTTAGGTAAGTGTCAATCCTTATTAAGTACGCTTTGATTATTGTAGGCCTATATGTTAAAATGAGCTACTTTTACGTTTTTAAGAGAAAAATCAGTATTGTGAAGAATGTTTCTGAAGTTTATGAAGTCTTATCTTGTTCAAAGTAAAATGTCATGATTAGAAATGCATGGGTGTTTTAAGCATTGCACTTGCTATGACTTTAATGGTTTGATGAAAACATTATTCTTTAATTGTAAGGAAATAATGTACACAGTGTGAAATGGTTTTGTGACTCGTAGTGTTAAACGTTTGTACATTTATATCACAGGAAGGTTACAGGTTATCAAGCATGGTGGCATCCATTACTACACACGTGGTGATGGCAGATAGCACTGATTGTTAATGAGTTTTTGTGTTTTTAAGTGTTGATTAGTATTATGAGTGCATAGTAGTTTATTGGAACATTTCCAGCAGGTCGTTTTGATGTATATGTTATTATTTTGTGTGAGTGAAGTATGGATTATGGAAACATGTGTTTCAGTGAGGGTTAATTAAGTTCCCCAAGGAGAAATAATTTTATGTACTTTACTCCTCTGTTTTGAACAATGGAGTAAAGATGTGTGGAATGGTTGAAGCAGACAAGTTGTGGTTCCAACAAAGTGGTACTGTTAATTGTAAGTTGCCAAGATATTGAAATAAACAAAACAGAATCTTGGGTGAACAAAATGTTCAAGCTACCAAATCGAAGTTTACAAGAATGGCTGAAGAAGCCATCATTTAGTATTGTGCAGTATTATCCAGTCAGTACTGTTAGTCCACTTCAGGTAATGATTGTTGTTATGTTTGATTGGGTCCATGATGACTGAATGTTGACCCTGACTGCTGATTTGGAGAGAGACGCGTACGGGCGGTAGAGATGAGATGCTCAGAAGACTCCTTGGCATCATCTACCTAAAAATGGGGGGACTGATAGCCTAGTGGTCAGAAATTGCGCTGGCAAATTTGACACCCGGGTTCGAGTCCGGTCGAGGAAATTTTTCTCCTGGAGTTAACAACAGTGCTGACTCCACTCTACCCAAAAGTCACTTCGGGTGAGACTTTAAACCGAGGCCCGTGTGCGAACGCACGCAGAACATCTTGCACACACGTTAAATCCTGTTCCACTTTTCGTAAGAGTAGTGGCCGTCGGAGATGCTGTTCCGATGGGTGAAACAGATTGGTATCTCATAAAAAGAATAAATAAAAAGAATAAATAAAATAAATAAATCAAAAAAACAAAGACCACACAAGCAACGTAGAGTTGTGTAACAGAATCCAGCAAACTATTTTCCCTTAAAAAAGTTTCTATTAATCGTAAGAAGCGTAAACTTGAATGGTGCAAGCATCAAAAGGACTTGCGAAAACAATATTGCAAAGCATTGTTCAAGGAGAAAGAAAAAGAGGCAGATCAAGGAAGAGATAGGAGACAACATCAGCGAATGGACGGGCCTAGAACTCAGCCAATTTTTGAAAAAAAGTATCCTTGACCCAATGTATCGTTATAGTGTACCTGGAAAAAAATTGACAGCCTGGAGATATAATGTGTGTGAGAAAACAAGTGCAGGTAAACAGTTACAGCTTCATTCTTGTCATAAAATTGATGTCTTTAAATGATTAAAAAAAACTAAAATTTATAAGAAAAACCTACCATTATAAGATAAGTCTTTGAAGGTATCATTTGGGGAATAAGTGAATAAGGAGCATGCTTTGGGTCTGACCTGACTGAGTTTTGGCTCCTGGTTGAGCACTCTTCTGAGGTCCCGGCAGTAATTGCAGCCCTCTCACTCTCTGTGGTAAGAGCAAGACACATTTTAGAATTCAGAAGTGTCCATTGCAGCCTTAGGAATAGGTAAATATTCATGTGGCCTACCACCTCTGTCAGTAAAAGATGAAAATAGAAAGAGAAAGAAAATATGTTTTAAATAAATGTTGTAAAAAATGAATATAGAAGAAATACGTACTTAGTGAATCTTTGTGCCTTATGTTTGGGGATCCTTTATAAGAAAGGATGCAAGGGAGATCATAAAGTCCGTACCCAGCTGATAGGCTAATTCCAGCTGAATAACAATGATAACCCAAACATTACCAGACACTTTCAGAGCTGGCACTGGCAGTAAGAAGATATATTATATATATATATATATATATTATATATATATATATATATATATATATATATATATATATATATATATATATATATATATATAATGATGTTTAGGTGTGTGGGTGTGTGTAATACTATACATATAACGTATTTAGCTTGCAAGAAACAAAATGGCACTGCCAAAGACAGCATTGCAAACAGAGATGCAAACAAAGGGTTGACAACGTAGCAACTGAATGAACGTTTTCTGCCATGGTACTCTATGCAGTAAACAACATTCCATACCAAAACGGGAGAATATCGATCAGATAAACAGTGGTTGCCAACCCCAGGGCAATGCAGTGTAAATCTTTTTTTTTTTTTTGAGTGCATCATCATTGTTACATTGTGGGTATTTTCAGATGGAAAAATCTGCTGTATATATTGTGGTTGCTATGACAAACCTCAGTGCATACATTCATTCTGCGTGTGTACTTGGCCTTGGAAAACAGTTCCGTAAGCAAAAGGGTTAATGGAAAAGTCTTGTTCGTCATTACTACCTGGTTTCAAACTTTTGTCATGTGTTGCAGATTTTGGCACCAATACTTTCGGAAGGCACACAAAGAAAGGAGGGGTCTGGGGGGTTGTTAGCATTACCGTTGAATATTTGTACCGGCTAGGTTATGTATGATATTGCACGCGTGAAAACATCTATACATGCATGCAAATGAACTTTGTGGATATGGACAATGTTGTGCTGAGACATATCCATAAGTTTTTACACACAGACACGCGCGCGTCGTTGCCGCCACCACCACAACACACACACACACACACCACACACAATCAACCCTCGTCTGTTCTTATTTTCTATCAGTTTCTTTTCTGCTCTCTGTGTGACACTCTTTTTCTGTGATCTCTGCTGTTTTGCCTCTTTCTGTGTTCCTTTTACTCTCACTTCACCCCAAACACTGGTTTTGTGTGTAGTGAATGGCTAGTGGGGTGTGTGGTAATGATCTGTTGTAGCAGGTCGTGACATGAAGACACTGATTTGCTTTATGATATTGGCAGACATTGTAGATGGCTTTGTGTATCTATTTTCTGTGATGTGACATTTTCTTGAAATTACCCCCTAGGATTAATCTGGACAGAAAAATCTCAATAGAAAAAACAATAAAACGGCAAGTTAATGAAAACTTTTCAAGAAAACAGGAAAACAAAACCAGAAATGACAATTAGATCACAAAAGCAGAATGAGCGATAAGCACGTTTAAAGCAAAGAATACAAATTATACTGTACATACAAGGTAGATAAGGCAAATAAATCAACAAAATCTTAAAATACAACTTGAACCTGTTTATGTCACCGAAAAGTGGGTTATGTGCAAACGATCATTTCTGGTGGAGCGTCACAATACCTGATACTGGACAGAAAAACAAAGTAAAAAAAAACAACAACCACATAAATGACTGAACAGACAAAAGAACAAATAGAAATGAATGATATCTCACAAAGAACAAGCATTGAAGAATCAAGTAAAAAGAAGAAGAAAGGAGAAAAGAAGGTCGAAAGAAGGAAGGAAGGAAAGAAAAAATGTTGTATGAAAAAACATTTCAGCCTGTTTACATGTCACCGTAATGCACTGTCAGCAAATCCAGCAGGATGTCTTCAATTACAACCCTGGATATTGCTGACAGAAAAAAAAGAAAATAAGGAAAGAAAAAAACAACAACTACAGTCATGATACATGAATAAAGAAATCCTGCATCATTGCATATCATCATGTGCATGCATCAGCAAAACCAGCAGCAAGTCCTCAATATGAACCCTGGATACCCAACAACAGGATGCTGAACAACACGACTTTTCCATTAGCGCTATAGTCACAGAACGGATTCCCAAGACTCAGGACATGTATTCAATGAAGCTTGGTAAAGCAGCAGCAGAACCTACCCCGATTATCCATACAAAACTACCCACAATGAGTGTAACGAAGAGAAGTAGTACAAGGGGAGTGGCGATTGGATGAACAAAAGCAATGTTGAGTGTCGTGTCCTGTGCATAGCTTTTCCACGGTGTGTGGTGTGGTATTTACTGTAGATGTAAGGTACATTGATGCCTGATGGTTTGTGCAGCTTATGCTCTGATCATTGATCGATGTCTCTCCCTTTTATGGAACGCGTGAGTTGTCATAAAATAAATTCCTTGTCACTAAATGGGTTTGAGACGCTCCACCACACAAACTCAGTCAAAGAGTAACTTAAAATTATTTTCAAAGGGTTAAAATTTTTTAGTACATTGTCTTCCATCAACACATTTGAAAATGTGACCCTGAAATAAAGGCAATGAAAATATATTACACAAAGAATATCTTAACCGAGACTAGGGAATATCAAACGAGTAGTCTCTATCTTAGTGTCTTTCTCAGTCGTTTTGCCTATTTTGTACGATCTCAAAGGAATTGTCAGATTTGGAATAATTTGTATAATGATTTGCAGTCTGTGGCTTTGAGCACATCCAGTGAAGGAAATGAGAAAGGTTTTTTTTCACCACACGAAGTTTCCTGACGCAGGGAAGAGTCCTTAACTCTCTGTTTGAGGGTAGAAGGGACTAGAAAAATGGTAGCTTAAATACAAATAAAACCCAAACATTTTCACAACAGATAAAAAGAATGACAGCTTAAAAGAGTTGTAACAATGTCAATGATTCTGTATTTACATGTTTTAGTTGCATTGCATCCAAATGACGCATTCTTGTATCATGTGTTAATATTTGTTTTAAGGCAAATAGATTATATTCCATTTTCGTTTTTCCAAGAAAAGCAAAGAAATGGTGAAACGCTTTTTACAAAGAATACTGATAATGATTGCATTTTGATATCCATCAGTGTCTTCAGATGTCACAAGGTGCTGAAGAGTATATAGAGGAAATCAGAAACTGTAAGTCATCAAAAGGTAAAGCAACAGTTTTTATTAGTCTGATGGCCTGTGTTAATACCTGCTTGACAAGCAAGGCATGTGGATGTATCAGCCTTGCCTTACTTTGCCTTGCCTTGCCTTGCATTGAACTGCATTGCCTTGGCTTGCTTTACCTTGCCTTGCCATGTCTATCACATGAGTGTCATTACCATTCACTGGGATGACATGTTGGATGCCAGCGCAGAGACCGGGCAAACACACCAGCGCTTTGTCTTCTGCGGTGCGCAGTGATAAGGCTGCTGGCCCTTGACAAAAAGTAGCCCATCATGGATACGATGAAGTATGTAGAACAAAACGGTTTAATTAACTCTACATTCACGGATTATATACACCAGACACATTTCACGATGTGAACATACGTATGAATACACCGTACCCTGATTGCCGATAGAAAACTGTCCACGGTGATTGCAACGCAGAAAAGCACAAAGCAAGAGGAGACTGCATCAGCAAGCAGCACCATTGCCTGTCGTCTGTTCACAAGGATTCTCCATTGTTTGATCAGTTATCTACGGCAGCTGCTACAATGGAGACTGATTATATTCATTATTTTGATTGAACCCTTTTTGTCTGCAGTAGAATGGTATCTGTCTGTTTATGTCACGGTTTTAGCCCTTTGTCTGGATCTGTCTGGTGTTGTGTGTGTCCTTGGCACATGTTGTTTTGTAGTGGAGGGCATGGTTGGGGCCACTAGGAAAACGAATAAAGTAGACAAATGCGTGTTTAGACAATGTATTTTTGATGTGAGGGAAAAAAGTAATTTGCCTTGTGCTCGTGACTAACTGTTGTCTCTACAATTGTGTATGTTATAAAATTATAGAGGCAAAGGCGACGATTGCGCTGGCAAAGTTATGATGATTTGATGGAGATCGATAATTATGTATAGATATTGATGGTATAGGCTGTGACAGTGATAGTGATGTGCAGTTTCTTCATAATTTTACTCTACAGTTTCCCAGACAGTGGCATCACTGACAGACTGGTCATTCAGTGTATGTTGGTCACACCCATGTTTGCCCCTTGGCTGGCGAGTCCTTGACCAATTTTTGAAGCAATAAAGAAAGGGAGAACGTGTAAGGAGTGGCTGTCATTACTCAGAAGGAAGATGAGTGGCTTGACTGTAAGCCGTGAAAAGCTGCTAGCAGGATACACATCCACTTTGTACAATAATATTACTCTATAAAGGTCATATGTACAGATGGTGGTTGTTGTACTGATAGAAGGAATGATTAGGGAGTTTGTGATAGTCTGATTTAAAGTGACATTAAAAAAAATCTTTTTGCGGGGTTTATTTTTTGCATTAGCAAAAGACAGATAGATAGATGTCCTTTGTTTAAACCGGATTGATCTTTAGTTTGCCAAAAACGTGAGAACTGTGTTCTTCTTTATGTTATATGTGGTATCATGAAGAGCAATTACAAGTCTGCAGTTTTAGCTTATCATGAAGAATGCTCTGTATGTACAGACCACTGACCCCCCCCGCCCCCCCCTCCGATGTTTACAGCGTCAAACTCAAACTCATCTTATCAGTAATCGCAGGGGATATGCTCACTTCACACTTGACATACCATTTCAGGGGATTCTCACCATTTGCAGATCCTTTGGATGAAACTGTAAACCAAAATCTCGTGTGCAAACCTATGTATACCACCTTGCACACGCGATCAAAAGCAATCCAGTTATATTTTGCAGAAGATTGGTCTGTGATATAGATAACAGAAGCATATTCAGCTTGCAGATTTTAACCTGGAGGGAAATAAACTCCACCATTTTCAGTTTGATCAGATCATACTGCCTATGGTTAATTAAAATACGTGTTCAAATGACTTCTCAAAGAGTTACAACAGAAGTCAAGTCGTCATCATAATTATATGCCATGAGAAGCAAAGGCTTTTTTCAAAATGAAATGCTGCCCTATTCAACTATGTTGGAGGTTTAGCAGAGCACGTGCACGAGAAAGAGAAATAGACAAAACTTGTCCCTTTTGCTCTCAAATAGTAAACACGACTTTTCCATTAACGCTACACACATTTTAGTGATTTCCAAGACCTGTTAATGTTGTACACTCTAAATGGATCCATTGATGACTGCCAAAGCAGGAAGAATCACTTTAATGGCTGTCTGTATAAAATTATTCACACAATGGTTGGAAAAACAAAGATTAAAAGGAGAGGGATCGTATTAAAAAGTACCAATATTCATGGCCGCTGCTTCGACAGTTTTTGCCCATAGTTTGATTCACTACCTATCACAAAGTGTTAAACTAGTAGCGGATCGTTTAGTCAGCCCTTTCTACGGGCAAACGTCTCGTCCTGTGTGTACTTTTAATCTCACAGTGATTTCCATGTGGGATGAGTGAATGTAAGTGCATAATAATAACCTATTGACACCCATAGTGTCAATCTAGGGAGCACGCAATGAAAACAACAAACCCCCCTCATACTTCAAAGTGTAGAATATTCCATATGCATTACCTCTCAGCAGTCATTGAAATATAACCGAAACTTAGCTAATTGCAATATGTATAACAATTTCACAATGAAAAGAAAGAGAAGAAAAGCTGTATTGAAAATGACATGTTTGAGCAATCCCAAGTGTGCACTTCTTTGAGAGGGACAAAATACATTCTATGCAGACAGGAAAGATAACAAAAAACTAATGGGTGGCTCTGCTCTTGTGGCTACGCGCTCTCTCCAGGGAGAGTAGCTTGAATGTGACACAGACAACTCTGCAGTGACTGAAAAGGGTAGCAATACATTTGTTTAAACAGGTAGTACAACTTTTTAATGAGCGTTACATACATTAACTTTACTTCCAAAATTCACAAAACAAACCTCCTGATATATCCATAAAACTAGTGACAGTATCTACTTCTATAACCCTATCTGATCAAATAAAAGTATCCACTTTGAACAATAGTACCATACCATACTACAATATTGTTTATAGCCATACTGACCACAAAAGCCATATCAGGGATATCACTTCATTCAGTTTCAGTGGCTCCAGTAACTTTCAACTTCAGGTTCAAAACCAACACTTCCTAATTCATTCAAATATCTAACAACTTCCATCTAAAAAAACACAAAACAACATTAAATGACACAATACCTACAGTATTTCATTCCTGAAGGCAAATAAACCAGACTGTGCAGAGGACGCTAACCATTCCGCTTAATTGATCATCCCCAGATTACACAAAAAACGTATAAAAAAAAATGACAAACATGTTAAACAACAATTAAAAAACAAAGAAGACAAAAAAAGGGAAAAACAATAAACAAACGACCTCATTGACAAATGACACTGTTTTACTGTAGTCATGGCAAGTACCTCTGTATTGTTTGATATGTTGTTATACGTTGCCGAGAGTAGACTGATTGGTGGTAGTGCATTCAGCTTGTTTTAACCCCTGCTGTGTCCCCCCCTCCCTCCCTTTTGTTGACTGTCCTTGGCCAAGCTGCAGCACAAAGAGGGGGAGGAGGAGGGATGGGAGAGAGGACAAAGAGAAGTGGCGGGAACAAAGACCACAGATCGATATGTATGTCGATCACTGGCGATCAAAACAACATGTTTGTGTCATGAACTGCATGGATATGTCATTTGTGCAGCCTTGCTTTATTTTTGGAGTTGTGGAAGTGGTGATGACTACATAGTGGTGGTGGTGGTATGGACTGGGAGGGCATGGTTTTTGATGGAAAAGAGGATGGTAGTGGTGGTGATGTTCTTCAGTTGTTTTTTTTAACCGTGATGAACCAGTCATCTGTGTGGAGTGGTTAGTGCAAAGCACTCTTTGGTGGGGCTTCACAAGTTTAGGCCCCATTAGAGGTGTGCATTCTTTAATGGGCTTCAGAAGCTTATATACCCAGGATTTTATGACAATGAGCCGAGTGGGGAGACTGGGATTACAAAGCAGAATATCAACGTTATTTATGTGATTTGAGCGTGGTTATTGCTAAACAAAATCTAAACATTACATAAGCATTTTTATCTTCTTTCTTCAAAACACCTTTGGCCTAATGTAGAATCATTATAAGTGGTTTTAAACTTTTGCAAAACTCTACTCTATAGCATCATGATAGTAAGCGTCATCGACAATTTCCTTTTATGTCCAAAAAAACCCAGTTCTTAATGCCTTGCTTTTTAAAGAGCCATGCTTTAAGGTTTTGTACCACCTCCATGCCTGTCGTAGATATTTCAATATCCTCAGGGTCTGGAGACTCCTTGTGGAATGACTGATGCTAGACAGACACGCTAATAACCACATCAGAAAGGGCAGCTCACACAGACTCCCTGTTTAACTGCTGTTCTTGGCAAAAGGAAGCTGAAGAAGTAATATGCTGCTGCACATGCTGAATACAAAAGGTACTGCTATACTGACCACAGCTTAATTGACCTCACAGCAGGGCTGGGTTTCTTTGGCTGGTAGCCTCATGTTGCCTAGTATTAATGATTTCTTTTGTATAGGTGACTTAGAGTGTGCAGTTGCATATGATATAAGATTGAGAGTAGGAATGGCAGCACTAAAGCTTGCTGTGGAGAAAACACTAATAATGATAACATACATACATACATACATACATACATACATACATACATACATACATACATACATACATACATACATACATACATACATACATACATACATACATACATACATACATACATACACACACACACACACACACACACACACATATATATATATATATATATATATATATATATATATATATATATATATATATATATAATATATATATATATATATATATATATATGATGGGATAGTTAAGTGGTCAGAGCACTTGCTTTCTGCAAGCATCGGTCATGGTTACCAAGTAAACGGGTGACCGTTTGTGCGTCTTGGCTTTAGTACAGTTCCCCCAGTTCACCCAACTGTAAATGGGTACTTGCCCTCTCTAGGTTCAGGGAAGGTAAAGCAGCGAGGGAGAGGAGATGGGCACCGCCTTCAATATGCTGACCCCTAGAGCAGCTGAGGTCTCTGATGACTCACTCCTCAAGGACCATATAGGTTATTGGACATAAATATATATAAATATATAAATATATATCTATATCATGTGTGTGTATGTGTGTGTGTGCACGCGCATGTGTGTGTGTGAACAACCATCCATGTGCTTACAAGGAGGTACACAGAAAAAGATCAGGGTTGCAGTGACAAGTGCCATCAGTCACTCTCCTTTCATCAGCAAGCTGCCCCACAGTTGTGATCTTTTCTGTTCACAGCAGAGCACAACATGGTGGCTCAGTGTTGATTCAGTGTGTTTTCGACCGCACGAACCAATCACCTTCCTGATTGCACTATGTAGTTTTAGGTGGATTTTCAACATAAACGGAGAAAGGATGGAGCCGACAGTGTCGTGTTGTAACAAAAGGAAAAAATCGATACGTCAATGGCTGCTGATCAGAAAGGGACATAGTTGTAGTAACCGGGAGTGACAACAAAGGTGGTGATTTCAAACCCATTGTGATGGTTGTGACACTAATGCCTCGGCCTCTCTTTTTCCACTGAATCTGTCTCTGTCTATTTTGTCTGTTTCTGTCTGTCTGTCTGTCTGTCTGTCTGTCTGTCTGTCTGTCTGTCCGTCTGTCTGTCTGTCTCCCCCCTCTCTCTCTGTCTCTGTCTCTCTGTCTCTCTCCCCCCCCCCTCTCTCTCCTTCACACTCACACACACACACATACACACGTATACACACGTACACACACACACACACATACACACGCGCGCGCGCAGGCACACACACACACACAACATTCTTTGTCACCCTAATATTTCTTCCAATAAAAATATGACAGTCATGGGGATAGAATACCTCAGTGGTCAGAGCACTTGCTTTCCCCAAGCCATGGTTGAGCAGCATCTAGTATGGTTACTAAGTGGATGGGTGACCGTTCGCAGCTCCTTGGTTTCAGTACAGTCCCCCAGTTCACCAAGCTGTAAATGGGTACCTACCCTTTTTATGGTCAGGGAAGGTAAAGCAGGGAGGAAGAGTGGATGGGCACAGCACTCAATATGCTGGCCCCTAGAGAAGCTGAGATATCTGACGCCTCGCTACCCTACGACCAGGCAGGCTATGGGACGCGTTTACCTTTTTTTTTTTTTTTTTTTTTTTTTACCACACCATTAAAACCAAACATAACAGGACACAAAGCCCAGAGTTCATTCTGTAGTGCGGCTTTTCTATTGCAGGTAGAAAATAAAACTCAGACTGTTGCTGTTTTGCAATGACAAATATAAAAGCCCTTACTCTTTGATTCCCACAGAGGCCTGTCCCTGACAGATCTAGCTTGAACTTTGTGTGAGGACGTTATAGTTCTTTCCACTGTGAATGAGATTTGTCTATGTTGCTACATCTGTCTCCGTTTTACGGTAACAAAATCGGTGTCGTCGTTGCTTTCATCATCATCATCATCATCATCATCAGCAGCAGCAGCAGCAGCAGCAGCAGCAGCAGCAGCATTGTTGACATCATCATCTTCATTATCCTCATCATCATCACCGGCACCACCACCATCAATAACAACAACAAGAACAACAATAGGAATGCAACTAGACGGTACACAATGGGTACAATGTTACAAGAAAAAAGAGAACTGTAGTGTACACACTTATTGTTTTGCTGTTTGTCGTTTGTTTATATGGGGTTTGTTTTCATTACTCACAAATAACTGCCTCTCTCTGTTGCCATAGTAAAATCAGAACTACACTTCATACAACATTATTTGTTGCTACAAACAACTTTCTCTTATTTGAAAACGGGTCACGTCACATTGAATGGCTTCGAAGAATCGATTCGACCGTCACATGGGAATGAGGTCTGTATTCCATGACTGATCCCGTCTGAAAATTGAGTCTGCTAAAAATGAGAAGGGGGGGGGGGGGATGAGGAAGGGTTGTCCTCTTTTCTCCTCTGTCGGTGCTCAGACACCAGATTCGGGTCTTGATTGCCTGTCTGATAGTGACACTAGCGCTGAGGGTGCTGCGGGAAGATTCTGAAAGCTCATCACGTCCTCTTCATGTCTTACGGGGGAACCAGGTCTTGATACAACCTTGTCATTTCTCATAAACAGGGCATAAAGCTGATTTCATTGATAAAGATGTAGAAATTATAGGGTAGACAATTAACTTTAAACTTCATACAAAATATTGTATTATTAACAACGGTGATAAGGAATCATATATGTATGCATATTCATCCACAGTCATGTTCTCATAAGTGCTCTTGTCTATTTTGAAAAATAAATGGCAGACTTGGTAAACAAAGCAGAAACAGTGTTACTATATAGAGCATTACAGGCTTTTTAGGTGTGTTCATCATCTCCTGTTTGTCACAGACGGCTCTCTTTTTCTTGAATGCAGGTAATTTCACAGCAAAATACCGCCATTGTTTCTTTTCCACCAATAATCTGAGCTGAAATCTGTATTCTAAGAATGATGTACATGGCAGTGGAGTCTGCTGGGATGGAAGTTTCTACCCTTCTCTCTACAAGTCCCCAGACACTGGATTTGGGTGTTGACTGCCTGCTAGATAGAGATTCTAATCCCTGGGTTATCTAGGATGGGGTTCGGACAGCTCTTGTCTTTTTCCCATTAGGAATGGAATAGCATCGTGGTCAGAGCACTAAATCCCCTCAAGTTAAGGGTCAGCAGCATTAAACAAGGTCACCTTGAGGATGGGTGACCATTCGCATGCCTTGGCTTTAATACAACCCCCCAGTTCACCTATCTGTAAATGGGTACCTGCCCTCTTTAGTGACATGGAAGGTAAAGCAGCCAAGGAGAGGAGATGGGTACCACCCTCAATATGCTTGCCCTTAGAAAAGCTGAGGTCTCTGACACTGCTCACCAACAGAACATCTTTATTTTTCTTTTTTGTCTTTCTCTTAATCTCGTAGGAGATAACTCTCATTAGCTTGAAAAACCATGGAAAGTGGACATGAAGCATGTTTGATTCATGAATACGATCTGCAGAGTTATCATTCGTCTGCATTTCTTTAACACACACACACACACACACACACACACACACACACACACACACACACACACACACACACACACACACGCACACACACACACACACACACACACACACACACACACACAAATGATGGGGAGGGGTTGCAGATATGAAGCACGGAATGTAACACAGACGAACATGGAGAAACTAGCCAGAAGAGACAAAAGAGAAACAAACATAATCTGACAGGGAACAGATCATTATAGAGCTCAGAATCACCAGACGAAACATATAACAATTACTTTAGGCAATGGCTTTGTCTTAAATATCAACCCCCTGTATTCATCACCCTATCATCCTGCCCCATCTCAACGTTTATGACCCTAGCTTTTCTTTCATATTCATCAGTTTTGAGACATCAATGACAAGTTTTGTCCAGTACGCAATTGCATAGCAAACTGCACACAATGAGAATGATGTGAATGGACAGAGCTCGCCCACAGAGAGTGATAAATTGCTGTTTATTGGAGGTCATGCTGTGGGGCTGCATTGCTGTAATAGCTGCAATAGCCAGTGGTTGGCTTGGGCATGCACAGCTCTGAATGAAAGTTGTTGTCCTTCAGAGAATTGGCAAAGAGTAGTGCCTGGTACGCTGCCCGGTTGTGACCTTGTTTTTCTTTGTTCTTGTGTTACCAGTTTTGATTTTTTGATACAGTGCTGATTGGAATTGGATCTCTTTATATAAATGCAGATTTCTCAGAGGATTTGTTTTTTTCTTCGTTTGTTTATGAATGTCCTTTTATTCATGGAAATTTTCGAAGCCTAATAGTGCACGTAGAATTTCTTGGTGCTTTTTTTCTTTTCAATTTAGTTTCTCTTTTTGATCCAAAAAATCAAAGGTAATGTTAACATAGCAAAAACAGTGTTGCCAGAAATTATTCCAATATTATCATGTGCATTCATTTTCTCCTGGTTTTATCAGCAACGTTTTTATCCTATATTAGTAGGTCACGTGACAGCATATTACTGCCATCATTTCTTTTCAGCCATCACAGTAAGATGAAACAGTAGTCAAGGAACTATATAATAGCATGGTCACCAGTTCTGTTTTGAAGGAGGTTCCATCTTACTCTGTATTCAGTCCTCAGACTCTGGCTTTGGATATCAGCCACTCGTCTGATGGAGATGCTAACCGTGGAGGTGTAATGATCGGATTTGGACAGCTCTTGTTTTACCTTTAAGTTCTTGGGAGGCGAAGCTAATCAGCCTGAAAGGCACAGGGACAGGGCATGAAGTTCATTTGATAGACTGGATGGTAAGTTAACAGATATATTGTTTCAGTAGCATCTCTTGAATACACACACACACACACACACACACACACACACACACACACACACACACACACACACACACACACACACACACACATTTTCATGCTTTGTGACAAGGCTTCGCGTTTTTCATCCCAGCAGGTTTGAGGAGGTCCCTATGTCTATCCTGGATTCATTCTGGCAAACAGACATCAAGCCTTTACACAACAGGGATAGCGTCATCAAAGAACATCACAATAATTGCACAATGCGCTTTGATTGTGTTTGTAGTTAAACACAGCTCATATTGCTTCCCTTCAAAGCTGATCACGTGACAGTGAATGGCTTCTATTGATTAAGTAAAAACAGAATTATTCAAGAAAGGTGTTCGAAAAAACATCAACACAAGAATAACCTTGACAGCACAACTTATAATAGTGCTGTATTGATTTTACTGTCACACAGGATTGAAGGCTGCTTTCAATGAATTATCCAGTGTGGGAAATTCAGTTGGCTGAGAAGGAGGTTTCCACCCTCCTCTTAGTCAGTCCCCAGACGCCAGACTGGGGTGTTGACTGCTGTTTGATGTGACACTGATATAACCCTTAGTGTATAAAAATAGAAAATTAACAACAGCTCTTTGGGTCTTTCCCATGCCCCCCAGGGAGGCAAACAGAGTTAACTAGAATTTTGAGTCATGACTGTGCATACAGCTCCTTTGATGTCGGTGGTCAAGAAACTGAACATGTTGAATAAAGAGCTATTATTTAGGTGTGTGAATGTTTAGAATTTACACATATTACATGGCAGCACACACACACACACACACACACACACACACACACACATACACACACACACACACACACACACCTTCTCCCTCTCCCTCCATCCCTCCCTCTCCCTCTCTCTCTGTGAAGAAAAAAGGTAGATTCCACCAAACTTAAAAAAAAACAACAGAAAGAATAACAACACGCAAGAGCAGAATGGCAGGAATATGAGAAAAATAATAAAACACACTGACAGGCAATGGATCATTGTACAGCTCAAAACCTCTTCACTAAGCTGTTCTTTCTCCCAAACCCTGAACATTTCTGCAATTGTTTTTGTATTTGTATACCACTGTAAGGCATGGCAAATTTTTTCTATGCAAAATTGGGGCTGCTCTCTTTGTAGAGAATGCTTCACCACAAGAGTAGGGTCACCTATTGTTTTTTCCCCTGTCTGCATATGCATCGTCCCCTCCTCCCCCCTATTTTTTTTTAAACATCAACATCCTGTATTGATCACCACATCCCGTACCATGTCTGCCATTTCTACCCTTTCATCATTATTCACCAGCTCTCAGTGGTTGATGACAGACTGTGTACAGTGTGTACATACATAGCCATCTGAGCACAGTAGGGGTGGTGTGAAAACACAAAAACCTGTCCAGGGAAAGTGATGAATGACTGATTAGTGGACGTGGAAATGTACTGGCAGTCCATGGATAGCCAGGGTGTGCAAAGCTTTGAGCAAATGCACTTGTCCTTGTGGGAATAGACCCTGATTAAACAGTAGTCTCCTGGCCATAATGATCATGCTTTTATGCTTCTTTCTTTATGTTATCTTGTGTTCATGTTATTGGCTCTTTCTGTATCTCCACTTGTGTGAATGTTTCCATCTTCTTTATTTCTATCTGTTTTGTCTCCTTTTTATGCTTCTTTGGCTTTGTTATTTTGTGTTCCTGTTGTTGGCGCCTTCTGTTTTGATCTCTACATTTGTGTGAATGTTTCCATCTTCTTTAGTTCTCTGTTTTTCTCCTTTTTAGCCTTGTTTATCAAGCCTTGTAGTGCAATGCTTTTTTTAAAGTCTGTTTTCAATGTAATTGCTGTCCCCCCAAAAGCAACCCCTTGGGATTCTTGTGTTCATTGCTTTTCATTTTCTTTAGTTTGTCTCCTTTGAATTCCTAGCATGTGTCAGCTAATTATTCCTATTGATTTGAGCCTTAGACTGGGCTGAATTTGTGTTCCATGAATGATCTAGAAAGGAAACTGAACTACTGAGAGAAAAAGTATTGTCCTTGTCTGTGTCTCTCTCTGCCTCTGTCTGTCTGTCTGTCTGTCTGTCTGTCTGTCTCGCTCTCTCTCTCTCTCTCTCTCTCTCTCTCTCTCTCTCTCTCTCTCTCTCTCTCTCTCTCTCTCTCTCTCTCTCTCTCTCTCTCTTTTGCTCAAGCTTAGATATTTTAGAGAAACAAAACGCACAAGAAAACCATTAATGGAAAAAAATAGTAAAAAAATGAAAAATGGCTAAAACTTCCTGACAGGCAATTGATCATTGTACAAGTAATCAATTTCCACACAAAGTTGTATGCTGTGTTATGCCAAAATCCCAAATAATGTCTTTAAACATCTACCTCCTGTATTCATTATCACACCCCCAGCCATGTCTACCATCCTAACATCTCTTCAATATTTACTATCTCTCAGTTGTTGATGACAAACTGTGTCAAGCCTGTACACACATAGCCAACTAAGCACAGTGGGGATGGTGTGAATGGACAGAAAGCTATTCACACAGAGTGATGAATTGCTGATCGGAGTGTACTAACAATCAGTGGTTGCCCAGGGTGTGCAGTGCTCTGAATGAATGCACTTTTCCTTGTGGGAATAGACCCTGGGTAAACAGTAATGCTCTGGTGATCATGATCTCGCATTTATGTTTCTTTATTTATGTTATTTTGTGTTTGCGTTATTGGCTCTTACTGTTTCTATCATTCCATTTGTGTGCATGTTTCCATTTTATTTCCTTCTCCCCCTCTCTGTTTTTACCCTTTCATACTTGCTTCTAAAGCTTTGTAATGCAGTTTTTGAAAGATAAATCTGTTTGTAATAAAACTCTTGTCCCACACAAAAACTGGGAATGGCTGCTCTTGCATTCCTTGATTTTTGTGTCTTTTAATTTGTCTTTGAAATGCTGAGCACATTTCAACTAATTATTCCTATTGATCTGATTGTTAAACTGGGTCAAAACTTGTATTCCTTGAATGATTTAGAATGGAAATTGAGATTACAGGGAGAAATGTTTTTGCTTTTCTCTGTCTCTCAGTTTTTGCCTGTCCATTTGTCCATCTGTCTGTCTGTCTGTCTGTTGTCTGTCTGTCTGTCTGTCTGCCTGTCATTCTGTCTGTCTGTCTGTCTGTCTGTCTCTCTCTCACACTCTCTCTCTCTCTCTCTCTCGTCTCTCTCTCTCCTCTCTCTCTCTCTCTCTCTCTCTCTCTCTCTCTCTCTCTCTCTCCAAGGAAATTTATTTAAGAGAACTAAAACTCCAAACAGAAAGAAACCCACAGATAGAGCAAATTAGCAGAAAGAAGAAGAAAAACAATTAGCCAGTACATCCTGACAGGCAACTGATCATTTTACATACGACTGAAAAAAATCTATATACTAAGCTGCATGCTGTTTTGGAAAAAAACAAACAAAAAACCCCTGCGAAAATGTGTTTAAACAACCACATCCCCTATTCATCACCACACTCCAACTCATGCCTGTCATCCTAACCTTTCACCCATAGTCACCTCCTCTCAGCAGTTGATGACAAAATGTGTGCAGTGTGCACATACATAGCCAACTGAACAATCATAGGGGGGATGGTGTGAAAGTACTGAAAGCTATTTAGAGAGAGTGATACATTGCTGATAGATGGGCGTTAGACTGTATCAACAGTCATGGCTGGTCAGGGTGTGTACAGCTCTGAATGAATGCACTTGCCCTTGTAGGAATAGGCCATGGGTAAACAGTAGTGCCCTGGTAATAATGATCTTGCTTTCATGTTTTTTTTTTTAGTTCATTTTGTTATTGCTTTATTGGCTCTTTCTGTTTTATCTCCCTACTTGTGTCAATGTTTTCCTCTTCTTTATTGTTTTATTTTTGTCCTCTTTCCATACTTGTTTGTCAAACTATGTAGCACAACTTTTAAAGGAGAATTCTATTTTCACTGGAACTGGTGTCCATTCAACATTCCCCCCCTTCCCCTCGCCATATAGGAATGGCTGTTGTTGCACTCACTGCCTTCTTTTTTGTTGTCTCCTTTAAATGATGCTGGGCACATATCAGCTAATGATCCTTATTGATCTGACCATCAAACTGGGTCAAAATTTGTGTCCCAGAAAGGATTTAGAATGGAAATTGGGATTACCAAGTGACATTTTTTTGCCCTCTTCGATCTCCGTCTCTGTTTCTGCCTCTGTCTCTTTCTGTGTCTATCTGTTTTTCTGACTGTCTGTCTCTCTCTCCCTAGCAAACATCTTTATAGTAAACTTAATAAAATATAATAAAAAAGCAGATTAGTTGTTGTTGTTGTACATTACCCAGCTGAACACTCTGGAGGTCACCCAGAATGTGCTCGCTGACTCACTCACCCTACCTGGGAATAACTGTGAGATTAAAATTGCACACTGAATGAAAAGTTTGTGTGTATAACTGTTTTCAAGTACCTCACCATGTAGGCAGCCATACTCCAACTTCATAGGAAGCAAATCAGTAGGAAGAAGAGAAGAAAATAGCAGCACACTTTGACAAGTAAATAATCATTCTCTTCAAGCATTTTCTTTTGTTGCGTGGTATTGTGATACCATAAAAGCAATGGCCTGACCCAGAGCAGAAAAAAAATGACTACCACCATCTTAGACAAAAAGAACACGATATAATCCTAAGACTCCCTCCTGGGCACAATAGGCTAAATCACCATATGTCCACAAAGCTGAAACTTAATCCTTCTGCCCTGTGATGCTATGGTAAAGAAAACCAGACAGTCAAGTCCATCCTTCAAAGGTGGCACACTTTACAGTGACCTGAGAAATATCGTGTGGCTGACTGGAGATAACCCTGCAAACTTAGCGGTGTGGCACATGAGAGGAGCCTGAAAAGACATGCCATTATTTTTCCCTGACACATCTGATGATTGAAAAAGCAAGTGAGAGAAAAAGAGGAAGATTGATCATTGTACTACTCAAAACCTTCACACTTCACGCTGCTGTTGTCCAAAACTCGTGATCGTTTCTGTAAACATGCACATCCTGTATTGATCACCACACCCCATGCCAGGTCTCTCCTCCTCCTACCCTTTCATCAATATTCATCGGCTCTCTGTTGTTGATGACAAACGTTGTCCTGTGTGCACATGCATAGCCAACTGGACATAATGAGAATGGTGTGAATGGACAGAGTGCTGCCCACAGAGAGTGATGAATGACTAATCAGTGAGCATCAGACTGTGTACTAACGATTGATGGTTGGCTAGGCTGTGTAAACCTTTGCCTGAATGCCTCTGTCCTTCTGGGAACTGGCAATGGGTAAATATTAGTGCAGTAGGGATTCTGTTTTTCCTGCTTTATTGTTTCTTTCTTTTACTTTTTATTTTCCATTGGTTGGCTGGAGCTTTAAAGTTCACTGATGGTGAGATTTTGCATATGTGACCATTTTAAACTACTAATATAACCGGATTCCTACATTGGGGATGATGTCTAAACATGACACCAGTGCGCATGGGTTTCATTCATTCCTACCTGTATGATATGGCCTACTCTTCCAAAAGGTAGAATGGGTTTTTAATGTATGCACAAGACGTTCTGAAAGCTTTCAGACCAGAGACATTGGTTTAGAGTCTCATCAGAAGGACTTTTAGGGGAGTGGAGTCAGTACTGATGTTAACTGCCTGGGGACAATCCTCTGAAATACGTCGTTGATGGTGGGCTAACCATGGGCTGTTAGATCACAAGCAAAGGCTCTAACCACTAGGCTATCCCATCCCTTTATGTTTATTTTGATTTGCTCCTGTTTCTATGTAATCTAGTTGTGTATATCCATTCCCTTGCCCTTAGTTTTCTATGTTTGTCCTTTCAGGCTTGTTTCCCCAGGCCTTACAAAGCAATGTTTAGAATCAGCAGCCTGTTTGTGCTGAAAATGCTGTCTTCAGAGAATTTCAGAATCGTTGTGCTTGCTTGTCTTAATGACTTGTTGTTTGTTTCAGTGTGTCTGCTTTAAATGCCTGACACGTGCCAGTTAATTATCCTCATTGATCTGACCGTCACAGGGGGTTAGAATGTGTGTTCCCTGAGTGATTTGGAATGGAAATGGAATTCATTGATACGGAGATTTCGCACACACACACACACACACACACACACACACACACACACACACACACACACACACACACACACACACACACACACACACACACACAACACGCACGCACACACGTCTGTCTGTCTGTCTGTCTGTCTGTCTGTCTGTCTGTCTGTCTGTCTGTCTGTCTGTCTCTCTCTCTCTCTCTCTCTCTCTCTGCGTGTAAAAGTACATGCGAATAGGTTGGGAATGCAGAAAAACAAGAGAGTTGATACAGAGGTAAGGAAAAAGACAGAAACGCAGCAAAGACATTTATAAAAAAAAGGATACATTTCTAGCACAGAATTTCCAGAAGACGGGGATGCTACTTATACCAAAATATCCCCTCCCCCCCCCCCTTTCCCTGGCATCTCCATTCGGGAGGTTGTGGGATTCAACGATGTGTAAACCATAATGCTCTGAAGACAGTGATCTTGTTTTCATGTTTCCCTATTTTTGGCTTTTTCCATTTTTGTTTGTTCTGTTTGCACCTTCTGTTTTGATCTTTTGAATTGATCGATTTTTTCACCCTTTCTTTTCAGTTCTTGTTTTCTTTTCTTTTCTTTTTTTCACATTTGCATGACTTGTAAAGCTTTACAATGCAATTTTCGAAACAGGGTCTGTTTGGTTGGTTGTTTGTCTTTTTCTTTCTTTCTTTCTTTCTTTCTTTCTTTCTTTCTTTCTTTCTTTCTTTCTTTCTTTCTTTCTTTTTTTCCTTTTTTTATATATTTTTTTTACTAGAAACACTACAACAACTGAATGTCAAAATTGTTATGGCTGAATTTATTTCATTTTGTTTGTTTCAGGTTGTCTGCTTTAAATGCCAAGCACATGCCAAATAATTATCCCTGCTGATCTGACCACAGCACAGGTTAGAATCAGTGTTCCTTAAATGATTTAGGATGGAAATTGAGTTTACGAAGAGGGAATATTTTTGCCCCTCTCTCTCTCTCTCTCTCTCTCTCTCTCTCTCTCTCCTCTCTCTCTCTCTCTCTCTCTCTCTCTCTCTCTCTCTCTCTCTCTCTCTCTCTCTCTCTCTCTCTCTCTCTCTCTCTCACACACACACACACAGACACATAGACATACACATCACATCACAACAGAAAATAGACCTGTTGAATCCAATAAGTAGGAGAAAGCAGAATGGAGACAAACATATTCTGACAGGCAATTGATTAGTGCAGACCTCAGGATCTCCAGACAAGGCAGCTGATGAAAGGTAAAGGTGTCCCATAACCTATGCGGTCCTTGAGGAGCGAGGCATCAGAGACCTCAGCTTCCTAGGGGCCAGCATATTGAGGGCGGCCCCCATCTCCTCTCCCTCGCTGCTTTACCTTCCATGTCCCTAAGAAAGGAAGCTATCCATTTATAGCTGGGTGAACTGGGGTGGTGGAGGGGGGGGCTGTAGTGAAGCCAATGGCGCACAAACCGTCACCCATCCACTTGGTAACCACGCTCAATGCTGCTTAGCCTGAGCTTTGGGAAAGCAAGAGCTTCTGACCACTGAGCTATCTCACCCCCAAGACAGCTGACCAATACTAGGTATAGAGACATCTTCCTCGAGACATTGCCCTCACTTGGTCACCACCTGTATAACTCCCCTACCCCCGCCCTCACCCCCCACCCCACTCCCTGCTCTCTTCCATCTTTTCGATTCTGACAAGTCATAAACATTCATTTGTTCTTGGACATTCATGACAAGTTTTGTCCGATGTACACATACATTACATGCATGACCAACTGGACATAATGGAAACGGTGCGAACTAACCTGGAAAACGCCTGTGGTTATAGCGATAAGTTGATGATAAATCAGGTGTCCCGTTGTGCAAATCATCAGTGGCTGGTTACAGTGTGGAAACTTTGAAGCGAATGTGTTTTTATTTTCTTCTGGGATAAATGGTGGTTCATGGATCATGGATAATTGCGATTTTTGTTTTTGCCCCCTTTTCACTGTTTCTGTTCTTTGTCTGTCTATCTATGTCTGTCTCTTTCTATGTGTTTTGTCTGCCTGTCTTGTCAGTCGGTCGGTTGGTTGTTCCAGAACTCTTATCATTACTGGTATTTGCTTGAAATTCCCCTTTTGTGCATTCATTTTTTATGTATGGTTAAAGCTGTCATTACCTGTCTCTTTATTTCTTGATTGATTTTACTTCTGTCTAATCAATGATCGATTTTTTAAGCTATACTTTCCACAGAGGAGAGAGAGAGAGAGAGAGAGAGAGAGAGAGAGAGAGAGAGAGAGAGAGAGAGAGAGAGAGAGAGACAGACAGACAGACAGACAGACAGACAGACAGACAGACAGACAGACAGAGACAGACAGACAGACAGACAGATAGACAGACTCGACCGACGAGTACAGAGGACAAGGAGAGACAGAAAAAGACCGAAAGACAGACAGTAACAGGCAGGCAGGCAGGCAGGCAGGCAGGCAGGCATATAGAAATGGGACAGAGACAGAGAAAATTGGGAACAAGGGAAGAGATAACTCGACCAGGGTCAATCAAGTCTGCAGTAAGTGTACATGACAGGAAGACCAAAATGAAATCAATCCAATTTGGAGTAAATGAAGAGTAGGATGGAGAGAGGGGAGTTAATGGAAGCCTAGAAGAAGTGAAACAAAGACAATCTGACAGGTAATTAAACATGACTGAATACAGAATAATCAGACCTGACAGCTGACCACTGCTGGACTGGCCAGCTCTTGTCCTCTCCATCCCCTCTCCTAGCCCCCCTCCCCACCCCTCCTATCCCCCTTCCCCCTGCCTCATTTCTCTCCTACCCCGTCCATCCCAACTCCTCCTTTGTAACTTTTCATCTCCTTTGATCTCCTCATTAGTTGTGGGACAGCCATGACAGGCCCCCGTTTAATGCACTCGCCCGTGGTCAAATGGAGGTTGTGGAAATAGTGTGGAGCAATTAGGGAGGTTGCACCGTCTCTGTGTGTGTGTGTGGATAGAAAGTGTTTTATAATTGGGGATTCTATTGCTGTAAAGAGTCTGAATTTTTTTCCCGAGAGGTGTTATTATGTAAAGAGTGTTTCAGCTTAATTTTCGTTCCTCGGCTAGAGCTCTGAGGTTCACCAACGGTGAGAATTTGCCTATGCGACTGTTTTTAAAATTAAAAATTATTAAATGAAAAATGGCCCGCATTCCGAGTTTGGGAAGTTTTACATGTAGAAGTATATTGTTTTGGACTTTTCGTTCTTGGAGAGTTGGTGCCTTGCACTTTTTTGTTTTGGGGGCAAATTGACATGGACATAATGAACATGGCGGAGCTCGTCTGTCTCCAAGTAGCGGGATACATCCTGGATATGTTTGGGTAAACCATTTTATCATTCGTAGTCGGCCTTTTCTTCCATGAAAGGCTCTTGGGGTCTTACTATGTACGTAAGCTGCTCTGCATGCATTCACACAAGGAGGCTCAGCCAAGAGATCTATCTCAAACTCAATTACGAGATAAGTTGTTTTTTTAAACAGACGTAGAGAGCTCTTGAGGTCAGCATAAAGAGAAAAAGAAAATAAAACAAAAAAGAACCTTTATAAATGAACCATTGGTGTAATTTCAATTAGTATGCATGATTTGGACACTTTAAGGATTGAGGTGTTCATTTGTTTCCATTTTGCTATTGCGTCAATTTTGGTTTACTTATTTTTGAAGAGAATTTAAAAGTAAACGACCTGAAAATTAACACTTGCCTCTTTATAAATAAAGAGAAATATGACTTTGTTCAGTACTAGTTGGTTCTTTGTGTTCATTTTTCTCTCTGTTCTACAACGAAGTGTTGCTTCCCAGTAGAAAATCCAAGAGATATATTTCTGAAGTGTGTATTGACAGGAAGGTAACTCCTTTGCACTTCTAACCAAACTCAAATTTCTATCGAACCAAACATAATGACACATACCAATACTGAGGTGTTCTTTTTCACATATAATTATCATTATAGTTGACAGTTGAAGGCTGTTTCTGTCAAATCAGTGACATGGCAGATAAAAAAGGGGTTGATCCCTTTTTGCCACTAACGAGGTTAAACTTTCGTTTCCACGTCGATTGTTAGGCTGCAAAAATATAGAATTGATAGTATGAGCAAACGGGAGAATATTGGATTTGCCAACATTCAGAGCATATTTGAAGCTTTGCGAGAATCAAGTTTATCCTTGTACCAAATGTGTATGTGCCCTTCGTATCTTTGTGTGTTTCTTCTTTTTTTTTAAAAGACAGATATAAAGTCTTCCATGAATTGCTCCTCTATGTGGGGAGTGGGTGGAGGGTGGTTGGAAAAACTTTGAAGAAAGTCACTCGACACCAACCATTCCCACTTTCTTTCTCTCTCTAAAACAAACAAACAAACAAACAAAGAAACAAACAAACAAACAAACAAACAAACAAACAAACAAAAACAAAAAAACACAGACACAGACACATAGACACACAGACACACACACACACACACACAGACACACAGACACACAGACACACAGACACACACACACACACACACACACACAAATACACACACACACACACACACACACAAATACACACACACACACAAATACACACACACACACACACACACACAGACACACAGACACACAGACACACAGACACACAGACACACACACACACACAAATACACACACACACACACACACACACAAATACACACACACACACAAATACACACACACACACACACATACACACACACACTGCCCCCTCCCTCCCCCCACACCCCCTCCTCTCCCAACAACACACTACTTTCTTTTTCTTTTTTTTAATTCTTAATAACCATTTAGCCACAAATACCATCCGTCCTCATTTCCTCTCCAGATCTCATTCCATTCCTTCATGACCTTGAAGATATCACAGAACTAATTAAAAGGAAGGAGGAGCATCCGAGTGCAAATAAAAAAAAAAA
>CM060324.1:30841442-30853942 GCA_030674155.1 Stramonita haemastoma
CCAGCCAACCAATCAACCAGCCAACCAGCTCACTAACCAACCAACCAACCAACCAGCGAACCAGCCATCCAATCAGCCAGTCAGACAGCTGACCAACCAATCAGTGAAAATAGTTACCAATCATTAAACTAAATTATGCACGAGAAGGAACCTTTTAAAAATAGATTGAATCCAAAAAAAACCCCCAACCCTAAACCAATCCCACAAAAAGCACAACACAGTTCCATTCCATCTTCTTGTCCCATGACCTTGAAGAAATCAGAGACACCATAAAACAGAAAGAAGAAGTGTTAGAGTGTGCCAAACAGACTCCACGATTAATGCAGTCAAGGTCAGAGAGTGAGCCAACCGTAACTTTATTCCTCATAAATTCCATTCTTCATCCCCCCACCCTCACCCGCCCCACCCACCCTCCTGTTAGTCTGCAATAGCTATTAGACTTTCCCCCCAGAGGACTATATATCACTCAGCTGAGGATTACACAGCGCATTCATTACAGGATTTATAGTTCGAAGTACCCGAGAAGAAAGGGAAAACTGTGTAAAACTATGGAAGTATGCCTGTGGGAATTTTTATTTGAGCTGGGTGATATGTGTGCGCTGGGAAGACTAGCAACTCTTTTAGACACGTCTACGGCATAGAGTGTATGTGTTTGGGGATTTAGTATTGGAGGAAAATGTGTGTATTTGTGTGTGTACGTGTGTGTGTGTGTTCGCGCGCGCGCATGTGTGTGTGGTGAGAGAGAGAGAGAGAGAGAGAGAGAGAGAGAGAGAGAGAGAGAGAGAGAGAGAAGAGAGAGAGAGGAGAGAGAGAGAGGAGAGACTGACAAACACACAGTCAGATATAGACAGGCTTAACATAAACACACACACACAAACACACACCCACACACACACACACACACACACGCACGCACACACCCACACACACCTCTTCCCTGACAGGAACAAAGAAAGGAATGTCTGTTGGGAGAATGACTGAATGTAAGTATAATTGTATTCCACGAAGGAAAACAGGACATTTATGGGATTGATGGCAATAATAGTGCACACACACACGCACGCTCGCACACGCACGCCCGCCCGCACGCACACACACGCACACACGCACGCACACACGCACACACACACACACACACACACACACACACACACACACACCACACACACACACACACACACATGAGGAGGGATGGAAATTGTGTTTTTTTTCCTTTTGTTTTTGTGTGTACTTTTTCTGGGGGAGGGAGATGTTATTTTTTCTTCTTTGGTGGGTGTATTTTAAAAACAGTTTTGGTCCGTTTGTTTCATTGATATGCCTTACTTTGTTTAGGCTTTTATTTCTGTATATGCATAAATATATTATATGTTTTCTTAGATGGATTTTCTTAAAGGCAGTTGCACTGCTTATTCAGTATACCATCAGGAAATAAATGATTGACTTGACTTGACTTGACTTCTTACACACACACACACACACACACACACACACACACACACACACACACACACACACACACACAGCCAACCAACAAATCAACTGACCAACTTCGTAAACAGTAATTGAATCCACTAACCAATCCACCAACCTTACATACCAACAAAGCAGCCAAGCAATGAATAATATATATCAAAATAACTTTTAAACAAAATGGCCTTAAAATGATTCCCTTACAAATAGAGCACAAATTTCTTCCTTTTAAAAAAAAAATCTCCTAATACTCTGTACTCTTGAAGAACCCAAAGACCTCGTGAACAAAGAGACATGGTCATAATAGTTATGATGAAAAGACAACAAAATTACTTCTGTCAAGGTCAGGGACAGAGGTCATGGCAACTAACACCCCCCCCCCCCCCCCACTACCAACCTCCCCGAACCCCAACTGATACCTTCCATTCTTCAATACTTTCCTTGTTAGTCCTCAAAGCTTATTAGACTTTCCCCCCATGGGAACATAATTCATTCAGCTTAAGCTTAAACAGGGATGTATAGTTCAAAGTAGCAAGGCTGAATGGAAACAGTATCACACTGTAGAAGTATGCCCCCGGGCATTGTTATTGAGCTGAGTAATGGGTCGGCTGGGGGTGGGACTGGGGGTAGGGGGGTACTGGTATCTGTACAGTGTCTTCCAACAAAAGTGGACTTTGCCTCAGATGAATGCACAGGAGCTAACCTCAGTAAAAAAAAAAAAGCAGTGCCTAAGAAAACAAAACCAGCGGCATATCATAATTATGCAGCGTGAATTCTTTTTTCCTGTCCATCCCCTTATACTATGACCTTGACTATGGCAAAGACTCTATCAATTTGCGAAAAAATGGGAAGAATTGTTACAGTGTGCTGAGAAGACATCAGGTTGAATGCACTCAAGGCCAAAGACAGAGCAAAATGGCAGCAGCTGCTGTACTCCGTGTGTCTTATACATTCCTCCTCCTATCCTGTTAGTCTTCAATAGCGATAAAACTATCACATCAGAGGAACACATTTCAATCACTTGAAGCCTACACAGCACAATATTGTAGGAGTTACGGTTCAAAAGTATCAAAACAGAAGGGAATACTGTGTCATACTGTGTGGAAGTATGCCAGCGAGAGTTTGTGTTAGGATGAGGGATGTGTCTGCTTGGGGAGACTGGTGTCTGTATTACACCTTGGCATGAACGTGAGAGGTTTATGCATCCGTGGTGGTGGCGGTGGTGGTGGTGGTGGTGATAGTGAGAGAGAGCAAGAGAGGAGAGAGAGAGAGAGAGAGAGAGAGAGAGAGAGAGAGAGAGAGAGAGAGAGAGAGAGAGAGAGAGACAGACAGACAGACAGACAGACAGACAGACAGACAGACAGACAGACAGCAGACAGACACAGACAGAAGGACGGACAGACAGACAGATAGACAGAGACAGAAACAAGAGAGACATATGCACACACATATACGCACCATGCATGCACCCACACATGCACACATGCATGCATGCTTGCACATGGGCACGTGCACACACACACAGAGATAGGCTTAAAACTAGACACATACATGCATGCACCATACACACACACACACACACGTGCACACACATACACACACAATCATGCACACACAAATAGGCTTAAAACTATACATATCCATGCCTGCACCTTCCCCCCTATACACACATACACAGACACAACACACGCACACACACATACACTCGCACACACACATACATGCAGGCATGCACGCCCCCCCCCCCCCCCCCCCCCACACACACAAAACCAAGCAATCCACGACCACTTTGGTAGGAAACAAACCAACCCTAGGCAGTAATCCACCACAGTTTTGCACAATGAAATAGTTATAGAATGCAATAGCTAAAAAAATGAATGACCCACAAAGACAGTACAAACTTCCCTCTGTCCACCCGTTAATCTTTTCACACTGTGCGCCCTTGAAGAACTCAAAGACCCCATAAACAAAGGAGAACGAATCATAATAGTATGCTGAAAAGGCATCAAAATTATTGCTGTCAAGGTCAGAGACTGAGGTCAGGGCAACCTCCCTCCCCCCCATCCTCTATGATACCTTCCATTCCGCAGTCCTTTCCTGTTAGTCTTCAAAGCTCATTAGACTTTTCCCCCTATGGGAACACAATTCACTCAGCTTAAGATTAAACAGCCAATTTTCTTGGGATTTATAGTTCAAAGCAGCAAGGCAGAAGGGAAACAGTGTCATACTGTAGAAGTATGCCTGTGGGAATTGTTATTGAGCTGAGTAATGGGTCTGCTGGGGGGTGGGTGGGAGACTGGTATCTGTAACGTGCATTGGTGTGAGAGTGGTTTCTGAGTTAGTGGATTGTATGTTCCCCGTATTGCATACTGGTGCATATGGTGTTAGTTTACTGGGTATGTGCATGGGTGTATGATTGGGTGTTTAATGCGTGTGTGTGTGTGTGTGTGTGTGTGTGTGTGTGTGTGTGTGTGTGTGTGTGTGTGTGTGTGTGTGTGTGTGTGTGTGTGTGCGCTTGTGTGAGTGGCACAAGAATAACTACTATGTCACCTAAAGTTAAAGTCACCCATTTTGACTTCAGTCTTTCTCCATCTACCTTGTGCTCCGTAAATCTATCTTTCTGCATGTGTATTTATTTTTTGTTTTTTTGGGGGGGCTATGTCTGGTCAATCTATCCATGTTGTTTCTTTGTAATACTGAGTTTTTGTTTGTCTGCTTAGCAGTCTCTCTCATTTTCCCCTTACTCTGGATCATTCTTTTTCGTTACCAGTATCACCATTAGACGTTTCACTTCCATACCGAGGCGTGATACAGATGCCAGTCTCCCCAGCAGACACATCACTCAGCTCAATAAAAATTCCCACAGGCATACTTCTATAGTACTCTGCATGTTTTCCCTCCGCCTTGATACTCACTGAGGGGCATAAACCCTGTAAAAGTGTTCTGTGTAATCTCCATCTCAGTGAAATATGCTCCTTGGAGGAAAAAAGTCTAATAGTCAGTGAAGACTAACAGGCTGTCTGATGAAAGACAGACAGGGAGAAAAATAATTGCCTTTTGCTCAGCAGCTAGCCTTGAAAGAACGAAACTGGAGGACTATGCTGTGTGCTACAAAGAAATTTAATCTGTCTGTTTTTTTTCGTTTCATCTGCTAAAACTTCAGGGACTACTATGGGTGATTTTTGTGAGTGTGTGTGTGTGTGTGTGTGTGTGTGTGTGTGTGTGTGTGTGTGTGTGTGTGTGTGTGTGTGTGTGTGAGTGTGTGTGTGTGTGTAATAGTTTATGCATGTCTCTTAGCATCTCTCTATCCCTGACTCTGTGTGACTGAATTTAAAAGTATTTCTTTTTGTAGCTCAACAAGATTTTTTTTTTCTTTTTGTGGCTCAAAAAGATTAATTTCTAGTTTTACAAATAGAAAAGCCAGAGATTGAAAAAAAGGCACGCATTACCAGAGTACTTTCTGTTATTATTTTTTTTCTAAATTGGTGTGCTGTGCATTGTCAGTTTAACTATTCCTGACCCCAGTGCAGTCTCAGGTTTCTCCAAGGTTGTTAAAGGCTAGTGGTATGAAGGAAAAGGGAGAGAGGTGGAATTCATTATGCTGATTTGAAACATCTTCTCATGTTTTTCATCTCTCTCTGTGTCTCTGTGTCTCTCTCTGTCTCTCTGTCTCTTGTCTGTCTGTCTGTCTCTCATTGTCATCAGTGCCATTTTACTAGCACCCCTCTTTCATGCCAAAGTGTGATACAGCTGTTCGTTTCCTCTGCAGACACCGCTCAGCTTACTAAAAACTCCCACAAGCGTACTTCTATAGCATTACTGGTTTTTCCTTCTGTTTTGATATTCTCTGTGGGGCCGTACATCCTGTAAAACTCTTCTGAGTAATCCCCATTTTAGTTCAAAGCTCTCTCTCTCTCTCTCTCTCTCTCTCTCTCTCTCTCTCTCTCTCTCTCTCTCTCTCTCTCTCTCTCTCTCTCTCTCTCTCTCTCTCTCTCTCTCTCTCGTCCTTCGGATGAGACTTTAAACCGAGGCCCCGTGTGCGAACGCACGCAGAACATCTTGCGCACACGTTAAATCCTGTTCCGCTTTTCGTAAGAGTAGGCCATCGTGTGCCGGTGGGAACAGATGACAATATTAACAAAACTGCATACACACGGGGACCGGATGAAAAAAAGCACATGATTGCTTATTCTGTTATCCTCGATAAAGAAAAATAAAAAAAATATTCATCTCTCTCTCTCTCTCTCTCTCTCTCTTCTCTCTCTCTCTCTCTCTCTCTCTCTCTCTCTCTCTCTCTCTCTCTCTCTCTCTCTCTCTTCTCTCTTCTCGTTTTCGTTTTCGTTTCGTTTCGTTTCGTTTTCTCTCTCTTTCTCTCTGTTTGTCTGCTTGTCCTTGCCTGTTTGTCTGTCTCTCTTTTTCTCTCTCCCTGTCAACATCGTTGTCACAACTGCCCCTCAACAAGCATTTCACCTTAATTCAAAGGCGTGATACAGATGCCAGTCTCCCCTGCAGACACATTACTCATCTGAATAGAAATTCCCCCAGGCATACTTCTATAGTAACTGTGCATGTTTTGTTTTTTTTACCTCTGCCCTGATATTCTTTCTTCAGCTATAAACCCTGTGAGAAACATTCTGCGTTATCTCTTTCTCAGTGAAATATGCTCCTCTGAGGAAAACGTCTAACAGCCAGAGAAGACAAACAGGAGATGTGATCAACAAAAGACAGGACGAAAAAAAAATGACTGCCTTCTGCTCAGCCTCTGGCCTTGACTGCATTTCACTGGCGGTGTGTTTATCACACTATAAAGATTCCTCTCTGCCTCTGGGGTGTCTTTTGATTTCTCCAAGGTCATTACAATGATACGACAATGAACTCAAAGAAAGGTGTAAAATGAGTAACTCATTGCAGCAATCTTGCCCTGAGTTTCTTTTTTATATCACGGGGTTTTTTTTATCTCTCTTTTTCGTAAAGATATCCAGTCATGTACGAAAAAAAACTTTCACAATTAGTGTCATTCACTTTTTTTTTTTTCTTTTTTTTTTTACAGAATTATTCCCTTTAGAAACTTGAAATCAAGGTTTAATGGTTCAGAAAACTGACTGTTATCATGGCTCGAGTTACAACAGTCTCAGCTTCAGTTTCTTTGAGACAAAACGCAGATGAAAAAAAAAGAATGCTCATTTTGCCCATTGTCTGCCTGAGACATCCGTTGATGGAATACGTGTCTTTAACAATGCAGTAAACTGTCACTTTGTTAACGAAGTATTCTTGTAGTTCCAGACAGCCTCAGGGTAGGGGGTGGAGTAGAGGTGACGAGGGTGGAAGGGGTGGGAAGGGGAGAAGGATGTGGAGGGGGGAAAGAGAGTGGGGGAGTTTAATAGGAAAGGAAGGAAGGAGAATATTATTTATGGTTAGAATGTTGCGGAGATTCTTTTCCTGCTGTGAAGTTTAAATGTGTGTGTGTGTGTGTGTGTGTGTGTGTGTGTGTGTGTGTGTGTGTGTGTGTGTGTGTGTGTGTGTGTGTGTGTGTGTGTATGTGTGTATGTGTATATGTGTGTATGTGTGTATGTATGTATGTATGTATGTATGTATGTGTGTATGTGTGTATGTGTGTATGTATGTATGTATGTATGTATGTATGTATGTATGTATGTATGTATGTATGTATGTATGTATGTATGTATGTATGTATGTATGTATATATGTATGTATGTATGCATGCATGCATGCATGCATGCATGCATGCATGCATGCATGCATGTATGTATGTATGTATGTATGTATGTATGTATGTATGTATGTATGTAGGTAGGTAGGTAGGTAGGTAGGTAGGTAGGTAGGTAGGTAGGTAGGTAGGTATGTGTGTGTGTGTGTGTGCGCGCGCGTGCGCGCGCGTGTGTGTGTAATGATATCTACATGCGTCTATTAGCATTTTGTCTGTCCTTGTCTGACTCTCTGTGTTTTGGTCTATCTGCTTATACAACTCTCTGCCAAGCCGTTCCCTCTCTATTAATCACAATCGTTCCCACTACAATTACAAGCCATGGTGATCGATGGGCCCCATGTGTGAGGGTATGCACAAGTGTAAGTTTTTTGGGGGGATGGGATAGTTCAGTGGTTGTCAGTGGTCAGAGCACTCGCTTTCCCCCTGCCAATGTTAAGCAGCGTCGAGTGTGGTTACCAGTTGGATGGGTGACCGTTTGCGCACCTTGGCTTCAGTACAGTTCCCTCAGTTCTCCTAGCTGTAAATGGGTACCTGCCCTCTTTAGGGTCAGGGAAGGTAAAGCAGTGAGGGAGAGGAGATGGGCGCCGCCCTCAACATGCTGGCCCCTAGAGAAGCTGAGGTGTATGACGCCTTGCTCACATGCAGGTTAAAGGACACCTTTACCTTTTTACCTATAAGTTGAAGCAAAATCTCAATCTGTTTTTTTTCT
This sequence comes from Stramonita haemastoma, assembly GCA_030674155.1. Classification (NCBI taxonomy): domain Eukaryota; kingdom Metazoa; phylum Mollusca; class Gastropoda; order Neogastropoda; family Muricidae; genus Stramonita; species Stramonita haemastoma. The sequence continues at coordinate 30,849,350 of CM060324.1, forward strand.
TTCATCTTCACCATCTCCCGAATCATACACGATCGTTTTCATCCCTCTCATGATCATAAAAAGACCTCATTCGCCATTTCTTTAGCTGTGTGATGTCACTGATGCATTCACCGAGAAAAGTCAGCCATTTTGAACAAGTACGGCCCAAGCAGTCATGCAAAATAATACAAAATATGAAGTAAATAAAAAAACCCGATTCTTTTTGCCTTGTTTCTGCAGCTAGATATTGCCAAGTAACAGGAGAGTGATCTCCACTATTTTTGGCGTTCTTTCCCTTTAACTGTAGTCAAGGAAGCTGGCTTGTTTACGTCAATTCGTCACCCCGGAAACTTTCCAGGTTGTAGGCGTAAAGAGTGCGCATTTAGTCCGGAAATTTTTTTGCGAAGGGGCAATCAAGCGTTTAAAATTGTCCTTTCTGATTGAGAGAGTCTGTCTTTTAAAGGTCATGGTGAAAGAGGAACCCCCTACCAAAAAACAACAACAACCCAGAACCCCCCCCCCCACCCCCCCACCAAAAAAGACCCCAAAACACCCCTGCAAATAGCAACAACAATAACAACGAAAACAAAAACAAAAAGCACACTAGTAGCACGCCAATAATCACTAGTTTATCTCTAGACTACTCTTTTCTGATAGTTTCTACATGTGAGTTCATCCATTTCTAGATTGGTGGGATAGATCTGATGATAAGGATTTCGCTGGGTTATTTTGTTGATACAGTGAGTTAGCTAGTTAGTTTGTTTACTGGCTTAGTCTGTGATTTGCCAGTGGATTTTTTGGTCATTGGCTTTCCAGTAAAATTGTCATTTAGTTGGTTGACTTTTGAGTTAAGGAGCTTGTTTGTAGTAATGTAGTTTACATGCAAAAAGACAGAGAAAAACGAAGGAAAAGCAGAAATAAAGAAATGATCAAACTGACAGAGACAGAGAGGTAGGGAAAGATGCCGTGTTCCTTTGCAGATGGAAGATTGATACTTTTCAACAAACCAGTTTTTAACCTTTCTTTACAGTTTAATTTTCTTGATTTTTTTCTAACAGTTAACAAAACACACCAAACCGTACACAGTCAACTATGTAGTCATCGATGTTTGTCAGGTCTGCTTGTCCTCTCTACCTCCAAAACAAGGTCTAAAAGGTTACAAGAAAAAGAAAGAAAAAAGTTCTATTTTAATGGCTCATGAAAAGGCTTTATTTTTTTTCTTAGGTTTACAAGTAGAAATGGGAGATGACAAAAAAAGAGAAAACGTCTCATCAGAGTGTGGCTTTGTCATCATTTGACTGAACTGGTGTTCCGAGCAGTACCAGTGTAACTGTCCCTGTCTCAGTGTTGTCTCAGATTTCTCCAAGGTCGCTGAAGGCGGGTGGTGTACAGGGCAATGAAAAAGGTGTAATTCTTGATTAGCAGGCTTAAAAACTTCTCAGGTTTTGTCTCCTACCCCCCCCTTCTCTCTGTCTCTGTCTCTGTCTCTCTCTCTCTCTGACTATCATTGTCACCACTACCACCGACAAACATTTCCCTTCCACGCCAGGTCGTGATAGCGATGCCAGTCTCTCCACCAGACACATCACTCAGCTCAATGGAATTCCCACAGGCATACTGCTTCGGTATTACTGATGTTTTCCCTCTGCCTAGAGCCTTGTAAAAATGTTGTGTGTAATCTCCATCACAGTGAAATATGCTCCTCTGAGGGAAAAAAGTCTAAACAGCTAGCTAGAGAAGACTAACAGGGGATCTGATCAACAAAAGATAGGAAGAAAAATAATTGCCTTCTGCTCAGCCTCTGGCCTTGACTGCGTTTCACTGAAGGAGTGTTCAGCACACTCAGAAGATTGTTCTCACTCTGACTGAAGTCTTTGATATTCCTTAAGCAGACAGAAAGGATAAGAATTCGCATCTCATACAGGACTGTTTTCATCATCATTATCTTCATGTCCCTAGGGTGGCCAAAAATGGTTGCATACATTAAAATCTCACCATTGGTGAACCTCGGAGCTTTAGCCAAGAAATATGAAAAAAGTAGTCCCTTAGCATAAACAGTCTCTGGGTACAGAAGGATTTATTTTTTAGGCAAATTTATGTCATCTCTTTTCTTGTACTTGTTGGTGAGTTGATTACTTTGGGATAATCCATCACACTCTTTGGTCGGGAGTGATCTTTGTAGTGGCACCTCTACGCCATGCTAATGTGGATGTTTTCTTGACGAGAACATGGGGCAGGGTGGGCACAGCCTCAAGCTGTGGCAAACGTGGCATAAGTGCGCATCACTGGCAGGATAACAAAACTAGTTCTTGCTATTCCTCACCAATACGGATTGCAGGCTAGACTTGTGACTTTTACCTCTTTCCCCTTATGAAAAAAGTCCTTGGTAGGAAGGAGTTTCTAGAGCCGAGCAGTCTTGGGTACAGCGGTTTTTCAGTGTCTGGCACTCATACCAAGAGAGGTTTACAGATCAGCATTTGTACAATGGATTGAGCAAATGCAAGAAAAGTGTGGCAAGAGGGAGTGAATACATTGAAAATACATTGATAATACATTAAGTAGATGAAATGAACAGATTCGAATGCAAGTGATTGTTTGAATGACAATGAATTGGTCTCAGTTTATTTGAAAATGCCTTCATGAAAGAAAAAAAATGTCTTATAGTTTGTTCGTTATTTAATTTAAAGGCTTTTCACCTGAGTTACAATTACAACAAAATAAATCCTTAAATTTCTACTTTATGTTATATGCTTCTACGTTCTGAATTATTGTAAGCAATAGCTGTTTTTTGTGTCTTGTAATACTTATTGTGGGTTCATTTTGTATTTTGCCTTTACCTTAAAACTTGCTACCAATGGTTAACTTTATGTCATCTTAAACAAGATACTACTGCGTTTGTTAAAAAGGTTTCAGAGGCATTCATAAAAAAAACATTTCACTGTGTTATTGTTCCCCTCAGTCTTTTTCTCTCTGTCTCTCTTTCTGTCATTGCCTCTCTCTCTCTCTTTCTCATCCCCTGACAAAACAGGTAAAGCAAACAAGATAATATCTAAATACCTACCTTTTTTGTTTACTTACTCTAAATATCGTTTCATTCTACTATCGCTTTTGTATTCAAAATAACTTCTACAGGCAAACCCATCAAACACGACACCGCTGAAAAGAAACCTAAGAGTTGTGGCTTCTGCTTTGTGCACACACACACACACACAAGGTATGACTGTATATAGAGCGAAGAAATCGTAATTCAAAACTTTGATCCTGCTATCTATATTCATGAGATACACGACCATGTAAGCCCTCAAAAGCATGAAAACATCCATTTTCAATGAGCATACTGTGCTTGATGAACCATATTAAACCACTGATGAAGTTTCTTTAATTTTGGTTCAATGTCCATTCTTTAGCTAACCGGGCTGTGAGCGACAAAAAAGGACATTTTCCACTCTGTGTGATATTTACAAAGATTTATTTTGTGGTAGGGGCCGGATTGGAGTAAAGGAGTACAACAAAGTGAAAGGTTTGCTTGAAGAAGAAATTACATGGAATGTGCTCGCTCAAACTTTATGTATGGTTATGCCTATGGCTACTGCCTGCTCAAGTACATGTCTTACTGCTCAACACTACAGGTTAATGATGATGACGGGTATTTGCAGGGTATTTGTGAAAGAACACTTGTTGTATGAATTCTGAAAAGAGTGCGGGTATTGTAAACGCCCATCTATTCATCTTTCCAATTAATTCTCTATTAATTCATATATTCATTAGTTGTCTATTCACTTATTTATAACTGTCTATAAAATGTTCAGAGAACAACATTTTGCGCTATAATAATGTATTTCATTCTTTTGACACTATGTACAAACCTTTTACAGACTCAGCTTATTGCAATATCTGGATACAACAATCCACAGAGATATATAACTGTCATGATATTGTGTGCCTGCTCAACAAAGAAGGCAATTTCGTGTGTTATTGTTTACAATCTATTTCTGACAAAAAAAGATGTGAGGCTTTTTGTTGGTTTTTTTTTCTGTAAAAGAAATAATGGAGTGTACAACATGAAAGAAATGAAACAAGATTACAAAAAACAACCAAAGAAAGAAAACATAGAAGAAAGAAAGAAAGAAAAGCATAAAGACATACAGGGAGACAGAATAAATTTCAATGTCTGTATTGTAATCGATGCAAAAAATTTTTTATACAAAGTTTGCCTTTGTGAGCTGATGATTCATACTGTTAATACATCAATCTATGGGTCTCTTCAATATTGTCGAGAAAGAATCACCGGTCACAGTAAAATGAAAAGAAGGGAAAGAAACAGTTAAAAGAAAAAGGAAAAATGAAAGAATGAAAAAGTTGGAAATATGAAATAAAGGAGCTTGCAAAAAGCAATGTAAAAATATAAATAATATACTGAAAAAAAATACTGAAATGAGTAGGGCATGGTAAGCAAAGCAATACAAAGCTTTTTTTCAAATCGTCATCACAAAAAAAAATAAGCACTACATTTTCTATGTTAATGAATTAAAAAAAAACACTTCGCTAAAACAAACTAAAAATAACAAAAAACCCAAACATAGCCAGAAAAATAGACATACTCACATAAATAGA
>CM060324.1:30858942-30901442 GCA_030674155.1 Stramonita haemastoma
GCTAGCTTTTAAATTAAACAGTCTGTTATCCCTTGGCTTTCTGTTTCGAAATTGTTTGCCCATTTTTTTTCCCTTCTCTGTCCTCTCCATCATTGTGTTCCCCCCCCCCCCCTTTCCGAATGCTTACAGATTCAGAAGAGAAAGACAGAAGATGCCATGATTGACAGGGATGTCCTTGCGTGCCAAAGCAGCTTTTGTCCACTGAGAGATAACAGAGAGAGTTTTCTGCCTGAGAGCTAGGGGAGAGTAATCAGTCAGTCACACAGTACAGAGCCATGTGTCTGCACGTTATCATCGTGGTTCAGCAACACACTGTCAGCCAGTGGCTACACTCCAGGCATCTGTACCGGAAGTGTACAGAAGAGTCGACAACTCTGTGATGAATTACATTGTGTGGTGACGACTTCCTGTCTTAAAAAACTGAAGTTGTCTCTCTTTGTCAGAGGGTGTTGGTGAAGTATGCGGGGCTTCATGTTTTGTTTGCTTTGTTTTATTTCTGGAGCTTAAAAAATATTCCTTTTTGTTGTTGTTGATTGCTTTGGAAGAGAGAGAGAGAGAGAGAGAGAGAGGAGAGAGAGAGAGAGAGAGAGAGAGAGAGAGACAGACAGACAGACAGACAGACAGACAGACAGACAGACAGACAGAGACAGAGAGAGAGAGAGAGAGTCTCTCTTTCTGTTTCCAGATTTTTGTGGTTTTGAATGCTTTTTAGTTTAGCTTATTTTTAAGGTTTACTTTCCTCTCTGGTGAAGTTATTATATTCGCAATGTTTTCCATTTGAGGATATTACTTCGGAAAAAAGACCTACTCAATCACATTTACTTTTTGTTCCTGGCTGGAACTCCGAAATTCACCAATGATGAGATTTTTCATAATTATACAACCCCTTTTCTCAACATAAATGTAACCCTATTCCAACTTTAGGAATGGTGTCTGAATACAAAGCCTGAATGCATCTGATAAGGTTGTTGTTTTTTAAAAATCTGTTCCTACTGGCACGAAATAGCCTATTCTTCCCACAGTAGGAATGGGTTTTCAATGTGCGTGCAAAATGTTCTGCGTGCATCTGTACACAGGGTCTTCTATTCTCATACAGAAGACCTTTTTAGGAGAGTGAAGTCATTATTAATGTAAACTACATGGTAACGTTTCCTAAAATCGGGGTGCCTCCCTTGTGGTTGAATCCTGGGCCTTAGATCAACAGTGCAACTCTCCAACCACAAGACTTTCCCACCTTTTCCATCCCCTACCCCCACTCCCCCCTCTTTAATCAGAAATGACAGTCTGTATCCTCGTTATCACCGTGGTTCAGGACCTTAGTCACCCAATGGCTGCTTCGGGCTGTCAGGCCAGCAGAGAAGGGAAAAGTCAATAGCTCTGTGATGAGTTACTGTCTGTGGGTATTTCCTGTGTGGAGATGGAGGGTGCCTCCTTTCCGAAAGATTCTCTAGCTGAGCGGAAAAAGCATTTGACTTCTATCCTTGAAAGTTCAAGGAACCGTGTGTTTGGGGGTATTTTATATGTAAAAATTGTGGTGTCTCCCTTTAACACATTATGCTCTAGGTGAGTTGATAGAGCATTTTATTTCCATCCCTGAATGTTTATGAAGTAGTGGGATTTTGTTTTCTCCTGCCTCTGCTAGAGCTTCGAAGTTCATTATGGTGAAATTTTGCCTATGCCACCGTTTTTTGACAACCATAAAGGCAGCCACATTCCGACTTCGGGGATAGATCTAGTCGTGGGTTTGAATCTTGGCAGTGGTGTCTGGTGAAATCAGAATCTGGATTTTTATTATCTCTTTGGTGAATTTACAGAGTAGACATGTAAGTGTCTAGATTTCTTCCATGTAGATATGAACGTACAAGATTTGGTATGCAGAAAGAAAGTCCATTGATGTACGACAGTATTAGACGAGTTATACGAACACAAACAGAAAAGATGGACTCTACCAGGATCCACGTCTGATCAGGAGGCAGTGTTGAAAAATATAGTGCCATGTTGCAGCAGCTTCTCAGAGAAAAAAAAAAAGAAGAAAAAGAAGAAGGAAGAATAGTCTCCCTTTGGCCAGAGGGAATTGATGAAGCATAGGCACATACAGCTTTACTTCTCGTTTTCATTTTATGTCTATCTTTTTCCATTCATAAATCTTATTTTTGTTGATCATTTGAGAGAGAGAGAGAGAGAGAGAGAGGAGAGAGAGAGAGAGAGAGAGAGAGAGAGAGAGAGAGAGAGAGAGAGAGATTATATTTGTGGTTTGTAGTGTTATTTTGCTTATTTTGCGTTCAAGTGCCAACTTTTTATGAGCATCTTATTTTTTGTTTGCTATGCAATCTTTCAATTTTTTTAATTTATAAGATTCTTTATCTACTTGTTCTTGTCTTGTTCTTCTTCTCCTTCTCCTTCTTCTTCTTCTTCTTCTTCTCCTTTCTTCTTCTTCTCCTTCTTCTTCTTCTTCTTCTTCTTCTTCTTCTTCTTCTTCTTCTTCTTCTTCTTCTTCTTCTTCTCTTCTTTTTCTTCTTGTCAGCCCTGCTTATGCGTGTACCTATTTTTTTTTGTTCGAAAGGGTTTTTTTTGTCACTGTCATACCCAGGCAGAAGCAAATAGACAAAGCTGTTATCGTAAATAACAGGGATGTCCTTGCGTGCCAAGAAGCCGATGTGTGTGTGCCGACATTAAACAGGGTTTTCTGCCTGAGAGCTCTGGAAGAAGGCTCAGTCACACACATGGCAATCTGTCTGCTCCTTATCACTGTGGTTCAGGACCGCACTGTCAGCCATTGATTTCACTCCTTGAAAGACTGAAAGAAAAGGGAAGAGTCGATAAATAACTTTGTGATGGATTATAATTCGTGTGTGCTGGCTATAGTGGTACCTTAATCATTTCCATTTGGTAAGAAGCCTGTTGATAACATTTTGAGCTACCCTAGTTCCCCTCTCCTTGTGAGTCATAATTATGTCTCTTATTAAATATAGTTTACTAACGTTTATTTTCAATATCAGTCCATAGTCAGAGCTCTCTGTTTACTTTGGGTTGCGTGCAACTTTGGAAAAACCCAACAAGGGGTTGACCAGTCATGGCGCACGAACCCACCTTGTAGGCGGAAAACCGGTAAGGGGGGGTGTGAGTTAGTGTGGTAAGAGCTTGTCAAGTCAAGTCAAGTCAAAAACACTTTAATCATCCCTGAAGGGCAATTACATGTCATGACCAAGGTCAATCTAAGTATGACATTTTAAAACATGACAACTGCTTAAATGTAGGCCTTAGTACTTTGATTACATTAATTAGCAACTGGCAAAGCTTTTGGTCTGGGTCAACTTTGTGGTTTGGTTTCTCATTGTTGCTTGTTTAGGGTGTTTTTATTTTGTTTCGCACGATTGAGCATTTTTTTCCTCTTAAAAATGCTTCTTTTATTCCCTCTGTCCCCCCCCTCCTCCCTTCCGTCCCCCCCCCCCCCTCTCTCTCTCTCTCTCTGTCTCTCTCTCTTTTTACATGAGAGCCTGGTGTAAAGAAACCTCTGGTTTATCCAATTAACACTCAATAAAATTAATATTCGAGTTCGATCGTCTAGTTAAAGTTGTCTCTCTTTTACTATGGATGTGTGTATCATTGTGTGTGTGTGTGTGTGTGTGTGTGTGTGTGTGTGTGTGTGTGTGTGTGTGTGTGTGTGTGTGTGTGTGTACGTGTGTGTGCGTGCTTGCGCGCGTGTGTGTAAAGGGTGGTTGGCGTACGTGTGTGTGTGTTCATGTGAATTTTCTCCCCTTCCCTGGAATTCTTGTTCTCTTCGTCATCATCATCATCATCATCATCATCATCATCATCATCATCATCATCATCATCATCATCATCATCATTAGCAGCAGCAGCAGCAGCAGCAGCAGCAGCAGCAGCAGCAGCAGCAGCAGCAGCAGCAGTAACACTAGCAGCAGCAGCAGCAGCATCTTTTACATTTGTTTCTTTTAAAAAAAGTCTTTTCATGCTTTCTCTTAATGAACACACAGCAATAGGCGCTGTCTGAACCTTCGACAACGACAAAGGAGAATTCTCCTCTCACAGTTTCTTTTGACCGTTTCCCCTGTACTCCTTCGCTGCCGCTACCATGTCTATAACAGTCATTCTCTTCTTGTTCCGACTTTGATACCCTTTCCTTTTTATTTTTCCCTGTGATTTTTTTCTTCCCCTTTCCGCCCCCATTTTTTATTTTTTAGTCCACTTCATCCTCCCCACTTTAACCTTCTTTTTCTTTTCTGCGTCTTTAGAGAAACGTGGTAAGCCGATAGCATTAGTTCTCACCCTGGCAATCCAAAACCGCTCTTCCAGTTATAATTCTCCAACCTTTGGAATGGCTAAATCCTGATTTTATTCGCAGGAAACCAATTAAGACCCGACCACGCTCTGCCTTCAAGCATTGTGATCCTTCCATTAAAAAAAAAAAGACAAAAATAATCAATCCACCTTCATCGTAGTCACCGCTGTCTCCGTCTCCCTCTCCCCCCCACCTTCTTCCACACAGACTCACTTTCACTAACATCCTTCCCCTTACCCTCACCCCACCGCAACCCCCCCTCCCCCCTCCCTCCTCAGTCTCCTATCACCCACCCCCACTCCATTTTCCGATTCCTCTATGTCCCTCCGATCGACTTGGAGAAAGAGTAGAAGCGACAGGCTCCCGATGGTTATTCATCCTTGACCCTTGGCGACCTGCTGGAGGGGAAAAGGTCAAGGCCAGCGAGTCCCCCGGATCGAAATTGAATTCACAACATGGCGGCCTGCACGCCTCAGGCTCCCTTAGACTGGCGGTCATCCCATCTGTCGCTGTCAACGTTATTATTATCCTTCCGCCCTTCCGTGTGAGAAAAAAAAGGTCTGGACTGTCCCTTAACTCCCCATCTCCCTCCTTCTCTCCCTCCTCTCCTCTCCCCTTTCTCTCTCTATTCTGTGTCTCTGACCACTCCTCTTTTGGTTTGTCCACTGCATTTTCGACAGGTCTTGCTTGAAGCAACTGTTTTCACGTTGGATCACTTCAATCTGACACTTGCTCCTTCAGTCCCGAACAAGGGGGACGAAAAGGAGAGACTTGGGGGTGGGGTAGGGTGGGGTGTGTGTGTGTGTGGGGGGGGGGGGGGTGGGGGGTTAGACTGGTCATTGTGAATGAGAAGAGTGGAGACAAAGAGGAAGTGCCGAGATGGTGGATGGAGAGAAGAGTGGAAGGGGGAAGGAGAGAATGGTTGAAAAGGACAGGGGGGGGGGGGGGGGGGGAGGTGAGGGGGATGAGAGGTGAAAAAGGGCCGGTATTGTTCACTGGATTTTTACTTAAAAGAAAAAGAGTATTTTTCATTCCCTTACAGGAAAGTAGGCGACTTATAAAATGTACAAAAAAACTTACAAAAGGTCAGAAAGAGTGACCCTTTCTTTTCCCTATCTTAAAAGAAAAGAAATAAAACCCTACAAACAACAACAAACTAGAATAACGAGCAAATAAAAAAAAAACAAAGGAAAAACTAACGACTAGAGAAATTATCACATATTCAACAAAAAAAAAAGTTTAAGAAAACGAAAGTACAGGATAGGAGAGGATGTAAGTATAAAACTCAGAACAAACTATAAAAGTACTTCAGATGAGAATATAAACTGAGGTTTCATATGCAAACACACGAAGAACATCTTGTGCGTACTTAAAACCTGTTCTGCTCTTGGGAAGAGTATGCCATTGTGTGCCGGTGAGAATGGATGACAAAATCTACAAAAGTACATACAAATTTGGCCTGGATGTAAAGAATAAGCACATTAGTGCTTATTCTATCATCCTGAAAATAAAAGAATAAATAAATCAATGAACTGATTAAAGATAGGTTGAAAGTGTTGTTGCAGTTGTTTTAGCATGAGTTTTATCATGATTTCGACAGTAAATTTGAGCACCCAAAAAATCATTAACTTGGTGCATTCAACAGGCTGAGGGTCTACAGTGTGCTCGCGCTGTTGAACCATATCCAACACAAACATTCAAGGACAACAGTCTTGGGGGAAAATTGCATTTCTTGAGAGTGTACAGCAAACAAGCACACCAAATGCAATTAATGACTGAGTTTTGTACCAAAGATAAAAACAAACATATAGATCTAATGCATAAAAGAGGAAACTAAGAGAGCACAAATTTCTGGCTCTGACAAAATTGAAGTCAATAAAAAATATATGTATGTATGTATGTATGTATGTATGTATGTATGTATGTATGTATGTATGTATGTATGTATGTATGTATGTATGTATGTATGTATGTATGTATGTATGTATAAATATAAAACAGAGCAGACAGACGGACAGACAGACAATGACAGAGAGAAAGACCAATAGGCCTGCCTTGTAAATGATTTGTTTTCTTGATAAAGAAAAAAAAAAGCAAACAAAATATAAAATAAAGCAACTGAGAGAATAGACCATCATGTTTCTAACAGACTTAGTGATTAAGTAGCTGACTAGGTGAAATGGCTGACTAAATGACTGAGTCAATAACTAGTGTCGGGGTGACAAACTGGCTGGCTAAGTAACTGACTAACTGACTGGATGTCTGACTGATAAACTGACTGGGTAACTGGCTGAGTAACTGACAAAGTGGCTGACTGACTAACTGACTGGGTCTCTGACTAGATTTATGACTGATAAAATGACTGAATAACTGACTTATAAACTGAGAAACTGACTGAACGACTGACTGGGTGTCTGACTAATAAACTGATAGAGTAACTGAATCACTGATTGAGTGTCTAACTGACTGACTAACTGATTGAGTAACTGACTTGATGTCTGACTTGATGTCTGACTGATAAACTGAGTAACTGACTGGGCCTCTGACAAACTGGCTGACTGACTGACTGAGTAACTGACAGATATATTGGCTAACTGAGTGAGTCATTGACTGGGTTCCTGACTGATAAACTGGTTGACTAAGAGGATAGACTGACTCACCGGGTGATTCATTGATAAAAATAAATGTAGTGAGGGTGGAAAGACAGAAAGAAAGAAAGAAAGACAGAATGAATGAAAGGGAAAGAACAAAAGAAAGAAAGAAAAGAATTAAGAAAAACAAAAAAAAAAACGGGAAAGGAAGAAACGAGGGTAAAAAAACAAAAACAAAAGAAAGAATGAAGGACAGAAATAAAGAATGACAGACAGCAAGAAAGGCAGGAAGGAAGGAAAGCGAAAAAAAAACCAGTACAGAATTGAGAAAAGAAAGAAAGAAAGAAAGAGTGGAAAAAAAGTAAGTAAAAGAAAGATCAATCAACATTTACAGTGAGAGGAATGAACAGAGATGTTATAAAGAAAGAAAGGGAAAAAGTAAGAAAAACAGAATTTAAAGTTGAAAACGAAAATATAACCCCCCAAAAACAAACAAACAAACAAAAAACGACACACATACAAATTAACCCCAAATCCAACAACAACAAAAAACCCAAACCAAAACAAAACAAAAAAACCCTCAGAGCTTAAAACAAAGTACAAAAAAGGCGGACAAGCAGATAAACAGAGCGACAGAAAAAAAAACACAAAATAGAAAAGAAACGAGAGAGAAAAAGTGACAAGAAGGAAAGAGAAAGAAAGGTCAACCTGAATGAAATGCACGATGGAAATGATCAATAAAAGAAAGAAAAACAGCTGATACAAACTACGGAGGAAAACAACTCCGAAAAAAACCCAGGGTAGAGAGAGAATGACAATACAAATAAAGTGATGAATAAACCAAGAGTTGAATAGAAGCAATTTATAAAGATGTGAATAACTGAAAGAAAAAAAAAGAATGAAATAAACAAAGAATGACAAAGAAGAAGAAATGAAGGAAAGAAACGAAGACAGAAAAAAAAGATAGCAAAGGCTATGTTAATAACAATATGGAGAAAAAACAATAACAGTAGTGACAAAAAATATTAAACAAAAAACCTCCACTAACACACACACACACACACACACACACACACACACACACACACACACACACACACACACACAAACACACACGCACGCACGCACACACACACGCAGGCCAAAATCAAAATAAAACAAAACAACCCAGAATGACAAGTGAGCAAATAGGTCACAGAGAAAAGAGGCAAGTAAAGACGAACAAAGATAAAAAAACTAAAAAAAAAACTAAAACAAAACATTCAGAGCTAAAACAAAATAGCCATAAAAACTTCTAACCATGACACAATACAACAGGGACTACCACCACTACGGACAGAAAGACAGACAACACAGACGAACTACCGTCTGTCTACGCTGAGAAGACAGGAGTCCCTTAAGACTGCCTTCATCAATGCTGCTGTCAGCCAAGCACTGCTCAAACCACGAATCCAACACAGAATAATAAACACATTAGTAATGGAAACAAAAAGTTAGTATGAAAAAAGAAAAGGACAAGAAAAGAAATACAGTGAAGAAGAGTGAGAAAAAGAGGAGAGAACAGGAGAGAGAGGGGAGAGAGAGGGGGGAGGAGGAGGAGGGAGAGAGGGAGGAGAGAGGAGGAGAAGGAGAGACAGACAGACAGACAGACAGACAGACAGAGAAGACAGAGAGAGAGAGAGAGAGAGAGAGAGAGAGAGAGAGAGAGAGAGAGAGAGAGAGAGAGAGAGAGAGAGAGAGAGAGAGAGAGAGAGGAGAATGAAGAGAGAGATGTAGAAGAAAAAGTAATAATGTTAAAAAAAGTATATTAAATATGGGAAACAAATCAAAGGCACAAACAGCTAGCAGCAAGCAGCAATAGCCACTACAAATTGAATAGTACAAAACAGATAAAGAAACAATTGACAATTGATTGCTATGTGGCTATATGAATACAAGGATAAAAGCACTTTGATGAACGAATTATGATAGAGAAACAGCTTAGAAATCAACCATAAACAAGCGAAAAGGAAAAAAAACAACAAACAGCAACCTAAAAGCACAACAAAAGGAAGACTTCCCACTAGATGCGAGGGGCCTGTCAGTATAAACAGTATCCCAACTTTCTGGAAATTCTATGCAAGAAATTCCCCCCTTTCTATCCCTTTCTTTGTTTCTGCCTTGTTCCTTTACATTCTGTCACCTCATTCTTGTCTATTTTCTGCTTTCTTGGTCCATCCCTCTGCCTTTTTTTGCCAGAAAGATTTAAAAGATAAGAATTCTCTCCCACACCTCAGTCGGATTCGCTAGGCCTGACTTGTCAGGTGCTTAACGGCAGCACAACGCATTTTTACTCGTATGAAAGACAACAACGGTTGCTTTCTGAGTGCTTTCTGAGCATTTGACGAAGAAGAAGAACTGGAAAGACCAATAACACCAACAACAACAAGTCAAAAAGGAGATGTCGAAGAAACCTCCCCTCACAAAAAATCCAAACAAACAAACCTCCCCCCCAAAAAAAACAACAAAAAAAAAAACGAAGAAGGACTGTTAAAGTTAAACAAGGACACTCCATAAAAAAACAACAACAAAACTTTAAAACACAACCAAAAATAACATAACATGAAATACAGAACTAAAACCAAAAGAAACAAACTAACAATAAAAACTACTTACAAAGACACGATACAGTATGGACCACCACACATAGTTGATATGAAGAAAAAAAAAACCCAGCTGGTTATAATATTAATTCAGGGGAGAAGAGAGGATCCCCTAAGGACTTTCCTGATGAATGCTGCTGTCATCACATTACTGGCCAGCCACTACATCTCACAAAAAGAAAACATTATTGCAGAAAAACACGATCTAAAAAAAAAAAAGAAAAAAGGAGCAAAAATTCCAAAACATCAAAAAAAAGGAAAACAACTTCAAGAAAACTGAAATACATAATATTATATTAATGGGGGAAGAAAAAAAGAAAGTAAAGGACAGAAGGAGAAAAAAAGGTCTTAGAAAATACAATATCATCAAAGTAGGTGAGCAAAAGGAATACACGCATACTAACTAAACAAGACAGTTAAAATAAAGATAAATGAATAAAAATTAACAGATAAGGAAAAAGAAAAAAGAAAAGAAGACCAACAAGAAATGTTTAAAAAAAATTCTTATAAAATGACTCAATCAAATTTTGAAAAAAGCAGAAGAGAGAGGAAGGGAGAGAACTGGTTGTCAAGTCTTCATGGGTGCCCCACGGTCGCCAAACTAAGGGATAGATAGATAGATAGATAGATAGGTAAATATATATATAAATAGATAGATAGATAGATAGGTAGATAGATAGATAGATAGATAGATAGATAGATAGATAGATAGATAGATAGATAGATAGATAGATAGATAGATAGATAGATAGATAAACAGATAGATAGATAGAAAGAAAGAAAAAAATGAAAGGGGGAAGGGAAAATAAGCAAGGTCATCCAACAAATGGTCATGAGCAATACAAAACGTAAAAAAAAAAATCACAATTGAAAAAAAAAAGACTAAAAAATCTACCAGCAGAAACACATCACAAGAGGGACAACCTTAACCATCCCATCCCACAGACAACACACTGTGTAAGGAGGGAAAAGAAAAGTCCCAGAGGACTTTCCTGATCAATGCTGCTGTCAGCCAAACACTGATCGTTCTTCCGATCCATCCATCGCAATGATAAACTTGATGCAGGAAAAGAAAAAAAAAAGGTTAGATAATTATAAAAAAAAGACAGACATGAAAGAAAAGGAGATAAAAAGAAAGGAAAGAAAGAGGAAAAAGAGAGACAAAGTAATAAAAAACAAAAACAAAACCCAAAGAGATAGGAAAAAAAGGAGAGGGTGTCCAAATTTGATAAAAGAAACCAAACCAGAGTTGAGCCGTAGTGAAAGCAAATAATTAGAAGAAAGATATAATGGATAAACAAAAAAGTATGCACATAAATAGATAAACATATAAGTCAAACATAAACAAATGGATAGATAACTAAGAAGATAAAAAAGGGTAAGATAACACTTTGCAACCAAAAATAGTTTATTAGTAGAGAAAAAAAATCTCACTCCATTCCATTCTATTATTGATTATAGTCCAACAGACCACGAAAGCCATATCAGAACTATCACCCTATTCAGTTTCAGTGGCTCCAGAAAATTTCGCTTCAAGTTCAAAACCAACACCTCCTAACACTTACAAATATCTAACACCCTCCATCTGAACAAATCTAATTAAATAAAACACTACCTAAATTATTTCCTTTCTTAAACCAGGCTGTGCTAAGGATGCAAGATATTTCACTTAATTTGGCATCCCCAGATTAGAAAAAAAGTAATAAAAAAGATAAACACTTTTAAGTACAAAACTATGCATAAAAAGTGCAACATTGACACATAACACTGCAAAATGGACATTCTGTGCCCATCCAAATAGTATCACTACCTGGTAACCAGAACAAAACAAACACAGGAAAAATGTCATACAGTGAAAACAGACCAAAAAAATTGCTTGGAAAAAGGCAGGAGAATCGACCAGGAAGGCAGAAAATAACCAAGAGAGATGATAGAAAAGTAGAGAGAAAGACAAGGAAAAAAAAACAAAAACGCCACTATATATATATATATATATATATATATATATATATATATATATATTATATATATATATATATATATATATATATATATATATATATATATATGAATGAGAAAAAAAACCTTGAAGAGGAAAAAAGAAGGAAAACATTTTTAACAGAAAGAACGCATAAGGAGTAGTCACAGAATAGCAGCGAAATCTACTTAGACACTCCATCATACAACAGGGACCACCACTGCCTGAGACAGACAACACACACGAACTGCCCTGCCCTGCCCTGCGTCTGTGTCCATTGGGAAGAGAGAGGAGGAGAGTCCCTGAGGACTCCCCTGATCAATGCTGCTGTCACCACACCACTGCTCAGCCACAGAACCCAGCACCATGATTACTTTGATGCTGGAAAACAAAAAGGTGAGAAAATAAAGAAAAAAAAAGAGATGATAAAGGCAGGAAAAAAGGTAGGCTAGGAAGGAAGAAAAAGAAAGAAAGCAATCAGAAAAAAATAACACAATCATGAAAAATGAAAGAAAAAGAGCAGAAAAAGATAGAAACAAAACTGGAGTTGAACAGTGGCGAAAAAAAAGCTAATGATCAATGAAAAAGAGCATGTGAATTACAAACGAAAAAGAAAGTTAAAAAAAACAACACACAAATGAACAGATAAACAAATCAAGGAAAAATGAAAGGAAAAGAAAAAAAGAATTTTAAAAAGTCGAATGGAGAAAAGCAAAAACATAAAACACTACTACTAAATATGAAACACACACACACACACACACACACACACACACACACACACACACACACACTGGGGAAAAAAGCCATTTAAAAAGGAAAAAAAGTAAAGGACTGAAAGAATACATAACTAATAGTAAAAAAATAGCAATAAAAATTTTCCCAGAAAGACTATCACACAACAGGGACCACTGCCTCACACCGACAGACAACACACACACACACACACAAACTGCCCTCTGTGTCCACTGAGATGAGAGGAATCCCTAAGGGCTTCCCTGGTCAATGCTGCTGTCCACACACCACTGGTCAGCCACTGGGTCCGGCACAATGGTTAGGACCAGACAAAAAACCAATGTCCCCTGACTGAACCCACGCAGGACATCACGCGCACGCGCACGCGCACGTGCACGCGCGCGCGCGCGCGTACACACACACACACACACACACACACACACACACACACACACACACACACACACACACACACACACACACACAAACCGAGGCCCCGTGGGCGAGCGCACGCAGAACATCTTGCGCACACGTTAAATCCTGTTCCGCTTTTTGCAAGAGTAGGCCATCGTGTGCTGGTGGGAACAGATGACATTTACAAAACTGCATACACACGGGGACTGGATGTAAAAAAAAGCATATGATTGCTTATTCCATTATCCTCGATATAATAGAAAAAATAAATAAAAATTAATACAAACGCGCGCGCACACACACACACACACACACACACACACACACACACACACACACACACACACACACACACACACACACACACACGCACACACACACACACACACACACACACGCACGCACACACACACACACACACACACACACAGACACAGATACACACACACACACACAAGTGCGCGCGCGCGCGCGCGCGCGCACAGACACAGACACACAGACACTGACACGCGCGTGCGCGCGTTAAAACCTGTGCCGCCATTCAGAACAGTAGGACATTGTGTGCTGATGGTAATGGATGGCAGAATTTACAAACTGCATGCACACCGGGGCTGGATACATGTATAATAATAATAATATAAAAAAAGAACAAACCCACACAACCTCATAGGTGCTTATTTCAATATCCTGAAATAAAAGAATGAATAAAATTTAATAAGCAATGCTAGATCTGTAGTCTACAGGTAAGGCATCTGCCTAGAAAGCGAAAAGCCTGGGTTGGAAGTGTATGCTGGTAAGATGCCCGTTTGGGCCAGTAACTTTAGCCCCATTCACTAAGACCGTAATTGGTGGTCTGGGTGCAAGTCTTTCGGATGAGAGGATAAACTGAGGTTCTCTGTGTGACACATAATTGTTTAACACACGTAAAAAAAGAAGACCCACGGCATAAAGGGAGTTGTCCCTGGAAAATTCTGTAGACCCCCCCCCCCCACTCTGATAGGAAACAAATACAGTTGCAGAGAGGAAAAGAAGAGAAAAAAGTGTATCTCTTCTCTTGTGGTGACGAGCTCTCCCCAAGGAGAGCAGCCCGAATTTCATGCACTTAGAAGTGGTATACAAATGAGAAGAATAAAGGAGGAAAATATGATTAAAAAGAAAGAAAGGAAGGAAAAACAAGAAAGGAAGCAAGGAAGGAGAAGAAGAAAAGAAGACAAAAATAAGCCAAGAAAGAAAAGAAAGATAAAACTCATGAAAAGGAGAAAAAGCGATAAAGGCAAAAGTATATAAAAGGCAGACACGTAGATGATTAAACAGATAAATATACTAATTAATAAATAAGCCACTCACCCAAACAGCGAAGAAACAATGGAGATGCATAACACACACAAACAAGTGAGAAAAAACATAAACTAAATTAAAAACTAATAATAATAGAAAAAGAGCAAAGAAAAACAATACCACCCAAAAGTGTACGAAATTAATAGTAACAAAAAATGGCAACAACAATACAAAAAAGAACGTACTAATACATACCAGCAACAAAACATAAAAGATAAAACACAAAACCTTATCCTAACCAACTATGCCCCCATCCTCCCCTCCCCCACTGTCCCCTCCCCGCCCGCCCCCTCCCACACACCCGAGACAAAAAAAATGGTAGAAGGATGAACCAAAAAGTACACAAAACACACAACCAAAAGAGTAAAAATAATCTCTTCCTAACCACCACCCCCACCTCCACAGTACGGCAGCAAAAACCAACGCATACAGACAGACTAAACAACCAACAACAAAAAAACAAAGCAAAAAAACAATGGAGCCATCGTTTGTGTCAACTGTGAAGAGCGGAGAGTCTCTCAGGACCTTCCTGATCAATGCTGCTGTCAGCACAACACTCCTCAACCACTGGATCCACACACAACAAAAACAGTGGTGGAGGAAACAAAATTCACAAGGAAAAGAAAAGAAATTAAATAAAAAAGGAGCAACAAAGGAAAATAAACACAATAAGAATGGAAGGAAAGAAAAACAGGAAAGACACAATAACAGAAAAACGAAAGAAAAAAATAGAGGAGACAAAGACAGACAGACAGACAGACAGACAGACAGAGAAACAAACAGACAGACAGAGAAACAGACAGACAGACACTCAAGAACGAAAGAAACAAAGAAAGCGGAAAAGCAAAGCAAATTGGCTGATGAGGAAGAATGAAACAAAAAAGGAAGAATGTATAAAAAAAAGAAAGAGAGAAAGAAACGCGAAAGAAGAAGGTAGGAAGGCAAGAAAGGCAAAACATCAGAAAAAAATAGAAAGATGGAAAGAAAGAAAGAAAGAATGAAAGGAAGAAAATTAAAAAATTGAAATGAAAAGACAAAAACAAAAAAAATCTCCACAAAAAAACCTAAGAAAAAATTGATAAAGAAAAATTAAGAAGGAAAGAAAGAAAAATAAGCGAAAGCAAAGAAATAAAGACAGATACATAAAGAAAAACAGAACCAGCAAGAAAATTAGAAAAAAAGAAGACAGACAGACAGACAGACAGACAGACAAACACACACACACGGGAGGTCACTGTGTGCATAAGTGTGTGCCGCGTCTGCGTGTGACATGCTGTGGGTGCATACTTTTTTGTCCCTATGTTTACGGTGAAAACTTATATGCATACACGCGCACAAAAACACACTTGCAAATGCTGCTTGAGTGTAAGTGCATATTCGGTGTGTGTGTGTGTGTGTGTGTGTGTGTGTGTGTGTGTGTGTGCGCGCGTGCGTACGTGAGTGCGCGCGCTGTGTGTGCGCGTCTGTGTACATGTGCTTATAATTGTGAGCGCACGCGCGCTTGTATGTGCGTATGTGTGTGCGCGCGGGCCGGCGCGCGTGTACGCCCAAGCGCGTGCTTTTGTAAGCAGATGTAGTGTACTTAGAGTTTGTGCATGGGATGTGCGTGTGTGTGCGTTTATCCGCTTGTACCCGTTTAAGTAGATTGTATATGTATATATATATATATATATATATATATATATATATATATATATATATATATATATATATATATATATATATACACACACACACACATATAAGTGTGTGCAAGCGAACTTAAAGATGTTTATGTGTTAAGAGATTATGCGATTAAAATCCTTACGATCACTCACACACACACACACACACACACACACACACACACACACACACACACACACACACACACACACACACACACACACCACACACACACGCAAAAGAACGAAGACTTAACCACAAAATGAATATTTCAGCATTTAAAAAGCAAGCACTGTATTCAAGCTGTGAACATTTTATTTTTTAATTGTAATATTAAAAAATGTGAAAAGTTACACATGATGAACAAGAATAAACTGCAGAAACACAGATATACAGAATAAAAGAAAACGTTCAACTTATGATTCACTGCGATAGAAATTACCAAGAACATTTAAATATTCAGATTTGAAATCGTAACCAACATAAGCATATACTATCAATACCTTCACACAATCGCTTCTACCCAAACATACACATGTTTCTTTATAAACAAAAACAAAGTAAAAAAAACCTCACACACTGCAACAGAAGGTATTTCAGAAAATGAAACATACAGATAAAAAAAACCCACTTAGTAAGAATGTTATCTTCCCTACTCCAACACAAAAGAAAAAATTATAAAAATTGCCAGCCCAGAAAAATTGCTAAAAATCTATGCCATTACCCGTTACCAAAAAACACTTTTCAATAATGTAAATCGTAGGAATGAAACTAGCAGGAACAATCAGAAAAAAATGATAACAGATCCCTTAAACAACATACATGACACTAAACAATAAGGACAAACTACAAGCATATACCTGTATGTATCAATACACATGTTCTACTCCAACTTGCAACCATGAAGAAAAATATGAAAGACAAACAGATTCCCGATTCCAGGGAACTAACGAGCTAAAGTACGTATATAGAACACAAAATAAATTGAGAAACGTACCCACTTATTGCATGTGCCAAAACACCAAACATAAAAACAATATACAGCCTTAGGGGAAAAAAATCTCGTTTCATGATTCTCTTTTGAAAAAAAAAAAGATTCAAGTCCTTACAGTGCATGACAAAAAAGTTACATTGCAACAACAGAAAGGAAAACTAAACATATATATTTCTTCGAATAACATCAATCCAATACACAAATTAAAAAAAAACCCACAAAAACTTAATCTGAACATGCACTTATGCACCACACACACACACACACACACACACACACACACACACACACACACACACACACACACACACACACACACCTCTCTATACCCTCTCCCTCAAACACACACACACACACACACACACACACACACACACACACACACACACACACACACACACACACACACACACACACCCAGTCCTGACAACCTACTGATATTCCTGCCAACACCTCAGGCTATTGCATGATCTGCTTTGTCTTCATTTTCATCTTATTTACAAACAACCACCCCCTCAAAAATATAGAAAAAAAACAACAAAATAAAATTGGTGCATAAAACCTATACAGTCACACATCAAAAAACTATCTGGATTAACTCAACTATTCAAACATCTAAAACAAAAATAGCACCCTTCATTGACAAGCAGAATCAAAAACATACCAAAATCTAAACACAAAAGATTTTTTTAAAGTTGAACAAATAAATGATTGAAAGAGGTAAAGTTAATGCACATAAAGCCATCTTTATAGAAAAAAAATCAAAAAGAGCAAAATCTAAATAAAAATCAAGACACAAAACAAACCAAATAGCCAATAAATTTGTATTATTACTTTTTTGAACAAAGAAATGTCCAGCTGAAACTTTTTTTATAATTATCGAATTTAGAAACAAAAACAGCTATAACATTTCAAACGTTTGAGTAAATACCCTTAATATTTATTTCAATCCCTTTTCTAGATACAAAGAATACAAAAAATCAAAACAAAAAAAAACAACCAAAAAAAACCTCACCAAATATTTGGTCAAGCTAACTTTTTTGTAAGAAAAAAGGTTCAAACATTGTTACAACTGATTTTATACCATTTTGTTCTAGAACATTTAAAACACAAACGTAAAGAGATACATATTCTCTTTATTTTTTTAGGTACAAGAAATTAACACCCCCCCCAAAAAAAAAAAACCCCAAAAAACCCAAACAAATTCCGTCAGAATATTGTCTTTTGATTTTGCTGATAAAAAAAATATCTGTTAAAACCACCTTTTTATACTTAAATAAAATCCATTTGAAACATTAAAAAAAATAATAAAACAGTAGCTTGATTTGAAATCCTTTCTCTAGTTAAAAGAAAAGCAAACAAACAAGAAACCTAATCTTAAAAACAAAACCAATTATTAATCAACAAATTCAAAGTAAAAAACAGTTTATATTGCAGAAAAAAGTCACCCGTTTAACCATAAAAATTTCTTGCAGATTCCTTTAAGAATAATAAAAGACATACATACACAAATAAACGTTTTATTGATTACAAGGCATCTTTTCATTTAATTAAAATACAAAATAAAGCAAAAACAAATCCACTTTGATCCAGCTCCCAAATTTAATTACATTCAATATTACTTTAACAAAACTAAGTGGAACAACATAAAAAGTTGTTACACTGAATTAGAAAACTAGCCTCAACTCCACAAAACCATATGGAAACAAAACAAACACTTTTGTCACTAGTGTAGGTTACTACTACTACTTACTAGTACACACGCACAATTCTCTCCCTTGCCTGCCACCTCCGACTCCTTCCCATAATCATTCTACCGAACATAGTTTTAGCCATTTTATTTAATTTATTTTGAGCACCCCTTCCAACCTTCCCCCTCCCCTCCACAATAGGTGTACACAGGACTATACTTAAAACAGTCTTGTACTAAGTTACTGTAAACTATGCTGTGATCTCCTACCAGAACATCAAGAATGTGTCACCACCCCATGTTATGACATTCCTGCTAAAGTGACCAGTCTAAGAACAAGTTACATGCTAAGTTACCAGTCTAAGAAAAGTTACATGCTAAAGTTACCAGTCTAAGAAGAAGTTACATGCTAAAGTTACCAGTCTAAGAACAAGTTACATGCTAAAGTTACCAGTCTAAGAATTTGTTAACTATTTGGTCCGCATAAAAAAGAGCAAACATTTTTTAAAAAGACACTTTATCCACTTCAACAGTATTAATCTTTCATACAAATTTTTCGTCAGCATCAATCTGCCAGCAAAAGATCAGTTCAGAGGTTTGCTTACAATGAATGACATATTGCAATAACCTTTTAATCTTTTTTTGGTTTCTTTTAAAATGACATTTGAAAAAACAACAACAAAAAAACCAATAAGGACAAAAAACCAAACCTCTCCTACACATATTTTAATGCACCACAAGTCTACCAAAGAACCTGATAAAAAAAACAAAAACCAATTAAGTCTAAAATCTTGCAGACAGTAAAAACAAAAACAGCGATAAAATATAATAATCATAAAACCTCAAAAGCAGTAGGGTTTCGCCTAACTCATTTAAATTAAACAGAAAATAACTACATCAAATAAAAAAACAACCCATCAGCATTCCTCACTACCCTAAGGAAATAATGAAAATAAATCAACACATTGTTTGAACATTTTTGCAAACACTATAGTAGGTTCAATAGCATGACACAATGTGCTCACATGCCTATACTTTAAGTACCAGACACTGACAGTAGCTGTGTTTACTTTTCAAGCCCCA
Organism: Stramonita haemastoma; assembly: GCA_030674155.1. Taxonomy (NCBI): domain Eukaryota; kingdom Metazoa; phylum Mollusca; class Gastropoda; order Neogastropoda; family Muricidae; genus Stramonita; species Stramonita haemastoma. The sequence continues at coordinate 30,878,376 of CM060324.1, forward strand.
TTTTGTCCCCATTTTTAAATTTTGTAAAAACTAATCCAAACTAAAATCTGGCAACAGGAAGCATCAAAACTATAAAACGACCGTTTCATGAAGTTGATCATATATAATAAGCAAATTGGTTGCCTATTTCAAGAATCGCAAAACTCGCCTATTACATGAAATCGGCATTACACGATTTAGGCTAACATATAATATATACAAATATATATAATATATATATATATATATATATATATATATAATAATATATATATATATATATATAAAATACTGACATCAAAAAGGAAAGATAAACCCTGTCAAAAAAATCATCGGCATACTCTTCATCAAAAGTTTCCCCCTCCTACCCTAACCAAAGGAATATAGAATTGTATCTTTACAGCATGTCTGCAAACACTTGTATGAACATGTGCATTACGTATTCTTTTGAAACATACGAACACCTCTCACACAAAAAAACACATCTTGAATGCACAGAGCCCATCACACACACACCACACACACACACACCACACACACACACACACAACACACACACACAACACACACACACTATTGTGTTATGATTTTGTTGATAAAAAAACTATAATCTGGTAAACTACTACTTTTCAAGTTAAAATAAAACATTTAAAAATAGCTCCTTAAAATATTAAAACAATAGCTTTATGTCAAAGCCTTTCTCTAGTTACAAGAAAAAACCAACAAAAAACCAAATTAAAACCAAACCAAATAGCCAATAAAATTCTGTAAAAAAAACACTTTTGTAGAAAAAGTCTCAGTATAAACACAAAAGTTTATCACAGATTCCTTTTAGATAAAGAAAAAAGCATATGTATACAAATACTTAAAATATGTTGATCACAAGGCATCCTTTCTTTTTTCTTAAATAAATACAAAACAAGGCAAAAAACAAGTCCAAATTCATCCCGAACTAAAACCTCCCATAATAAGTATCTTCAATCTTAATTGCAACAAAATTAAATCCAGGTGGACCAACATCAAAACTTGTCACATTGAATTAGAAAACAAGCCTCAACTCCTCAAAACCCTATGGAAAAAACAACAACAAAACACTTGCCACTAGTGAAGTTACTACTACTACTACACACACGCACAGTTCTCTCCCTTGCCAGCCCCCTTTCACCCCTTACCCATAATCAGTCTACTGAACATAGTTCTTGCCATTTTGTTTAATTTATCTCAAGGCCCCCACCACCTACCCCCTCTCCTCCACAATCAGTGTATATAGGACTATACTCAAAACGTTAGTCTTGTACTTTTTTTTTCTCATAACGAGTTACTGTAAACTATACAGTGATCTCCCACAAGAAGATCACCTACGTTGTCACTATCACAAGCTAAATACATTCCTGACTGCTTAAGAAAACCAATTTAACACACACACACACACACACGCACGCACGCACGCACGCACGCACGCACGCACGCACGCACGCGCACGCACAGCACACACACCACCACACACACACACACACCACACACACACAGGCACACTTTACCCACTTCTGTAGCATTAATCTTTCATTTACATTTTTTTTCATCAGATGTGTTTATGTTAAAGCAGCAGCAATTTGCCATCAAAAGGTCAGTTCTAAGGTTTACTTACAATCCAAGACATACTGCAATAAAATGTGAATCCTTTTGTTGTTTTTTAAAAATATTTGAAAATAAATTTACAAAAAGAAGACAAAGCCAAACTCTATCCTATACGTATTTTTACACACTACAAGTCTATCATAGAGCCCGATTAAAAAAAACAACAAATTCCATCTAGTCTAACATCTTGCCAACAGCAAAAACAGAAATAAAACATGAAAGCAATAGGGTTTCGTGCAATTTCATTACATTTAAAACTAAAAAAAAAAACATCAGACAAAAAACAAAAAAAGCCCTATACCCATCAGCAGCCCATGCTACCTACCCTAAGCAAACCAAAAAAGAGTTGAAATAAATGCCACATGGTTTAAATATGTTTGCAAACACTATAATATGTGTAATCACATACACTATGCACTCCCATGCCTTACATCAGGTTTTAGGACATTGACAGTATCTGCTTTTACTCTTCAAGCCCTAATCTTAAAAGAAATAATAAAAACATGCATACATCTTGCTCATCCCTTTTTCATGTAAGTGTACGATTTTAGATTAAAAACAGTGCGCTAATAAACTCTATGAACGCACATGATTGCTTATTCTGTTATCCTCGATATAAAAGAATAAATAAATAAATAAATAAATAAATAAATAAATAAATAATAAATAAATAATAAATAATAAATGTCCTGAATTAGCCGAAAACTTCATTTTTTTATAATGACATTTGAAATTTTATCAAAAAAAACCCCGAAAAACTTTCTTGTATACACACTTGATGCAACACGATACAAATAACATTGCTGCCAATATCAAAGCCCATAATAGGACCTGACTTTTTTCCCATTTCTTTTCTATTTTAATAAAAGTTCATCTAACTGAAAATCCTGGCAACAGTAAACAACTGAAAGAATACAACTTTAGAACTGCAGTGTTTCATGAATTTGATTATATTATATGATCACCATCACTATTAAGGAAAAAAATGTCAGAAAAAACACTTGCATTCTATGCATTCATCAGTCTCACTTTTCCTACCCACCAACCAACCAAACAAATGTTTTTTCAGTACGTCTGCAAGCACTAGTATGCACATGTTCATTGCCTATTCTTTTCCAACATACCAACACCTCTCACACATAAAAACCCCATTTCGAATGCACAAATCCATATCTCTTCCCGACATTTTTTTCTCTTATTGATTAAATATTCTATTCACACACACACACAGACACAGACACAACAACACACACACACACACAAACACACACACACACACACACCACACACACACTTTGTGTTCTGATTTGCTTATAAAAAAAAACACTCTTGCTAAAGCTACTACTTTTCAGGGTTAAATAAAGCCCGTTTCAAAACATATTAAAAAAGTATTAAAACAGTAGCTTGATATCAAGGCCTTTCGCTAGTGACAAGAAAAAGCAAACAAACCCTTTAAAACAAAACCCAGATATGAGCCAACAAAATTATGTTAAAAAAAATACTTTGCAGAAAAAATCTCCGCTTAAACATGAAATTTGTCACAGATTCCTTTTAGAATAAGAATTAAAAAAACACATATGAACACGAAGACTTACACATCATGTCGATTACAAGGCAGCTCTCTTTAAAACAAAACAAACAAAAACAAACCACCTTCCCATGAAAACTAAAATCCCCATATCAATTATGTACTAAGATTTTTATAAACAAAATTAAATCCAGTGGAAAAAAAATGTTACACACAGAATAAGCCTCATCTCCGGAAAACACTACCCAGGAAAAACAATAACAAACTTTGGCCACTAGTGTGGGTTGATTACTACGCATGCACAATTCTCTCCCTTGCCAGCCACCTTCGACCCCTTACCCACAATTATTCTGAAAAAGAAGCCATATTGTTTAATTTATCTGAAGCGCCTCCTCCCCCTACCCCCTCTCTCCTACATTAGGTGAACATGAATTATACTTAAAACTTTATAGACTTGTATTATATTTTTTCTTGCGATGATTACTGTAAGACTATGCAGTAATCTCCCACCTGAAGATCACGGATGTGTTACCACCACAAGCTAATGATATTCCTGCTAAAGTTACCAGTCTGATAAGAATTTGTTGTCAAATATTTGTTCTGCATAAAAAAACACATTTTTAACAGAACCACAACACACACCACATACACACAACACACACACACACACACGTACACACAGGCACACTTTACCCACTACTGTAGCATTTATCTGTCATATAATTTTTCATCAGATGTGTTTATGTTAAACAGCATCAATTTGATAGCAAAAAAATGAGTTCTAAAGTTTTCCTACAATGCAAGGCATTACGATAATGTTTTAATTCAGTTTTTGTTGCCATGTTTTGAAATGACATTTGAAAATGAATTTACGAAATAACCCCATAAAGTCAAAAGCCAAACCCTTTCCTATACATATTTTACGCAGTACAATATCATAGACCCAATTTAAAAAACAACAACAACCCAACAACAAAACATTTCAATGGAATCTAAAATCTTCCGACAGCAATAAAACAAAAAATAGGGTCTTGCGCCCTTATTTCATTAAAACTAGAAAATCACACCAGATTTAGAAAAAAACCTAGACCAACAGTATTCCAAGTTGCCCACCTAAGCAAAAAGTAAAAAACAAAATTAAACGCCTTATTTGAGCATATTTGCACACAATGCAATCCCATACATCTATTGGCTCACATCCTAACCCATTATATGCCTAGACCATACGTATATATATTTACTTTTCAAGCCCATGTATTATAATAAAAAAATACATGAAATTGACAAACATCTTGTTCACATTTCATGTGAGAGTATGGTAATAGATTTAAAACAGTCTACCAATAAACATGCAAGCCTCGAATAAGCTGAAAACTTGACCAGTTTTTGATGACATTTGAATTTTTTTTTTCGAAAGAAAAAAAAACCCGTTGTATACACACTTTACGCACTACGATACAAATGACATTGCTGCCAATATCAAAGACCATGATAGGACCCAGATCCTTTTCCCATTTTTTCCCCTTATATAAAGTTTTTAAATCCTGGCAACATTAAACAACAAAAGCAATACAACATCGGAACTGCCGTGTTTCATTAAAAAAATATATATATATATAAAGGAGAGAGAAATCATGTCAGAAAAAAACATGCATTCTCTTCATCAACAGTCTTCCCCTCTCCTACTGTACCCTAACCAAACAAATTAATAAAAAAGCATCTTAGCAGCATGTCCTGCAAACACTGGTATGCACATGTGCATTACCTATTCTTTCGCACATACCACCACCTCTCCACATAAAACATTTCGCATGCATAAAGCCCATCTCTTTCGCTGGAAACTTTCTCTATAAGAAATATTCTATTCACACACAGACACAGACAGACACACACAGCACAGACACAGGCACAGACAGACAGACAGACACACCACCACCAACATTCACTAAGAATTGCCTTTACACTGCATTTTTGTTTACAAAACCCAATAAACATGCACTCGCACATTAAGACAACAACACGTGACTTTCACTGCTCTTACACTCATGGTAACTGAATACATGTATCCATCATAACTCCTGCATACAATCCTTCACACACACACCACACACAACACACAACCCACACACACAACCACACACACACACCACCACCACACCCACACACCAACACCTCCTAGAATCCCTGTTTACACTACCTAACTAGACATCTTCTACTCATTGTTTTAACACCCTTTCCTATGATGCATCTTTGCTACTCCTAATTCCCCATCCCCCCCCCCCCTCCTTACAAACCCCGAATTCCATACTCTATTCTATTCAAGATATTATCTAAGTTATACCAGCACCTTCAACCAGTTTAATTGCTTTTCTGTTTTACATTAGATAACAAGAAAAGAGCCTCTCTAACTTGTACAAGATAAAGCTTATTTACTTTTCAAACATACTATTTCACCGGCTAAAACATTCTAACCATGAATCACCCCTCTCCCTCTTCCTACATCTTCCTAAAATCTACCACCCCATAGCCTAAGAATAACTTGCCATAGTGCCAGCAATACCAATAATTTCCATCTGCCTTTTGTGTCCACATGAAGGGCCAGGGTTAAAGTTTCAGGGCAGGAGTTAAGGTTAGAGTTAAGGTTCAGGGGGTTAAGGTTAGTGTTAGTTTAGAGTTAACAAAAGCATTGGGGTTGTCATGCAAGTTGGCTAGCCTGCCTGTATGTTAGGGTGCCTGTGGACACAATGGCACACAGACGCAATGGTATGTAGAGCATAAGACACAATATATGGCATACTTTAAAATAAAATTATTGTTTACCTTGCAATGTACAAGCCCTATACCGACTATGTTTCGGTTTTTTTGCTGGGTTTTAGTTTTCTGATTTTCATCAAAGAATTTCCCCTTTGGTTATCAACCGTTACTTTTTTTTTTTTTTAACAATTTGTATTCTTTCAAAAAAAAAAAGCCCAAAATTAATAAATCCACAAGGAAGAAAAAAAGACCACACCTAAAACAAACTGTATTAAAAAAAAACTACCAGCCAGTCCTTTTATTATCACCGATTCGAAAGTACAACCTATCCCCCCTTCCCTCCTTCCAATACCCTTTCCCCTTAATTACCTTTCCTATTGAACTTGATTCCTCTCCTCACTACTACTGTCTATAAACACACACACACACACACACACACACACACACACACACACACACCACACACACACACACACACTATCAGCACATATTCGTGTAAATACAGTTTCTGCTTTAAAAAGTGCGAAGGCACCACATTATATTACTGGTAGTTACACAAAACCAATGATATATCAACTAAGTTTTGTACCAAAAGTATTTTGTCCCAACGACCTGTTGATCTGACATAAGTAACCATCAAAAACTTTTAAAAAGCGTCCTTAATTATTACTAGTCCCACACTGGTTTTTAGGGAACAGCCTTTTTCTTTGCCTATCATTGCTTCTAATTCAGAAAAGAACCAACTTTCCTCTGAAAAACGATCTCGCCGGTTACATCCTTTTCATACAATCAGATCTGCATCATAAAAAGAAAAAAACCCAACAACAACAAAAAACACCAATCTCATAAAAACTATCGCAGTAAAAAATAGTTCCAGTCCAGACTGAAATTTACCAAGGAATCGAAAATCAAATTTTGTCCTACGGGCATCACATAATATAAAGCGCCAAGATATATCAGCTATCACATAAACAGAAACTATAGCTAATTCTTACAAGTATAAAGAATAGCATAAGAGTATTGTCTTATCCTTTGATCTTATTCGTTATAAAAAGATACTCGTACAGAAACGCGACAGCCCTGTAACAGCGCGCAGTAGAGCAAGACCGTTTTAAAATGTAAAAAAAAACAACTGTATTAAGATGCGTAACATTATCGCCAGTCTTGAAAACATGGACTAGCTGTTTTTTTTCCTGAATAATAGTTATTTGATCTTATCAAAATTTCAAAAATGAATAAAACCCCATAATACAACTAGTCTTAAAACACTCAGTAAGGAATGTTTGGACACAAATTGTTTCCTTCCACCAGTCATTTGACTTCTTCACAAAGATTTAAAGCGCAAAAAGGAGAAAAATTCGGGATTCTCAAAAAATTTTTTTAACATGTTTTCAGCCCGATTAGTGAATCCTATGTCGGGCTAACGATATTTCTGATCTAATCTTGTAATCAGTCATTGGATCAAAAAAAAATCGCACCACAAATGCAAACTGTTGTTAACCTTACCAGCATAAAGAAGCAGAGTATTGCTATCATTATTTGATTTTCATTTAGCAAACGTACAGGGGAAGATAACCAAGTCGGATTCGAGTGACCAAAAGCTGTAAAACTAAAGAAAAAACAAACTAAAAAACTGCCGACAAATCACAGCCGATTCCAACGCATCGAAGTGCCTTTTATAACAAGATAAGTTATTTCCCAACAATCAGATTCATAAAAAAAATCACGCGCTTTTAACCAGGCATCCTTTTTGCCCTTGATATGCCCCACCCTTCAGACAACTGCAGCCATGACTTGTGGTTGTGGCCGTTTGACTTCAATCTATTGGTTCCACCAAGTCGTGGGTTTGAATCTCGGCGGCGTCTGGTGAATCAAGGGAAGGAATTTTAAAAATCTCTCAGGTCAACTTCAAGTACAGACCTGCCAGTGTCTAAATTCCCTTCCGAGTACATGCAGAGGGTCAAGTATGCGCGTTAAAGATCCCGTAATTCAAAACAGCCCTCGAAGGGTTACGGAAACAGAAACATACTCAGCAGACATCCTCGAAGTCGGAATGCAGCGACCGTCATGGTAGGTGTAACAGTGGCATATGCAAAATCTCACCATTGGTGAACATGGAGCTCTAGGCGAGTAACTACACCCCTCCCCCCAAAAAAAACAACAACAAAAAATGCCCAGCTTAGATTTCTATTCAATTCTACCGACAGTTACCAAATGGTAAACCATTTCAACACACAAATAGAAACATTCAGTTCATATTCAATCTTAATTCAACTATCCGTCAACAATGTAAAAAATCAACTGCCTCCATCGCCGCTATCAACGGTAGGAGCTCCACTCCATGCTACCAGTGTTCGCCATCATTGTCTGTGCCCAGTTTTACCATGTCCTGTAGTCTTCCCAGGCCACTGACCTGGCGATGTTGTTGGCAATGTTTTCTTTTGTGAACTGTTCCTGTTCATGTTTTGTAACAGGTTTTGTCCCAAGTTTGTTAGCCGCGAAAAACTGCTTCACAAAATAGTGACGTTCTGTTCCGTGATAACAACGATCTTTTCAATGTCCAGGTTTTTTTTTTTAATCCTCCTCGATGATTGCAGGTGTCGTCCTCTCGATGTTTCCAGGCGTCGTTTTCTTGATGATTGCAGGTGTCTTATGATTGCAGGTGTCTTCTCGATGATTGCAGGTGTCTTGATAATTGTGGGTGTTTTCTTGATTGTGGGTGTTTTCTTGATGATTGTGGGTGTTCTGTTCTTGATGATTTGGGTGTTTTCGTGATGATTGTGGGTGTCGCTCGATGATTGTGGGTGTCGCTCAATGATTGTGGGTGTCACTCGATGATTGTGGGTGTCACTCGATGATTGAGGGTGTCACTCGATGATTGTGGGTGTCACTCGATGATTGTAGGTGTCGCTCGATGATTGTGGGTGTCGCTCTCAACTGCAGAGTCCTTCACTGTGGTCACTTTGATGACTGGTTAGCCTGTAACGGGAGTGGTGTCCTTAGTAACTTTGATGATCCTCTGTGTGTGGTGTTGTGTGTGTGTGTGTGTGTGTGTGTGTGGTGTGTGTGTGTGTGTGTGTGTGTGTGTGTGTGTGTGTGTGTGTGTGAGAGTGAGTGAGTGGAGTGAGTGTGTGTGTGTGAGTGAGTGAGAATGTCAGTGTGTGTTGGTGTGTGTGAGTGATGTGAGTGTAAGTGTGAGTGTGAGTGTGTGTGTGTGTGTGTGTGTGTGTTTTGTGTATATAGGTGAGGAGAGGTGGGGAGAGAGGGAGAGGGAGAGAGGGAGGAGGAGGGAGAGAGAGAGAGAGAGAGAGAGAGGAGGAGAGAGAGAGAGGAGAGAGAGAGAGAGAGAGAGAGAGAGAGAGAGAGAGAGAGAGAGAGAGAGAGAGAGAGAGAGAGAGAAGACAAGAGCAGAGCAGACAGAAGACAGGACAGACAGGACCGACAGACCGACACACCGACCGACCGACCGACACAGAGAGAGAGAGAGAGAGAGAGGAGGAGAGAGAGAGAGAGAGAGAGAGAGAGAGAGAGAGAGAGAGAGAGAGAGAGAAGAGAGAGAGAGAGAGAGAGAGAGAGAGAGACTATGTGTGTTTAGGAAAGCTATTCTTTTCCTTCTGAAAATATCCAAGCAGCATTGAAAGCACTGTTATACTTTTTATTTTTACTGTTTTTCACTGAAATGTACTTTCTTCATCGCTTATTATCTAATATCTTACAATGGCCTACTCTTACGAAAAAAGAGAACTGGATTTAAGGTGTTTGCAAGATGTTCTGTGTGCGTTCGCACACGTGGCCTCGGTTTATACTCTCATCCGAAGGACTTTTGGGGGAGAAGGACTTTTGGGGGAGTGGAGTCGGTACTGATGTTAGCTCCAGGAGAAAAATCCCCTCGACCGGGAATCTTACTCGGGTCGTCATATTGCGAGCGCAATGTTCTGACCACTAGGCTATCCCGAAAAAAAAGAACTGAAAGCAAAAATACACACACCTTACACAGTTTTCAGATATGACAGGTTATGATGACTGTCATCACGCTGGTCAGGACACAGGCCTTTCGTTCCAACCCCACAGATCCTGAAATAAATAAATTTATTATTAGAAAGACTGACAACTTCACTTTTATTGCCTCCGATATTGACGATTGAAGTTCATTACTTAAATTTAACTGACCATGCTTGTTTGACAAATTTAATCTGCCATGCTTCTTTGACAGATTAAAGACAAATTTGATTCACGATGTTTTTTTTTTTTTTTTTAACCATGACAGTCACATTTCACTAGTTTGTTCAAATTGTAATGCAGTGCGGTTATAGTGCTGAACACAAAACTCCCAGAAGTCGGAATGCAGCTATCTAAGTGGTGGTGGTGGTGGGGGGGGGATGATTGCATATGCATAAATCTCGCCATTGGTTAACCTGTAGCTGAGAAAAACCAAAAAATTAAAAAAAACAAACTCGTAAACACAAAGGCAAAGACCCTGACGTTATTCTAATTACATGCACTGCTTCAGTACAATTTACAAATAATTTGCGAACAAGGTATCTTTCAACACAGGACGACACTCCTCCCATTCCAGATAATAAAGGCTGACGTATCTTCAGTGATCAAAAATCACAAGTTCTTTACAAGTAACGAACCTAAGTGACACGTGCCTCAAGAGAACATGAACTCCCCTGCACCCCCCCCACCCCCCAAAAAAAAGAGAAAAAAAGCTTTATCCCAAATAAGGTTCAACAAAGATGCTCAACCGTAGCTGTATAATTCTTAATATACTTACACATGTCAGGACGTCAAAGGGTGAAGTCCTCCGATGATGGCCCAACTCCTGGACTTCCAGATGATCCACAAGATGACCCACCCCCGTTAAGGACCCGTGTTAAGTAAAGGAAGTGAACGACGAATAAAGACAGGAAATATTAACCTTTCAGGGATAACGGAGTTACGATCGCGACCTCGGTCTCGGAACCTTTGTAGGTGGTGGTGTTTTCGGACACCAAGACGTAGGTGGTGGTGTTTTCGGACACCAAGACGTTGTAGGTGGTGGTGTTTTCGGACACCAAGACGTTTGTAGGTGGTGGTGTTTTCGGACACCAAGACGTAGGTGGTGGTGTTTTCGGATACCAAGACGTTGTAGGTGGTGGTGTTTTCGGATACCAAGACGTAGGTAGTGGTGTTTTCGGACACGAAGCTTTTGTAGGTGGTGTTTTTGGACGGAAACGTTTCAGTTGGTGGTGTTTTCGGACACCAGGATCACTTGTCACCTTGATTTCTTTGGCCTCCTGCATAAATTACCTCACTTGTTTAGTTTACTTTTTATTTTATTTTGTTTTTTTCCGTTTGTTTCCTGTTTTGTTTATTTCTATCCAGTTTAGTTTTGCTAAGTTTAGTTTTATCAAGTTTAATTCTATTTTCTTTTAGATTTTTATCTAAGTTTAATCTAACTTTAGTTTCGTTTCATTTCTTTATTTTATATTTTATTCTATCTTTTATTTATTTATTTTATTTTATTCTATTTTCCTTTATCAAATTTCACATGATTTTGTTTTTTCTACATTTTTAGCAAGAAGTACCAAAGAAATCAGAAGTGGCCCAGTGATCCTTTGAAGGCAAACGGAAAGGACACTCGTCAAACGACAGAGAGAGCAGCATCGAAAGAAAATTCCAGGGGGGGGGGGGGTTACATTCGGTTCGAGACGATGGGGGGGGGGGGGGGGGGCGCGGGGCGAGGGGATGTACAGGCCAAACCCGAACTCTTTCCTTGAGTGAGCATTGTCAATGTCACATGCCGAAGTCGGAAAAATGTGAAAGAATAACGGTATATCCCCATCCTGAAGACTTTAACAAGGAACGTCTTCATGTTTCCGATCCCGAGAAAAAGCTCAAGCGAAGGGCGATTTTTTTTTCTCTAAAAAATTTTTTCCTGTCAGGTACCCTTCATTCCCTCCCCTTTACCAACACGGGCCTAACAAGGTCGAATCATGTGTATATAATGCGTCTGACAGACTCATGGTGCTTATGGTGAGAGGGTCTAAGATTGACGCAAATGTCTGGAAAAAACCCACAGAAATGTGATCAAAGCGTATTATGACATTGTCGCACTTATTTATGCGCTCACACGCGCACGTGTGTGTGTGTGTGTGTGTGTGTGTGTGTGTGTGTGTGTGTGTGTGTGTGTGTGTGTGTGTGTGTTTAAGTGTGCCCAAGCCTGTATATTGTGTATTATGAAATGTCACACAATCTACGTAAAACTTATTAATGTGGGTAAAATAAATAGATTCGAGGAAACGAAGGGAAGAGAGGAAAGGCTGTTATCCTTTAAAATAAAAACAACAAAAGGACACACACACACGCACAGAGAGAGAGGGAGAGAGAGAGAAAGAGGGAGAGAGAGAGGGAGAGAGAGAGGGAGAGGGAGGGAGAGAGAGAGAGAGAGAGAGAGAGAGAGAGAGAGAGAGAGAGAGAGAGAGAGAGAGAGAGAGAGAGAGAGAGAGAGAGAGGAGAGAGAAGAGAAGAGGAGAGAGAGAGAGAGAGAGAGATGAGAGAGGGGGGGGGGGGGGGGGGGGAAAGAAAGAAAGAAAGAGAGAAGGAGAGAGAGAGAGAGAGGGGGGCAAGGCAAGGCAAGGCAAGGCAAGGCAAGGCAAGGCAAAGTATTTTATTCGAGGAGGAGAGAGAGAGAGAGAGAGAGAGAGAGAGAGAGAGAGAGAGAGAGAGAGAGAGAGAGAGAGAGAGAGGAGAGAGGAGGAAAGAGAGAGAGAGAGAGAGAGAGAGAGAGAGAGAGAGAGAGAGAGAGAGAGAGAGAGAGGAGAGAGAGAGAGAGAGAGAAGAGAGAGAGAGAGAGAGAAGAGAGAGAGAGAAGAGAGAGAGAGAGAGAGAGAGAGAGAGAGAGAGAGAGAGAGAGAGAGAGAGAGAGAGAGAGAGAGAGTTAATAATAATAATAATACATACCTCAAAACATAATAAATAGAATAAAATAAATAAATAGATAAAATAAATAATAAATAAATAAAGTAGGAAAGTAGTAAAGTCAAGTCATGGGAGAGGGAGCATACTGAAATCCCGCCCCACCATGATGATCTGTACAACATTTTGAAACCGAGAACATATTCAAAATGCTGTTACCTCTCTCGCTTTTAAGTGTTTTTTTTTTTTTTTCCTTTTCGTTTCTTACTTATACCTCTGAGATTCACTAATAGTAAGATTTTGCGTATGCAACTGTTCGCTCACCAGTAAGATAACCGCATTCCAACTTCGAGAGCGATATCTAAACAGGACACCCAATATGCATGCATTTTTTAAAACAAAAGTTTGTCACCCATTCTTACTGGCAGGCCATGGCGTACTCTTTCAGATGGCAAGACGGGTTTTGAAGTGTGTGCATGATGTTCTATGTGCGTTTGTACACGGGACGTGGATTTCTCTTGGTCTCATCTGAAGGACATAGGGGAAAGGGGGTCGGTACGGAAATTCCTTCGAATAGTTATTTCTGTGGTGGCTTAAACCTGTGCCTTCAGATAGCAAGCTGAACGCTCTAACCATTTTAGCTAGTATGGAACATAAACATGACTAACAAAACTTACTGTATCTTCAGGTCAGAAGGGACGCGAAGGAACGACGATGCACAGGTCTTATTAAATTGTAGTTGTCACAGCGAAACACTTATCGTTCTTTTTCTTCTCTCTGGTGGTTCGCTAAAGAAACGGGCTGTAGTATCAAATCTATTTTTCAGGCCACTATCAGGCAAGTTGAATCTGGTGGCACTCATCATCCCTCTCTAGATATACGGCACATGCAGGGTGTTCTATGCTTCTCTAACTGAAGACTGACATGAATGGCGGGAATCTTTGAAGTACCTAGTTGCTCTGCTGCTTGTGCACACGAACATGTTTATGTCGTCGAAAACCAAGTGAAGTGTCAGCTGAGCGATATATCGTCTCACCCTTCCAGAGTTAGTTTGCTCGTGCATCACGGAACAAAAGTGCTCACGATCGTGACGTCTTGCCACACGTCATAAGCTCATGGCGTTCTCTCTCTCTCTCTCTCTCTCTCTTCTGGGCATGAGATTATAAGCCTAGTGGTTAGAGTGTTGCGCATTGCACAAGTGGCTTGCTGACATGGGATTGAATCCCGTTTAAGGGACTTTTCCCCCTGGAGTTAGCATCTATGCCGACATCCCTTTCCCAAAAAGTCCCTTGGATGGGACTATAAAGCGAGGTCCTGTGTGCAAACGCACGCAGAACATCTTGCGCTTACGTCAAAGACATGTTCCGCTTTTTTGAAGAGTAGGCCATTGTGTACCGGTGGGAACAGATAAAAAAAATTACAAAAATAAGCATGCGCAAGGAGACTGAATGGAAAAGGGCACATGTGTGTTTATTCCATTATCCTCGAAACCCCCCCCCAAAATAAAAACAACAAGCAAAACATGCGAAAAGAAAGAAAAGAAATGAAGGGATCGAAAGATAAAAGGGAAAAAAAAGAGGGAGAACAGAAAGAAAACAAGAAAGCAGAAACCAGCTACTCCCCCACCCAACGTATCCAATCCAATCCACTCTTTGATTTGTCAATATAAATGCTGACAGGATGACAGAGCCGCAGATCAACAGACAAAATAAAGTAAAATAGAGAGAAAAAGAAACGGACAAAAAACAGAAAAAGATATGAAGGACAATAAGAAAAAACAAAAATTGATGATACGAAGTCGGGGAAGGGAAGAGAAAAGAAAAAAAAGGACAGTGAAGAGAAGAAGAAGAAGAAGAAGAAGAAGAAGAGAAGAAGAAGAAGAAGAAGAAGAAGAAGAGAAGAAGAAGAAGAAGCAGCAGCAGCTGATAGTGATGATGATGACGATGATGATGATGATGATGATGATGATGATGATGAGAGGAGGAGGAGGAGGAGGAGGAGGAGGAGGAGGAATATGATTGTGATGATGTTTACTACTACTACTACTACTACTACTACTACTACTACTACTACTACTACTACTACTACTACTACTACTACTACTACTACTACTACTACTACTACTACTACTACTCCAAGCGATAACAATCAGAAAACAAGATGGAAACAATAACAGAAGCAGCACTAGTATCACAACACATTCGGAGGGAGAGGGGGGGGGGGTGAAATACAAGAAAAACAAAATAAGAACAAAGAAAACAAAGAAAGCAATCTATTCCAGTTAAAAAAAACAACAACAGGATATCAGAAGTGTCCAATTTCGAAAGCACTCAAGAACTTTTGTTCTGAAATAGAAAGTGGCTCTTGCTGACGAATATTGTCTTTTAAAGAAACAAAAAAGAAACACCCAAAAAAGACAACGATATATCAGTTTACAATAACTATAGAACGCACCCTATGTACTTTCCAAGGACACTTCTGTTTTTTTGTTTCTATTCCTGCTTTTCACATTATCTGCGTGCGCGCTGGGCGCGCGCGCGCGCGCGCGGCGGTGCGTGTGTGTGTGTGTGTATGTGTGTGTGTGTGTGTGTGTGTGTGTGTGTGTGTGTGTGTGTGTGTGTGTGTGTGTATAGGCCTGTGTGTGTGTGTGCGTGCGCACGCTCGCGCGCGCGCGTGTGTGTATAGGCCTGTGTGTGTGTATGTGTGTGTGTGTGTGTGTGTGTGTGTGTGTGTGTGTGTGTGTGTGTGTGTGTGTGTGTGTGTCCCCCATCTCTCTCTCCACGTGTCTAATTCTCTGTCTCAGTTTCTGTCTGTCTGTCTGTATGCATATCTGTTTGTCTACCTCCATCTCTCTGTGTCTCTGTCTCTGTGTCTCCGTCTGTCTGTCTGTCTGTCTGTGCGTCTGTCTGTCTGTCTGTGCGTCTGACTGTCTGTCTGTCTGTCTGTCTGTCTGTCTGTCTGTCTGTCTGTCTGTCTGTCTGTCTGTCTCTCTCTCTCTCTCTCTCTCTCTCTCTCTCTCTCCTCTCTCTCTCTCTCTCTCTCTCTCTCTCTCTCTCTCCTCTCTCTCTCTCTCTCTCTCTCTCTCTCTCTCTCGGCCGGAATTTTCTTCTTACAAAAAGTCGACAGACGTCAGAAATGAGGATTGTCCTACAGTGGTACCCTTGGGTTGACAGGTAATTTGGAAATCAAGTAAATGGTAAAATCGTGGCTGTTGACATAATTATGAATCGGTGTAGGAAAAAAAACACACACTTCCCTTTTCTCTTTTTACCCCTGCAGTATATTGTTAGAGGTTGTCCTTAAAGATATAGTTTGAACGAGTACCCTGGCCGGCTTTCAAAAAAGGACCCTCCCCCAAAAAACAGAACCAACAAACATACCTACAAACAAAATAGCCAGCAAGAATCACACAAAGTTGATGACAATTTAGAACAAACTAATAAAGAAAGAATCGGGCGGGACTCTATATTAGTTATGGTTCCATTTCTTGCTCCTGCTGTATTTTTGTTTGCTTATATTGTATAAAGTTTACAGAACCAAAGGGACTGATGGTTGAAACCAGTTAAAAGCAAGGTCTATCCCGTAGACCAGTATACCGTTTGGGCACCACTGCAGACTTTTCAACCAGCTTCCTCCAAAAGTTTCAGTCATGCCCCGATCTATCCTAGGGGTACAAATTGGTGGTAGGGTATACTTCAAAGTTCTTGCACCAGGAAAAACCCTTACTTACGACAACAGTGCCAAGGAAAAACACCCGCTAAACCAAACTTCCCTACAGCCAGTACACAATGGCGCCGTCTGTAGCTAGTCAAGGCAGACAGTCTGGGTTCTAGAACTAAGCAGGCGACAGGTAATACCATTCTCTGGAACCGGTGTCATCCCTTCAATGCACCCAGCGGTCTGTTAATCTGGGATTGGACAGTCTATGCTGTCGTGCAGCATTTGTCGGGTGAATGAGTTCTTTTTCTGTAGGTGCTGAGATGTGTGTTTAAGAGATTTTACTTTTTTGTGCTGAGCTGACGAAAATGAGGGTTAAATTGTGTGGAAGTATAAGATAATTGTCTGTTATAATATCAGTTTTGGAAAAATACCCCCTAAAACAACAAAAAAATACTGCTTTAAAAAATAATGCAAATTTCAGTGTTTAAGTTTTTGTAGGACGGTTTCTTGTTATTTTCTTTTTCCAATTTTTTTTCTCTTTGTTGTGTGTGTGGGGGGGTGGTGGGGGGGGGGGTCATTTTTGTTTGTTGTTTGTTTGTTTGTTCTTTGGATGGAAACTCAACGTTTCCTAGAAAGTTTCAAATTTCAATTATATCTAATTGTCATATCAGACACAATTGTTTTCGTTTTGAAATTTCATCGCTGTATGATTCATTTTTTCAATCGTTGTATCCGATTAAAAGCAGGCACGTTGAAAAACACGCATACATGTATACTTGCGTACACTTACGCCCGCATTGCTACACACACAAACACACACACATATACACACACAGATATACACACACACTCATACACACACACAGATACACACACACACATACACACACACACGTGCTCGCTCACGCGGGCACGTCGACACGCACACATGTACGGCGCGTGCGCGCTATACACAGAGAGACCAATACAGAGACACAAGGGTAAAATCAACAAAGTTAGAGACATAGACAGAGAGACATTATTTTTGAAAGGTTATTCAGTACAAAACTTTGTTAATTGAAAACGTCTCTTTTTACGATGGTTTTCTGAAGTTCAGTACTCTTGACAAAATCCGAAAGATCTTTCTTTTATTTTTCTGATACTTTTTCTTGGATCTGGTAATTAAAAAAAAACTTAGGTAGAGAGCTTTTATAACCCAAATACAATTACAAAGAAAGCAAGCGATAAAGAGGGGAAAAAGACAAACAAAGAACAAAGAAAATATTTGAATATGTTAGTCCACAAAAAAGTATAGTAATTAAGCACGCAAAAAGATGTCCGTCTAATCAACAAACACACCGATGGTGGGTACAGTCAGACGGGGACAGACGGACAGACAAAACAGTCATGACAGTCGAATAAACAAAAAACGTAACATATACTGATGTATTATCACGCTCAAGTTTTAATTTGCAAAAGCTGCCAGCATCATTTTTTTTTGTACTGTAACTTGAAACTTGTCAATAATCATATTGTGTTTGAAACGAGATATAGCTACGTGTGTGTGCGTGTGTGTGTGAGTGTGTGTGTGTGTGTGTGTGTGTGTGTGTGTGTGGTGTGTGTGTGTGTGTGTGTGTGTGTGTACGTGTGTGTGTGCGTGCGTACGTGTGTGTGTCTGTGTGTTGCGTGCGTACGTGTGTGTGTGCGTGCGTACGTTCGATTCATTTTACGTCTTTTCACAAAATGTGATATTAGACATTTAAAAAAAAAAAAAAAAAAAAAAAGTGTAGGTGTGTGAGTGTGTGTGTATGTAGGGAGGGGGCGGGGGTAGGAGGAGGAGTTTTGGAAGTGGGGAAGTGGGTTAGTTCACTTAATCTACACAGAACATTTAAGAAAAAAAAAGTAAAATAAAATAACAAAAATTTACAAAATTCTGAATCAGATAGTAAAATCCACAATAAAGTATAGAATTAAGCACGACAAAAAGACTCTCTACAACAAACACAACCAAGTGAGACAGTCTAGACAACAGACAAGAAATACTATGAAGTCGAATAAACAAATAAAGTAACATATACGGTTTACAGTCAGTTGATTTGCAAAAGATACCTCGCATGATCACTATATTTGTATGTAAACTTGAAACTTTTCAATCACATCATATTTTTGAAACAGTTAACTAGTGTATTGTAGTGCCCTATTTTGTGTTTAGTTTTTGTCTGGTGAGAACTTTGTCTGTTATAATTGTGTGTATTATGTGTGCGTACGTGTGTGTGTCTGTGTGTGCATGCGTGCGTGCGTGTGTGTGTGCGTGCGTGTGCGTGCGTGCGTGCGTACGTGCGTGGATGCGTGCGTGTGTGTTTGTCTGTCTATCTACCTCTATCTCTGTGATTACTCCTCTCTCTCTCTGTCTTTGTGTCTATCTCTGTGTCTCTCTCTGTGTCTTTGTGTCTTCTTGTGTCTCTCTGTGTGTCTTTGTGTCTATCTCTGTGTCTTTATGTCTTCTCAGTGTTTCTCTCTCTCATTGTCTGGTCCCCACCACGTCTCTCTCTCTCTCTCTCTCTCTCTCTCTCTCTCTCTCTCTCTCTCTCTCTCTCTCTCTCTCTCTCTCTCTCTCTCTCTCTCTCTCTCTCTCTCTCTCCTCAAAATAAGAATATAGCAAAAACAACAAAACAAACCAAAAACAAACCCCACACAACTAATTAGGCCAATAATGTCCTCGATAATATTACTCTGCTCGATAGAAACTGGAAACTCCCAAACCAATCTGAAAGTCTGTACCGATACTAATCCTCAGAACTTCCCAGACTATTGGAACGCTGTAAACTACGTTCATGACCCTTGAGGGAAATCTATTTGTTTTTAGTCAGCTATTAGATACACTGATGAACCGATCTCGGTCAAACCTAACCCATTTTGATTGTACCATTACTCATGATGACTGACACTATTGCTATTGGGGGTTCGAGTGACTGAGTGGGTAGTAGACTGTCAGATGCTTGATCTAAGGGTCACGGATTTGAACCTCATTGCTGTCGGACCATGTTAGTAAAAGACTATCTCTGACTGACACTAATTGCTATGTGGGGGTCTGAGTGACTGAGTGGGTAGACTGTCAGATGCTTGGTCTTAAGGGTCACGGGTTTGAACCTCATTGCTGTCGGCCAGTTTGATAAAAGACTATCTTTTTTTGGAACCAATCTGTATGAAAACTCTGTGTGTGTGTCTTGTCTTTCGGATGGAACTTTAAAACCGAAATCTTATGCCTAACCACGTGCACAGACATTTTGCACACAGGAAAAATTCCATTTCAAGAGGATGGTAAGTTCACCCAGCTGAAAAGGGGTACACGCCCTCTTTAGGGCCAGGGAAGGAAAAGCAGGGAGGGAGAGGAGATGGGCGTCAGTCTCAAGATGCTGCCCCCTATTGTATTGCGTTTCATGGTATGGGGATATATAGCATAGCAAAGCGTAGTAGAGCATAGCCTAGTGCAGTGTAATGTAACTTAACATAGCATAACATAGTGTGATGGGGTGGTAAGTAGATTACTTCCCATGAAGTCAGAGCCCTTTGCAGCGTTGTGTTACTAAATCGGGACACACCTGTGCGATGCTCTGTTTCCTTGGGTGGTGGCCGAAAGCCCTCCATTGCATTCACTTCGCCTTCATGGTGAAAGGTAAAATTTATGCAACTTCTTTTAAGAGGTCACATCCCAACTGGCTAGTTACACCCGGCTGAGAAGCCGTGCAAAGATGGGATATCAAAATTGTCCACTCTGTTACAATAGTATGGCATAGAACAGCATTGTAAAGTACAGTAGAGCCCTAGTTGTCTTGTCCTGCTTTACAACAGCTATAGGCACAGGAGCGTTTTAATATGTAAATAGACTTAAACGCGAAGAGGGCTTCGTCACATGATAGTGCTATTTTCTTCCCTTCTCTGGTATACTTTTATCTTATTATAACAATATCCTCTTCTAAAGAACTTTGCCAAGTTTATTTCTTTGGTTGCCGAAATTCCTTTCACAAGAGAAAAATGCAAGTGGCATATGGATTCAAAGGGAATCGAAGCTGTTACCCTCTCTTCCTATATGAGTGTATTACCGTTATACCTACGACCCATGTTTTAACTTAATACCGTTATACCATCGATCCATGTTTCTTGGTTTTAAGTTTAGAAGTATTGTGGGAAGTACTAGTTTTCTGTGCTGCTACTGATAGTCATGGGTTCACTTGAGTACGTTTTTATAGAGTTTGAATTTTGAGGGGGCTCATTGTTTGATTGCATCACTACTTAGGCAACAGTTTCACGTCGTCTTAGAGGTTCAAGTCATTCAGATGAGAATGAATAAATATTGGTTATAAATAGTTCTACACCACAGTTAAACTAGAGCGATGTTCTACTATGCGAGTAAATGTGCAAAAGTGTGTGTGTGTGGTGACATTTTAACGTCTACCCACGAACAAGTGATTCTAGACTGGATAAGGGAAGGTGATAAGGTGAATATTAGTGTTGAATGAATAACACACAAAAAAACATTGTCCATGAGAAAGACATCGAACTGCACCTACAAAAAGACACAGGAAAAAGAGATCAATTGGAGTAAGCTCGATGAATGCATGGTGTGTGTATGTATGTATATATGAATATATATTTTTTATATGCATATATATTTGTGTGTATGTATGTATAAATAAATGTGATGTGCATTTGGTCATTAAACCATCCTTGAGAAAGGTGTAAGCCGAAATATCGGGAAAGTTTGAATGTACTTGTTATCTCTTTGTTGGCATGACATTCAATAATATATAGATATGTGTAAATTTTGAAAAATATAATGGAGAAAACAAGTGCAGGTAACCAATTACAACTTCATTTCATCATAGAGTTGATACTCTTCTAAAGTTGAATTAAAAAACAAAAACAATCAAATAAAAACCACTATAAGATAAATGTCTTTGAAGGCAGCATTTGGGAATTATTGAGTAATGTCTTTGAAGGCAGTTATTTGGGTATTATTGAGTAAAGACCATGATTTGGGCCTGACCTGATTTGAGTTTCGGCTCCTGGTTGAGCACTCTTCTGAGGTCCCGGTAGTGTTTGTAACTTCACTCACCCTCTGTGGTAAGAGCAAGACACTTTTTTAGAATTCAGAAGTGTCCATTGCAGCCCTAGCAATAGGTAAATATTCCTGTGGCCTACCACTGCTGCCAGTAAAAGATGAAAATAAAAAGAGAAAGAAACTATGTTTGGAAAAAATTGTTGTAAAAAAACTGAGTATACAAGAAAATATGCACCTAATGAATCTTTGTGCCTTATGTTCGGGGATCCTTTATAAGAAAGGATGCAAGGGAGATCATAAAGTCCGTACCCAGCTGACAGGCTAATCCCAGCTGGATAACAATGATAACCCAAACATTACTAGTCACTTTCAGTGCTGGCACAGGCAGTAGAAGTTGAAGAAAAATGGCCTTTACTTGGATCTCAAAGAGATACTATTCTCCACTTAACCAATCATATAATTGAGAAAATATAGTGGAGAAGAACAAGTGCAGGTAACCAGTTACAACTACATTCTCATCATAGATTTGATGTTATTCAAAAATTAAATAAAAAAAACAAAAACAAAAAACAAACAATAAACACTATAAGATAAAAGTCTTTGAAGGCAGCTTTGGGGAAATTATTGAGTAAGGACCATGTTTTGGGCCTGACCTGACTCGAGTTTTGTGTGTGTGTGGTGTGTGTGTGTGTGTGTGTGTGTGTGTGTGTGTGTGTGTGTGTGTGTGTGTGTGTGTGTGTGTGTGTGTGCGTGCGTGAGTGATAAGCTTACATTTGCAATGAACTTCCTATGCAACGATAAAGAATTCTGAAATGTCAGAATGTACACTCTGTCTGTCTCTGTCTGTCTGTGTCTGTGTTGGTCTGTCTCTGTCTCTGTCTCTGTCGCTGTCTCTCTCTCTTCAGAATAGCATGGGTGACTAACCTTTTCTTGAAAGTTGTATAACTTTCTAACAAATCAGACAGTCTGAAAAATCAATCATTTTGATTTTCTTGTCCAGACAAACACGTCTTCGTAAATCTTATTCACGAAGATTCTTGGAAGAAGAAGAAGAAGAAGAAGAAGAAGAAGAAGAAGAAGAAGAAGAAGAAGAAGAAGAAGAAAAAAACAGCGCATACAAGGATCTCAGTACTCTTTGAGTGGAGAGAGAGAGAGAGAGAGAGAGAGAGAGAGAGAGAGGGAGAGAGAGAGAGAGAGAGAGAGAGAGAGAGAGAGAGAGAGAGAGAGAGGAGATGAGAGAGAGAGAGAGAGAGAGAGAGAGAGAGAGAGAGAGAGAGAGAGAGAGAGAGAGAGAGAGAGATATCTTCGAATGTTCCGAGTAAAAGAAAAACAACTAAAAACCGATTACAGAGTGCGTGGTATCACCGTTTAGACTGACACTTCCAGTCTTTTAATACACTTTAACACGGAATGACGTGGGATCATCGCGTGCATTCAGAATTGGGCATTCCAGCTGACTGTCTGTACTGCTAGTATTAGTCATACCTATATACCCAGGCCATGGCCACACTCAGAGACACTGAACAAGATCATTCAGTGCGTTTCTTAGTAGGGAGGATTGCTTGCG
>CM060324.1:30911442-30913942 GCA_030674155.1 Stramonita haemastoma
AAAACAAAGTGAAAGAGAGCAAGCAGTTACAAACAAAAACAAAAAAAAAACAAACCCAGAAAAAGCACGAAAAATGAACACAAAAAATACACAAACTAGAAAAGAAAAGAAGAGAAATAAACAAATAAAGAGATTTCCATTTCTTTACATGTTATATAGTTTGTATCAAACTTAGAAAAAAGAAACAAACAAATCTGGGTTTTTTTTAATCATATGCTAAAAGCAATTTTCAGCTAAAAACAAAAAAATAAACCAGCAATTTTCTATTTTTATGTTGTTGTTTTTTTAAACAAAACGGAGAAATACAGAGAGCAAATTTATATCAAAAGACCTTTGGACAGTTTGCAAAAACAAACAAACAAACAAACAAAAAACAGAAAAGAAAATCTGAATTGTTTTCTGTTTCGAACAAATTGGTTTAGAAGATGGAAGTTTGAGAGCAAGAGAGATCCAAAAGGAGAAAACATTGCATTGATAAAAAAAACAACAACCAAACAACTCTCACAAAAAAAACAACTATCAACAACAAAAACAGAACATTTCCTCCTGAAAGACAACAACACACACACACACACACACACACACACACACACACACACACACACACACACACACACACACTCGCACGTACGCACGACGCATACACACACACACACACACACACACACACACACATGCACGCACGTATGCACACACACACACACACCACACACACACACACACGCACACACACACACACACACACACCACACACACACACACACACACACACGAACGCACACACACCACCACACACACACACACACACACACACACACACACACACACACACAACACACACACACACACACACACCACCACACACACACACACACAACACACACCACACGCACGTGAGTAAAGGAATGCTTGGAAACTGAAAGAATGCTGTATAGAGGTTTCCTCTCTATCACATAAAACAAAAACTGTAAGCTATTTTCAAACTGAGAGTTAGCTGATTACCAGTCTGATTACTTTGCAACTTTGTAGCAGACCCAAGCACGACCTTGGTTTGTTTGTCTGCTTATGCTGCTGTTCTATTTCGTTTTTTTCAGTTTTGTTTTTTGTTGTTGTTGTTGTTTCTACTGATGTACGCACGCACGCTTTTCACACACACACACAAACACACACACGTAAACACACACACAAGCACACACACACAACACACACACACACAGCACACACAACAACACACACATACAAGCACACACACACACACATACACACATACACACATACACACACACACAGGCAAACACACACACAAGACATACCCCAAGACACATACAAACACACACACACAAATACCCCCTTCCTCACCAAGACACACACATCTAATGACCTTTTCCTACTCCCTGTATCAACAAGCGAGCTGTTGGTACAGCCATCGTCAAACAGCTCTCAGCATTTAATGAACCGCCCGTGGGGGATTCATCTAAACTACAGACTGGGCTGTCTTCAGATTTGGGGGAGAAACAGGACTCCCGGAAAAAAGCTTGACGGTCAAGCAAGGATATTGACCTTCTCTCTTCAACCCCCCCCCCCCCCCACTACCCCTCTTCCAGTCTCCAATGTCCCTTCCTCTGCCTTCCCCCTGCTCCTGTCCCCCCCCCTCCCCCCATCCATGCTCCTTGCGACCCTTTGCTATCCTATATGTCTCAAAGGTCTCCCCTTTTATTTCCCATTCTCCGACAAGACGATTGGGCATGTTTATTTAATGAGTAATTGTCGGTTGTTGTTCTTTTTGGGTAAAATACCAAGTCTGTTTTTCTGTCTCTCTTCTGTCCTGTTTCTGTCTCTCATTGTATCTTACAGTGTCCTCCATCCATGTCTGTGTTTGGGTCTCTGTATCTGTTCTCTCTCATCCATCACTTTGTTTCCTGTGTTACTGTCTTATGACAGTCAAACGGTAGAAAAGTGACAAATAGGCATTTTATTCACAAAATGTGTGTGCATGCGTCCGTCCACGCGTGTGCGCGTGTGTCCTTGCACACAGACAGCACATGTGCACACACACACTCACACACACACATGCATAATGCACACACATATACAAAGAGATTCTCTCTCTCTCACTCAATCTCTCTCTGTCTGTATCTCTGTCTTTGTCTCTGTCTCTCTCTCTTATTCACCTCACTTACACACATCTTATCAGACCCAATGGCTTTATTAGCATTACAGTCATTATAACTGATACCTATGAAGTGTAACCTTCAGCACAGGGTTCTTCCACACCAGCTTGAGTAAGCATGAGCATCACCAAGGGAGATAAAACTGCAACATGACAAGCTAATGACAGGATGTGACAGCTATGAGACGAATGGGAATAAGCTACGAAAATTGGGAAAGAGACAAAACAAAGGTAAAGGTGTCGTCCCATAACCTAGTCGGTCGTAGGGGAACGAGGCATCAGAGACCTCAGCTTCTCTAGGAGCCAGCATATTGAGGGCGGTACCCATCT
>CM060324.1:30916442-30948942 GCA_030674155.1 Stramonita haemastoma
ATAGCCTAGTGGTTAGAGTGCTGGACTCATGAACTTTTACAGTTGATGAAGGTCCCGGTTCAAGTCCTCATTGATGTGTCAGATTAAGAGTTTATTTTTTTAATTCCTTTGGAGCTGTTCCGTGTTTGAGAGTCACCACTCACGCGGCTGTTTGAAAGTGGTTTAAAAAAACAAAATGCTTTGGAGTGTACATTGGTACCGACCCTGTTCTGCTGAAAGTCTTTTGAATGAGACTGTACACTGTGGCCCCAAGTCTGAACACACAGTGAGTCATCCTCTGCAGAAGAGTAGAGCAGCTCTGGCCTGTGCTATGGATGATATGAACATATCCAGGGGGTGGGTGGGTGGGTGAGCCTAATGGTTAAGCGTGTGCAGCTTGTGACTAGACGTCCTGGGATCGTGACTAGGTTCAAACTGCCACTGAGATGTTCGTTTCAATGGAATTTTCCCCGTAGTTACCATTACCAGAAATCTGTGTGAATGACAATTTACATACGTTAAAAATCAATAAACCTGTATTGTATTGCATGGTATTCTATTGTATACTACTATAGGTCACGGAAGGTTTCTCTTCATGAAATTCGGGCTGCTCTCCCCGGGGAGAGTGCGTCGCCACAAGAGCAGCGCCACCCACTTTTTCTTTTCCTGTCTGCAACTGTATTTGTTTGCCTATCGGAGTGGATCTTTTCTACATAATTTTGCCAGGGACAACTGTCTTGTTGCCATGGGTTCTTTTTAAAAAAAGGTAAACGTAAAGGTAAAGGTGTCCCATAACCTATGTGGTCGTAGGGGAGCGAAGCGTAAGAGTCTTTTGAATGAAACGGTACACTGTGGTCTTAAGTCTGAACATACAGTGAATCATCCTCTGCAACTGTATTTGTTTCCCTATCAACGTCAGATACCCATTAACATCTGGGTGAACTGGGGGACTGTATTGAAATCAAGGCGTGCAAAAGGTCACCCATCCACTAGGTAACCAAGCTAGTATGCTTTACATTAGCTTTGGGAAAGCGCGCGCCTGACCACTGAGCCATCCCGTCTTGTGTGTTCTGTTACAGGGGTATTTTATATGTGTAGCACACGGTACCTCGGTTATATTGTCTCATCCAAAGGACTAGCACACAGACCACCAGTCATGGTCTCGTGGATGGGGAAAAATGTACAGGACCAAACGGGGATCAAACCACCATATATTTCGAACCCGGACATGGCCCAGGACAAAAGCTGTGTTAGTTTTTTATGTCAGGTAATGGCCAGGGCCTACTCTAGAATGTTGTGTTTTAAAATGTACTGTTAAGACTGCCTTCAGCCATGACAAGCTCTTAACATAACAGCCTGCACTCTCCTTTAAAGGAGAACAAATCCCCTGATGTCAGACAATGGCTGCCTGTATGGCGAGGTACTTGAAAACAGTCATACATGCAAAATTCTTATTCAGTGGGCTGTTTCAGTCCCACAGTGATTCCCAGGTGGGATGAGTGAGTCAGAGTGCCCATTCAGGGTGACCCCCATTGTGTTAAGCTGGGGAACGCACAACAACAACACCAACAACTCGGACTTTTCGCTCTCTAGGCTGGCGCGTTACCTCTAGACCACCATTCCACATATAACTATTGATACACTGAGAGCATGATCTCTGTAACCCTGACATAGACCGTCCCTCAGCCTTGAATCATCTGGTCATCACTCAAACGACGACCTTGTCAGCTGTACCCATCACATGAAACCAGAACCTGTAGCAAAGTGATAACATCACCTGATAGAAAGCTGTCACCTTTAGCATACAACTTGATACTGAACTAACGGCAAAAGCGGCATGTGTTTATGACAGATGATACAGGCATAGGAAAACATATTATGCAGTTCTATTAGTGTAGATTTTGACATTGGCAATCCACTGTTTGCGCAAAGGTTTGCTGTTTCATAGTTTCAATATCACCAAACCTTACTGTCCACAAGATTTACAGTTTAGCTTATATTTCACAGTAACAGCTTGTCTGGGGGAGGATAGCTCAGTGGTCAGAGCACTCCCTTTTCCCAAACTATGGTTAAGCAGCATCATGCGTGGTTAGCAAGTGGATGGGTTACCGTTTGCGCGCCTTGGCTTCAGTACAGTCTCCCAGTTCACCCAGCTGTTAATGGGTACCTGCCCTCTTAGGGTCAGGGAAGGTAAAGCAGCGAGGGAGAGGAGATGGTCGCCGCCCTCAATATGTTGGCCCCTAGGAAGCTGAGTCTCTGATGCCTCGCTCCCCTACGACCACATAGGTTATGGGACACCTTTACCTTTACCTTTTTCAATATCTCTAAGATCTAACGGTTTTACTCATTGTCGTTCTTTTTCTCTGTCTCTGAATTGGTTTGTTTGTCTGTCATCTCTAGTAGTTGGTTTCTTTCTGAATCTCTGGTGTTTTCTTTTTTTTGTTGATTCTATGGCTCTGTTCTTTTCAATTTCGTTTTTTCTCTTTTTGAATTCTTTTCTAAGCATATTGATTGTGTTTACTTACGTATCTATCATTTTCTCTTTTGAGAGCTGGGTGAATAAATTTATTGTTATTCATCATTTTAAAACCTTTATTTTCGCATATAACATCCCTCCTGATACATACACATAGCCACCAACTCGCAAAACAATATTTTGAAAACATTTGTCATCAGAAAGCTTTTCACATAAATAAATTCATGTACGCAAACATACACTCCAAAAAAACATACCTTACATTGTTGTTACTCTATTACTCTCAGAAAAAAATGCTATCGTTATAGCTCTCTGTCTGTGTGCTTGTCCGTCTATCTGTCTGTCTGAGTGTCTCTGTGTCTGTCTGTGTATCTACCTGTGTGTGTATCTATGTGTGTCTGTCTGTCTCTCTCCCTACCCCCCCCCCCCCCCCTCTCTCTCTTCTTGTCTCCCACCCCCTCCCCCACATAGCCACCTTAACCCCTTATCCTTCATGTATTATACACTGCAGAAAGGCCTCAAATAGACACAAGGTCCCAGAGCTGTCACCTCCTGTCATTATCTTTTCATGCACAGTGTCTTCCCCCCGGTGATTCTCATGTTTACTTGTGCCGACGGGTAGGCCCTTTTTTCCCCGAAGGCTACGCTCTACAAATATCAACTCTGATGCCTGTACCTGTGTGTGTGTGTGTGTGTGTGTGTGTGTGTGTGTGTGTGTGTGTGTGTGTGTGTGTGTGTGTGTGTGTGTGTGTGTGTGTGTGTGAGAGAGAGAGAGAGAGAGAAGAGAGAGAGAGAGAGCAGAGAGAGAGACAGAGACAGAGACAGAGAGAAGCAGAGACAGAGAGAGAGAGGACAGAGAAGAGAGAGAGAGAGAGACAGAGCAGACAGAGACAGAGAAGGACATCAGACAGACAGACAGCAGACAGGTAGACAGACAGACAGACAGGCAGACAAACAGACAGACAGAGACACAGAGAGAGAGACAGAGAGAGACAGAGAGGAGAGACAGACATACAGACAGGCAGGCAAACAGACAGAGACACAGAGAGAGACAGAGAGAGAGACAGGTATATAGACAGACAGAAGAACAGGACAGACAGACAGACAGACAAATACAAATAGACAGTTAGACAGACGGATAGACAGATGGACAAACAGACAGAGATAGACACACAGATCAGTTCAACCTGAAAACCTACACACTGATAATCAGTGCTTAACTTAACATAACAGACACAAGTATTGACAAGAGGACGCGAAATATACAAAAAAAAGGGGAATATTGGTCAAGGACAGAATGGTAGACAGGGATGGGCAGGGGAAGAGGACAGACGGAGGGTCAATGACCTTGCTTCTTCATCAAAGTCCCTTCACTAAGTCCAGTTTATCCGAAATCCAAAGATGGCACATTCTGTAGGTTAGATGACCCTTGCAGGCCGTTCATCTGACCCAGAAGAGCTGGTTGACGATGGCTTGTACCAACAAGTCTTTTGGATTATCAGGGAGAAGTGAAGGTCAATAAGCTAAGTGTGTGTTTTCTAGAGGCAGGAAAGGGCACGTGAATGTAGAATGGTCTGATACTTTCTTTGTATATCTGTCTATCTTTTCGGGATGTTTGTCAATCTGTCTCTCAGAGAACTGTTCGAGGTGCCTTGGTTTCGATTTGTCTGTCTATCCTTTGATCCCTAAGGGTAGTTGTGTGGTTCATCTGTCTTTGAATTCAGGAATGATTGATTAACTGGGTTTTTTTTCATAAGCTGTTGATTGATAGACTGATTAGTTGATTGAATGATTGATTGACTGATTGATCGCATATTATATGCATGTATGCATGTATTTATGTATGCACGTTTGTATTTCTATATGTCTGCACGAGTGAACATAGTACTTTCGTGAAATCATTATTTCTTTGTTTTATTTATCTTGTGTACAAATTCTTTTTGTCTCAGCTGAATGCAGACGTTTACGTTATATAGGCATGACACAATTCTCATACAAAATAATTGAATTTATAATAGTCAATGAAAATAGGGATACAAATGTATGCGAAGTCCGCTTTTGATAGCTAGATTCCTTTCAGAAACTCCCATGTACCTATAAAGAATCAGATTCTTTTTTATGTGAACATTCAACAGTAGTCGCACAGTGCTTGATGATGGTTCTGGTAATGACATCATTGAAGAAATGTTCTTTGGCTTCGTCAGTTACATAGTAACAACATAAAAACACGATAGTTATGATGGATATTCCTACGATGTTTAGAGTAAATTAGGGAGGAATGAATGTTGTGGACGAATAGCCTTTATTTTCCTTCTGTTTGCCTGCCACTGTGTATGTAAGTCATTTACTTACAGAAATGTGTCTTTTTATTTCCGAGCAGATAGGCAGAAATGAGACAGAGACAGTCAAACTATTTGCATTACAAGAAATGTATTTGTAAAAGGGGGGAAAAGTACATTTGATGGCTATTTTTTGCTGTTTGCCATTCTACTAAGGTCATGTGTTGAGAAAGAGAGGAGAGAGAGGAGAGTGAGGAGAGGAGAGAGAGAGAGAGAGAGAGAGAGAGAGAGGAGAGGAGAGAGAGAGGAGAGAGGAGAGAGAGAGAGAGAGAGGAGAGAGAGAGAGAGAGAGAGAGAGAGGGAGTGTGTGTGTGTGTGTGGTTGGTATGTGTGTGTGTGTTCTGAAATATTAACTGAAATGCTCAACAATAACAACTGTATCATTTAAGAAGTAACATTTCTCTCTCACGGATCTCTATGTCTATAATTTCTCTGTCTCTCTGTCATTCTGTTGTCTCTTGGTATGACTGTTTGTCTGTCTGTATCACTCTCTATCTGTGTGTGTGTCTCTCTCTCTCTCTCAATCTCACATCATGTACAAAAAATCTACATCATCACAACATCGTTCAACAACCTTGAACCATGTATTCATTGATACAACAACACAGACTCTTCACTTACTACCGACAATGAAAACCAGGCACCGTAACGAAGCGATAACATCATGTCACATATCTGATAGAAAAGCTGCCACCAACCCATCTCTCTAGCTATTGATACAACAGGATATAAATAATAATAGTAGCAGCATGTGCATCCGGCAGACAGGAGCAATAAGACGGAAGATCGTATCTATGTTGTTTATCAGTGAGGACAATGACTTGGTAACCCAAGTATAAAATACGTCATGGTTCAGTTGACACTCACATTTTCAATTCTGCCACGGGGTGGCATTCAGATTAAAAAAAACAACACCCCCCCCCCCCCCCACACAGAGACACACAGAGAAAGCACAGATACACAGATACACACAGACACACAGACACACACATGACACACACACACACCTGATTGACATTTTTATTGTTTTAATACATTTAAAAGGATCATACAAACAAAAATCTAAAAGAAAATTGACTGAAAAGTTAAAGAAAAACCTAAACAACAATCCTACACAGAGAAAAAATGAACTGGTATGTGTGTACGTTATTAGTAAAGAAAAAAAAAGGTATATGTGTACCATAACCTATGTAGTCATAGAGGAGCGAGGCATCAGAGACTTCAGCTTCTCTAGGGACCAGCATATTGAGGGCGGCGCCCATCCCTCTCCATCGCTGCTTTACCTTCCCTGACCCTAAAGAGAGTAGGTACCCATTTACAGCTGGGTGGACTGGAGGACTGTACTGAAGCCAAGGCGCACAGATTGTCACCCATCAAATTTCGGTAACCACACATAATGCTGCTTAACGTTAGCTTGGAGAAAGCGATGCTCTGACCACTGAGCTAACCGTCCCCTCGAAATTAGTACAGGAACAAAAGAGCTTTTGTGCCTACAGTATTTTCAGACAGAGGTATGTAGACTTTGGGTGTGCTCCTGCTCTTGTCAAAATTTCCATGATAAACCAGTTATCAGAACAGGTAATCAAAAAAACACTACCATATCTTTGTTCAAGCATCTGAAGAGCTTAACTATGAAGTGAGTGTGTGGGTGTGTGGGGGGGGGGAGGGTGGAGGGCGTGAGAAGTGGGTAGGGATGAGGATTGGGAGGGGGTGGGAAGGAAGGTTGGGTCAATGGAAGCAGAAAGACTAATATCAAGAATAATAATGAATGGGTGTGTATGTTGTGTGGTGTGTGTGGTGTGTGTGTGTGTGTGGTGTGTGTGTGTGTGTGTGTGTGTGTGTCCGTGTATGCGTGTGCGTTGTGCTGAAGAGGGACAGCTAATTTAAGGATTGGAAAGTGGGATTTGAGGGTAGAATAGAAGTGAAGTAGTGCTAAAATATAACCAAACAAACAAGAAAAATGTTATTTTTTTTTTATTCTTTTCTTATGTTATTATTTGTATGTTAATTTTGTTTGTTTGTTTGTATCTCTGTTATGTTATGTATTTTGTGACGGTAATGTAGGCGTAGCTGTGATGTGTCCTGTATGTGTTTATGCGCGTTTTTTGTATTGTACTGCCTGGAAAGGGGTGGGAGGACAAGCTAATTCAATGGCCCTTTGGTAATAAGGTGTGGTTTGGGTGTTGAGTGATGTAGTCCTTGTCTCATGAAAAATAAACCGAGAAAGAAACCGAAACAAAATAGTTGCATTACATTCATTACATTACATTCATTAGTTTTATTGACATTCATTCAGGCTCACTCATACATCACCAACATGAGCAGTACTCACTCACCCCACATTATTCTATTAATTCATTCATTTGTTCAGTTTGTTCCACGCTCAATTCTCCTCTGTTATCCTTCATGTAATTCTGCTACAGACAGGCTCAAATAGACAACGGCAACAGAGCTGTCACTCCTGTCCTTATTTTTTTATGGCAGTTTCTTCTTCTCCGCGTTGGATTCTCATGTTTACTTGAACTGGGCAACACAAAGGGGCTGTTGCCGAAGGCTAAACAACATGCATAGATATAAATTTTAAATGCACAGGCTTGAGGTGTGTGTTTTGTGCGTGTGTGTGTGTGCGTGCTGGTAAGTGTGTGTCTGTTGTGTGTCGTCGTGTGTATGAGAGAATTCAATGATCATTAGAGAGTGATACGATGAGAGACGAACGATGTATTGAGTCGTGAGTAGAGAGTAGAGAGAGATAACATGAACATGAACACTGAACACTTGATTGGACATGAAAAAGTTTTATTGTCATGGCTTAGGCACTATACAATTTACTTTTGTTTAGGCAGTGCGGTAGGTAAAATATCGCGGTAAACATTTTCCCATTATTCTACAATTCAATTTTGCAAGTAACACTAAAGTCACACTCAATGCCCTCTAGTTATCATCAACCCAGAAGAGAGAGAGATGAGATGTCTAGAGAGACGAGGTGAGAGAGAGAGTAAGGAGATGAGAGATGAGAGAGAGAAAGAGAGAGAGAGAGAGAGATAGAGAGAGAGAGATGTATGTGTGTGTGAGTTTGCATGCACACAGACAGTATGCACCCCAACAGACATTTGCTTCTATGTTTGATGATACTAACATACAGAGACAGACTGAGTAAGGTAGAAAGGCAGGCCGACAGTTAGGCAGAAAGACAGAGGCAAGGACATAGATTATTTATGATACACCAGCACAGTGCAGGGCCGTCACCACATTGCACACACACACACAAACGCACACACAACATGACGCGCACATGCATACACACGGCGCATACACCCCCTAGAATAAGGCGCATTAGTCTATCGAAAATTGTGACACAAATGTCGTTTTGAGTCCCATCCTATACCTACCACGACTTTTTTTTTGTCGCAGTAACAGAGCCCAACAGCACCATGAGAGTGCTTATTGTTGCATACAACTTTAGTAGATCTTGATTATAGTGGCACAGTTCTTGTGGTGAACACCACATCCTCGAAGAGGGCAGCCTGGCTTGAATATAGCAAGTCTTGTCGGAACGAAAGCTGGCACAGTGTACGCAACAATACATCGTATTACAAATAACATTAAATGATGATATTTATAATGATGCACCACAGCACAGTTCAGGGTCGTCACAACACGTACACAAACACCAGCGCACGCAGGTATACGCGCACGCATACACACCCCAAGAATAAGGCGCATATCGAGAACATATAGGGGGACGGATAGCCTAGTGGTCAGAACATTGCGCTGGCAATTTGACGACCGGGGTTCGAGTCCGGTCGAGGAGATTTTTCTCCTGGAGTTAACATCAGTGCTGACTCCACTCTCCCCAAAAGTCCTTCGGATGAGACTGATAACCTAGGCCCCGTGTGTGAACGCACGCAGAACACTTGGGCACACGTTAAATCCTGTTCCTTTTTTGTAAGAGTAGGCCATCGTGTGCCGGTGGGAACAGATGACATTTACAAAACTGCATACACAGGGGGACTGGATGTAAAAAAGCACAAGAGTGCCTATTTCATTATCCTCGATATAAAAGAATAAGTCAAAATGAATAAATGAAACCAAATCATGTGACAAAATGCTGGTTTGAATCCTGTCTTACCCCAACTTTTGTGTGGTAACAGATGTCATGGCACCATGAGAGTTGTTTGCTGTCTACTTACACATTTTATTAGCATTTTTGTATATGCGTGGCGCTGTTCTTGTGGCGACAACACAGTCCCGAAGAGGGCACCCTGGCTTGAATATAGCAAGTCTTGTCAGAACAAAGGTTGCTACAGTGTATGCAACGATACATGCAATTACACAAATTATTAATGGCTAGAAAATATGCTGCACCACATCACAGTGCAGAGCTATTGCCACATGCACACACACAAAAGAATGTGCACACAAACATGAGTGCACGCAGGCATTTGCGCGCGTGTGCGCGCACACACACACCCAAGAATAAGGCGCATATGGAGAAGAAGTGACAAAATACCGATTTCAGTCCTATCCTATCCCAGTTCTTGTGCACTAACAGCCCATGGCACTGTAAGAGTGCTCTACTGTATGCCTACACTTTACAAGCATCTTTATTATGGGTGGCGCTGTTCTTGTGGCGACACTACAGCGACAAAGAGGGCAGCCTGGCTTGAATATAGCAAGTTTGTCGGAACGAACGCTGGTACAGTATACACAACGATACATTGTATCACACATAATATTAATGATAATATACAATATGATTCGCCATAGCACAGTGCAGGGCTGTTGCCACAAGCATACAAAAAAGCACACACAAACACAAGCAAAACAGACAGTCACCAGGAACATTGCTGAAAAAAGCGTACAAATCCACTACCCAAAGAAAGTCTCTGTATAAAGAAAAAACCCAAACGGTAAAACGTTCGTGACAAGCTAAACAAAACCTTGAACTGAACGCAGCCGTGCCTGTGTTTGTGTCCTAAAGTGGTGAGAGTCGTTAAGTGAACATGCTCGAGAGAGGTTAGAACTTCTCCTTCGGTTCTGAAAATTCATGTGAAGACTTATCAAACTTCTCCTTCCCTTTACCAGATGGGATGCCAATGCACAGACTGCAGATGCTAAACAAAGGAATCTAAATCTGAAATTTTCCTTGTGGAAGTGCATATCAATAGAACAACAGGTTTTACTCAGAAAGCAAGGAGTCTTGTACTCTTTTTGAGTTTGTAGTTTTCACTTAGCTTTTATTTATATAGTATCTTTTTAAGGCCATCATTTTGGGCCGGTTTTCCAAGCGTATTGATAGAAAACGATGTGTTCGGCATTTAAAAAATAATTTCCAGTTACATTTACACAATGTTTTTGTAGTTGAAGGGCTTACTGCAGTTAGGGACAGAAAATACATTTAGCGACACAGCACACACGTGCAAATCGTGTCTCTGTTCAGGTAGTTCAGGTGAGTTGATTTTGTTTTTTTTTCTAATTTTTGTTTTCTTTTTAAACGGCCTGACATTAGCATGCAGTGTGGACCCTTGAACAGCTCGGAAAACAAAATCCGTGGGATTTTCAACATCAACATAACGTTTTTGCTTTTGTCTTTTTAAATTTTTTTTTTTATAAAGCCTGTGATGAAGAACTGTACTGGTAAGTACATTTTAGTTAGAAAGAGTTACTTAGTAACTAGGCCTTATGTATTGATCTATATTTGTTTAAAACTTGGGGAAAAAACTCTGCTTCATAATTTTCTTGACAACTGCTGTCAAGAAATGCTGATCTTGAGCGCAGGGAGGGATTCCGCACGTTCTCGAACAGGACCTCGGCTAAAAGTGTGATTTATTTTAGTTGTGTCATGAACCAACGAGTCCTATTTAGTGGTGTTGCCAAATGAATGGCACAGCTATGTCATGAACCAAAATAGTTTGGTATGTCGCACACACACATACACAACAACAACAACAACAACACCACACATACACACACACACATTCACACATACACAACACACACACACACACACACACACACACACACACACACACCACACACACAACACACACACACCACACACAGGGCCAGACTTTCTAGGCAAGATTGTTTTTGGTCATGACGTTCAAGCAAGATGTAAGGGAAGGTTTTGAGTGCGAGTTTACGATTTTACCCCCCCCCACCCCCAATTCATGTATCATGTATCGGAGACTGGAGGATTTGGTTCTTATACTAAGCTCCTATCATTGATGTCGTTAATGTTGTCCATTACTGGTAATTGAGTGGATTCGTGGTCTAGCGATTGACCCCCGTTTTTGCCTGAAAATTTATCCCATCTCACTAGACTGCGAGTGGTGGGAGTGGTGGTCTGCGTACAAGTCTTTCGGATCGAATGATGAACAAAGTCCTGCGTGCAGCACGCATTTAGCGCACGATAAAGAACCAACGACAGCGAGAAAGTGATCTCTAGCAATATGCTGTAGAATAGACACTCTGATAGGGAAACAAACATAAACACAGGACAT
Organism: Stramonita haemastoma; assembly: GCA_030674155.1. Taxonomy (NCBI): domain Eukaryota; kingdom Metazoa; phylum Mollusca; class Gastropoda; order Neogastropoda; family Muricidae; genus Stramonita; species Stramonita haemastoma. Next base: position 30,927,740 of record CM060324.1, read on the forward strand.
TTTTTGAGTGGCATTGCTCTTGTGGCGATGCACTCTCCCCGGGAGAGAAGCTCAAATTTCATGCAGATAAATATACCTTGACTGAAGTAGTCAACTATGAAATTACTCTGCAATGATTTTGAACTGCTCTAGAAAAGAAACGAGTAAAACCTGTCATTGTTATAACATAGGTGTCAATTCTTCCAACATTGGAAATTATTTTTAACATCGCTGTATGATTTTTCACCTACCTTAGAAACTTACGGCATTCTTTTTTGTTCAGGTGACATTGGGTGGCCAAGCGACCTGCCCTGACAACCTCAACATCAAGGACCACACAAACCTCAACATCAAGGACCATACAAACCTCAACATCAACGACCACACAAACCTCAACATCAAAGGACCACACAAACCTCAACATCAAGACCACGCAAACCTCAACATCAAGACCACGCAAAAACTCAACATCAAGGACCAGAAAGACCTCAACATGAAAGAGATGCCTTCAGCATCACCTAACGAAGATCAGCACTCAGCTCTTCAGCCTCCCTCCTCTACGATCATCATGGCCACAGATTCCAGAGAAAAGGTATGTAAAACAAGGCAAGCTTATGAAAAAAATATCTTCCGAATTCTGTACAGAAGAAAGATAAACAACTCGTATCTTTTTTCGGATGGGTATTTCGTAATTTCATTCAAGTTACCGGTTGCGTTTCTGAAAAGTTACGCATTTTTCGTCAGCAGATGGTACTAAAGGGTAGTTAATTTTTTTTTAATGTAAAGAAACAATTTGGACATTCTCATAAAAGCAGACAACTTTTCATTTTGTTTTGGCTCTGATATTATTATTCATTATTATTATTATTATTATTATTATTATTATTATTATTATTATTATTATTATTATTATTATTATCATTATTATTATTAATTTGTTTTATTTTTTCTTTACTTTATACCACTTTCTGTCACAGCAGATTTCTGTGCATGAAATTCGGGCTGCTCTCCCAGGGAGAGCGCCTATCCATTATTTTTTTTTTTTTTATCAGCCCCGAGCCGCCCTCGGGACTCCAATTCCCCGATTTTTCCTCAGGGATGGTGTCTCAACACATCTGTGTGCATGCTGGGTTTTCTTTAATATATTATATAATATTTTTATATATATATATATAATATATATATATATATAACATTCTGTCATCCACTTCTACTGGCACACAGTGACTTGCTCTTCCGAAAGGCGGAGCGGGGTTTTACGTGTGCGCAAGATGTTCTGCGTGCGTTCGCACAGGGGGCCTCGGTTTATAGTCTCATCCGATTGACCTTTAACATTCGGTTCGATTTTTTTCGTCTAACTGGGAAGAAAGGGCGAGGCTGGGAATCGAACCGAGAACCTCACGGTTTATTTGTTAACAGGCGAACGTCTAAATTAATATCCTGCCACCTTCCTTCCTTTTTTTTATTTATTATTTTTTTTTTAAAAAATAACTTTATCCCTCCTACCCGCACACAATGGCCTGAACTTCCAAAAGGCGGAACGGGGTTTTAACGTGTGCGCAAGATGTTCTGCGTGCGTTCGCAAATGGGGGCCTCGGTTTATAGTCTCGTCCGAATGACATGACATTCAGTTCGATTTTTTTCGTCAAACTGGGAAGAAAAGGCGTGACCTATGCCTGACCTAACATTTACAACAGAAGAGTGCTGTTGTTTATTTACTACCACAAGTAGAATTATTGGTTAGATTCCCAATAATCTTGGAAAATTAAAAAACACACTATATATTGACAATGAATGCCAGGAACTTGAACTATTTTTTTTTGTTACAAAATTATTTTTAAAAATTTACGTAAGAATCTATTTTCTGTCGAAAATGATGAGCTATACTACTGGGACATGTTTAGATATAAAAAAATGGTGTCGCTTGAGGAAGGGGCATCAATAATGCATGCTAATGTGTTTTGAAGTTATTTTCAAAGAACACTTGCATATAATTATGTCAGACGTTTCGGCAGAACACACGTCAGAAGACCTTTTCATAGAACATCTTGCACATAGTCAAATATTTTCATGGAGTATCTAACGCACACACATGTCAGAAGACCTTTTGGTAGGACAACTTGCACACACGTCAGATGATTTTTGTTCATAATTTTAAAGGATCTGCCAAAATAGATAATAAAAAGACAGGATTATGGATCTGACTATAAATAATAAAAACTCATAATCAATTATAAAAGTCTTTCAGCGACCTTAGTTTCGCCATGGGTATTGTGATATAGTAGCCAATTGTTCATGTTTTTTCACCAGGTCTTCTCTGCTCATCCTGGACATTTCCACTGCAGGCTCTGAAGACACCAGCAGCTCGATGCTGGAGCACAGGGCCCATAGAACTTGTCTCACCCACATGACTTAACTTGACCTATGTAAGACCAATAGGGAGGACGGGCAAACAAGGTGAGACGAGCAATGCATGAACACAACCCTGAAGGGTTGAATTTTTAAAGGGCAATATTCTCGGTAGAAGTCACGGAAGGGCAAAGTCCTAGAAGAGTCCCTAAAGGGCAAACTCATGGAGAAACAAGCCCCTAAAGGGCAGCATCCTGCGAAACAAGCCCCAAAGGGCAGCAACGCGCAAAACAAGCACCTGAAAGGCAACATGGTAAACACGGGCAAACACTTGCATGTAAAACAGGCCCCTGAAGGGCAAACACTTGCATGTAAAACAGGCCCCTGAAGGGCAAACACTTGCATGTAAAACAGGCCCCTGAAGGGCAAACACTTGCATGTAAAACAGGCCCCTGAAGGGCAAACTCCTAGCAGACAGGCCCCTGAAGGGCAAACTCCTAGCAGACAGGCCCCTGAAGGGCAAACTCCTGCATGCAAAACAGGCCCCTGAAGGGCAAACTCCTGCATGCAAAACAGGCCCCTGAAGGGCAAACTCCTGCATGCAAAACAGGCCCTGAAGGGCAAACTCCTGCATGCAAAACAGGCCCCTGAAGGGCAAACTCCTGCATGCAAAACAGACCCCTGAAGGGCAAACTCCTGCATGCAAAACAGGCCCCTGAAGGGCAAACTCCTGACAAGCCCCTGAAGGGCAAACTCCTGAAAGACAAGTCCTGAAGGGCAAACTCCTGAAAGACAAGCCCCTGAAGGGCAAACTCCTGCATGCAAAACAGGCCCCTGAAGGGCAAACTCCTGACAAGCCCCTGAAGGGCAAACTCCTGAAAGACAAGCCCCTGAAGGGCAAACTCCTGAAAGACAAGCCCCTGAATGGCAAGTCCAGTGCAGAGCCTAGCATTGTTGCCCAGGGATCTAGGATCAGATCCCACGAAGCCGAACAGCATGGTTGATAGAAGTTTGGGAGCTTTCGCATCAGAGTGGAGTCTACATGACCTCCCTATCTCTGAAACAACTCGGGGATCAAATGCGATGAGAGCAGTGAGGACTGGGGTCTCTGTGGACATCTGATATTCGACATGCAGCAGCATGTAAAAAGTAAGAAATGCAAAGCCTCCTTCCATGAAACCGCTACCTTGCGTACTTCACAGGTATACTTGCACTGAGTACAACCTGTCAATGCCTGCGTGCATAATGTTCACAAATGTACCTCAGTCTTTCAGATTTCCCACGCTCTAAACAAAATTTGTCCCCGGAGTTTTATGTAAGTTTCAATGATTGCGGATTTGAGAACTTCATCAGGAGCCTTTGAACCTTACTCTGTGATGACAAAGATTGGCAGCCTAAGCGTCGGTATTGGGTTTGGTGTCCTAAAATGGCACAACCAGCAGAACCCTTGCACACAGTGCTCAAGAGAAAAGGATGCATCTAGCCCTCAGACTTTCTTCAAGTATTTGCTCGAACTTCTGGGTCTCTTTCTTGTCGCCCTGATTCCCTAAAAGTCTTAGCATAGGTGTCAATAGTCATGTGGGTCATCTTAGTTCTCTGGCCCTGTCTCTGACGTTGTGACTGTTACACCTATCAAGACCTCGTAGAGGTAAATACACGTGGAATGTTCTCTCTCTCTCTCTGCCTCTGTCTGTCTGTCTGTCTGTCTGTCTGTCTGTCTGTCTGTCTGTCTGTCTGTCTTCCTCTGTCTGTCTGTCTGTCCTCTCTCTCTTGTCTTCCTCTCTTCTGTCTCTGTCTCTGTCTCTGTCTGTCTGTCTGTCTGTCTGTCTGTCTGTCTGTCTGTCTGTCTGTCTGTCTGTCTGTCTGTCTGTCTGTCTGTCTGTCTCTCTCTCTCTCTCTCTCTCTCTCTCTCTCTCTCTCTCTCTCTCTCTTCTCTCTCTCTCTCTCTCTCTCTCTCTCTCTCTCTCTCTCTCTCTCTCTCTCTCTCTGCTTTTGTTTTTCGTGGTACCACTGTGAAGGCTTAGGTTTATGTTACATATCTCCGTGTTTTCATAACTTGCCAACAGCGGATGAAATTTCCAGAGCTTTATGGTGCATTTTTGATATTTTGCATGCCTAGTAGGATTTTTAAAAAAAATCTCCAGATAACATACTGAACAATGCAATGCAATGCATTCACTTTTCAATCCATCCATCCAAGTCTTTTGTTAGTAATTAAAAAAAAAAGTTTGGATTTTTAGGATAACTGATAAAGCAATCGTGCTTTCTTACCTGCAGTCTTTGTATGCGTGCAGTTTTCAAAATTTTGTCATCTGTTCCCTCCGGCACAAATGGCTTACTCTTCTCAAAGGCGGAACAGATTCTGACGCATGTTCTGCGTGCGTTTCTGCATGGGACCATAGTTTATAGTCTCACCAGAAAGACTCATCTATTACAAAATTTTAATGTGCATATTATTTGCGTACGTGCATGTAAGCAAGCGCGTACGCGCGCGTGTTTGTGTGAGTGTTTGTACGCGCGCGCGCGCGCGTGCATGCATTTGAGTTTAAAATATCGTGATTTCCTTTTTGCAGAATCATTGTCATCGCCATGCTGAAGTCGGAAGCTCACAGGACAGGCATTATTAGTTGCTTTCTGAAGAAGAATCCTGTCATCAAGGCTGTTCCCGTCCTAGGTACTTCAATGCCTGAGGACGCGGCACCAGCAAGTGGAAGCACCCAAAAAAGTAATACCAGTATGTCATCTGCTGTGTTGGCTGTTCCATAGCTTAACCTTCTGAGACCACGCAAGAATATGGACTCTGTTTCACAAATCATACTTAGGAATATCACTAAGATTATAAGAATACTATGAGTAAGAAGTTTGCGTATATGGCCGGAATTTTGTTCCAAGTGCCTCACTATCTAGGCAGCTATACTCTGGCTTCAGAAGATTTTTGTCTCGTTTTATGGAGAGTAAAGCCCATGCTAAGAGTATTTCGTGGATAAAGACAATCTCAACATATCTTAAAGTATATCATTTTAATATTGGCTTTTGCACTTTGCTTACATGAATTATTCAAATAATAGTAATAATAGTAATAATAGTAATAATAATAATAATATATAATATATAATAATAATATATAATAATAATAATAATAATAACAATAACAATAATAATAATGATGATAATGATATAATAATAATGATGATAATAATAACACAACAACAACAACAACAACAACAATAATAATAATAATAATAATAATAATAATAATAATAATAATAATAATAATAATATAATAATAATTTTAAAAAGATATTAATGTTGATATTAGTACTAATGAAAATAATGTTAATAATACTAATGATAGTGATAGTATTCTTAATACATAAGTGCAATCTATAATGAAATACTTAGCCAGGAGTCAAAGTTTTTTTTTTAGGCCCAAAAATCTCACGTGTAAAAACACGCGCGCCATATTGTGTGCAACAACATGCGAAGTATTTGGTGTTTGGTTTAGGGCCATTGAGCTCTAAAATGATATCAAAGATGCACTCTCCAGGGGGGGGGGGGATATTTTCCGATTTCTGTGTTATTTTATTTCAATGATACAATCTTTAGTTCACTGTGTAACTCTCAAAGTTCTGCATTGTCTACTGTGATGATCAGCTCTCCATGGCTGTGGAGGTGACTTCTCTCAACTCCTCCAGGAGTCGTTGGGACACTGCGATTAATTTTTCAGCACTGCTTCGGGGGATATGTGTACCTGGCAGAGCCTGTCTTGTTTTCCAGGTAGCAGGGTGTACGCTGGTTATGTTTGATTGGGCATACAACTTACCTGGCTGGCTGTAGCAGGCCTGCACTCTAGCACACAAAGGGATGGTTCGTAATGTGAGGGCAAGATGTTAACTTAAGCAAGGGAGCCCTGCAAATGGACATTTCAATAGTTCCAAGAGAATAATTTGTTGTCCTCAGCATGGTGATTTTGTTAAACCAAATGGGATTTTAAAAATTCTTACACACATCTCTTCCTTTTCAGGCTCTACTGATCCATTGGAAAAAAACACACCAGTAAAACTACAAGGAAAACCACAAGGAAAACCACACCAGTAAAACTACATGGAAAGCTGCCCTGCAGTGGACTACATAATACTACACTGTACCATGGAAGACTACACATACTACACTGCACCATGAAAGATGATATCATACAACACTGTACCATGGAAGACTACACCATACTTTGAAAAACTGCACCTTGGAAAACTGCACCAGGCGATACTTCACCATGACAGACTTTACCATGAAAGACTTTACCATGAAAGACTTTACATGAAAGACTTTACCATGAAAGACTGCAACATGAAAGACTGCAACATGAAAGACTGCAACATGAAAGACTGCAACATGAAAGACTGCAACACGAAAGACTGCACCATGACAGACTACACCATGAAAGACTGCACCATGAAAGACTGCACCATGAAAGACTGCAACATGACTTTAACATAAAAGACTTCAATATTACTTTACCATGGAACACTACACCACGGAACTCTTCACCATGGAACACTTCACCACGGAACACTTCAACCACGGAACACTTCACCACGGAACACTGAACCGCGGAACACTGAACCATGGAATCCTGCACTGCCAAGTTACGCAATGTCGGATTTCTGCCACATTCTTGCATGTCAGGAATGAAACTACGACACTCCAGTAAGTATGTATTTTCTCTCTCATCTTTGAAGTGTGTCGAGTTGTACCGTGTCCTGCCGTGCCGGGTCGGGTCGCGTCGCGTTGCGTCGCGTTGCGTCGCGTCGAATCGGGTCGGATTGGGTCAGGCTGCTTGCCGTGTCGGGTCGCGTCGTAACGCGTGACGTGCCGTGTTGGGTCGGATTGGTCCGGATCGGGTCGCGTGTCGAGCCGGGTCGCGTCGCGTCGCGTCGCAACGCATCGCATCGGATTGCATCGAATCGCATCATGTCACGTAATGTAGTTTAAGTTGTAGTAAAATTTCTCTCTATGAAAAATTCAAGCTGACCTCCAAGGGAGAGCACATGAACAAAAGAACATTATCTGCTATTACTTTTTTTTTTTTTTTTTTTTACTGCACGTGTATTTGTTTCCTTATAAATCTCTCTCTGTCTCTCTCTCTGTCTCTCTCTCTGTCTCTGTCTCTGTCTTTTTCTCTGTCTCTTTCTCTGTCTCTCTCTCTGTCTCTCTCTGTGTTTCTCTCTCTCTGTCTGTCTCTCTCTCTCTCAACATGATGAAAATAATGAATATAGATAAAAATACAGATAACTGAAAAATTGTTAAACAATCAATCACCTTCTCTCTCTCTCTCTCTCTCCTCTCTCTCTCTCTCTCTCTCCTCTCTCTCTCTCTCTCTCTCTCTCTCTCTCTCTCTCATCTTCCCTCTTCTAACTTCTTTCTCTCTCCCCTCCCTCCCCCTCTCCCCCCCCCTCCCTCCCCCCTTCTCTCTCTGTCTCTTCTTGTCTGTCTCTCTCTGTGTATGTGCAGGCAGGCATTTTATTTTGAAATGTCAGTTTTGTTGTGCAGAATCCCTACGTCATCAAGGCTGTTCCCGTCCTAGGTACTTCAACGCCTGAGGATGCGGCACGAGCAAGTGAAAGCACCCAAATGAGGTAATAATGCCAGTGTGTCATCTGTTGTTGTTGTAAGGCATTCCACAGCTTAACATTCTGAGAGTTCTCTTGAACATGGACTCTGTCTCACATATCATACTCAGGAATATCACTGAAAAGATTGCATACAATGGCCCTTTAGTTTTTTTCATCTACCTTGCTATATAGGCAGCTGTGCTCTGGCTTCAGAAGATTTTATCTACTTTAATGGAGAGCACAGCTCATTCTTGTCATGGATGAAGACAATCTCAATAGTTATAGTTTAAAGCATAACATTTCAATATAGGCATTTGCATTTTGTTTGCATCAATAATCCACACAACTATTGGCCTGGGCCATGTCTATTATTTTGCTAGAATGTTTCATTTACAAGAATGGAAATGTTTTATATTTTCAGATCAGTTTGTGTTCTGTTAAAACTAGAAGTGGGTCTTGAAGTCTAGAGTTTTTCTTCTTATCATTATTATTATTTTTTTAAGTGAAGGGGTGACAATCGAACTATTCTTTTTTTAAAGTAAAGGGGTGACAATCCAAACATGTCCTACATGGATGAAGGAGTTACGAATCTTTGGTCTTAACTAATGCCGACATGTTAGTTAGTGTTTGTCATAGTGTATCAAGTATTTGTTTTCAGAATAAGGGTATTCTTTTAAGCGACACACACACACCACCACCACCACCACCACCACCACCACCACACCACCACCACCACCACCACCACCACCACCACCACACAAAACACACACACATACTCACAACTACAAACACACACACACACACACACACACACACACACACACACACACACACACACACACACACACACACACACACACACACACACACACACACACATCCTCTGTATGTGAGTGTGTGTGAATAGGTGTGTACACACGCGTGGACAGGCCTTTAATATGAAAACATCTCAATTTTCTGTGCAGAATCATTCTGTCATCAAGGCTGTTCCCATCCTAGGTACTTCAATGCCTGAGGATGCGGCACGAGCAAGTGGACACGCCCAATAAGGTAATACCAGTGTGTCGTCTGTTGACGCTGGGCATTCCGTAGCTGAACATTCTGAGAGTACTTGAGAATATCTCCTGTGTCTCATGCATTATACTAATGAATATCACTGACTGCACGGTACGCGGATTTATGAGTGAGAAGTTTGTGTATTTGGCCTTTTTCTTCAAGCACCTTGCTATAATATAGGCAGCTGTACTCATGCTTCAGAGGATTTTGTCCTTTCCTGGAAAGCATAATTCATGATAAGACTTTGTCATAAATGTAAAACAAAATCAACATGTATTAAATCTTAACATTTAATTGGAATGAGCTCTTTATAACTCTCTATAACTGTAACTCGCATCTATCAGCCTGTACCATGTATGATTGATTGTTTACGAGTTTATAGACCCATCCTGAAGACTTCTGGAGAGTGAAGTCAGGATTAGTATTGACACTGGGAGGGGTAGGGGGTCAGTCCTTGCGAATGGGTGTTTTGAGTTGTACCTGGAAAAAAACTTCAGCTATGTTCGTTGCATGAACAATGAAATTAAATCTCCGGTCGGAATGTGGCTACATTAAAGTTATTTTTAAAAAAACACCACGGTTGGATACACAAAATCTCACCATTGGTGAACCTCGGAGCTCTAGCCGAGAAAAGTTACAAAATAAAATAATGAATCAAAACCATGCATTTTTATTCTTAAAATAAACTTTTTCCTTTTCAGGCTCCTCTGATGCCATGGAAGTACAAAACCAGTGAAGACTTGACCACAGAAGTCTACACCATGGATGACTACACCACGGAAAACACCATACACCATTCTACCACGGAAGGCTAAGCTGCATCACACAAAACAATACCAGGGAAGACTACACTTCACCAGGAAAGACTACGCTACATCACAGAGAACAACACCGCGGAAACTACGCGAAACTGCAGAAAACAATAGCACGGAAGACTACGCAACATCACGGGAGACTGTGCGACATCACAGAATACTGAGCTACACCACTGCACTGAAAAGAACACCCAGGAAAGCTATGTTACACCACGGAAAAGAACACCATGGAAAACTACTCTACACCACGGAAAAGAACACCATGGAAAACTACGCTACATCACGGAAAAGAACACCATGGAAAACTACGCTACTCCACAGAAAAAAACCCACAGAAGACTAAGCGACGCCATGGTACACACATTTGAAGAATACGCCACGCCACCGAAAACTCCACGGAAACTACGCTACGCCACAGGAATCACCACCATGAAAAACTATGCAACACCACAGGAAACACTAGGACGACTACGTCACACCACGGAAGACTACGCTACACCATGGAACACTACGCTACACCACGGAAGACTGCGCTACACCATGGAAGACTACACTACACCATGAAAGACTACGCTACACCACGGAAGACTACACTATACCATGAAAGACTAGTTACCTCAAGGAAGACTCTGTTACACAAAGGAAGACTATGCGACACCACGAAAGACTGCGCTACACCACGGAAGACTACACTACACCACGGAAGACTACACTACACCATGAAAGACTAGTTACCTAAAGGAAGACTCTGTTACACAAAGGAAGACTATGCGACACCACGGAAGACTACGCGACACCATGGAAGACTGCGCTACACCACGGAAGACTACACTACACCATGAAAGACTAGTTTCCTCAAGGAAGACTGCGCTACACCACGGAAGACTACACTACACCATGAAAGACTAGTTTCCTCAAGGAAGACTGCGCTACACCACGGAAGACTACACTACACCATGAAAGACTAGTTACCTCAGGGAAGACTCTGTTACACAAAGGAAGACTATGCGACACCACGGAAGACTACACTACACTGCAGAAGACTACACTACACCATGAAAGACTATGTTACACAAGGGAAGACTATGCGACACCACGGAAGACTAGACTATACCACGGAAGACTACGCTACACTACGGTAAAAACCAGGACCATTGCACCCCCGAAGACGCCGGGGTCGGCACTGATGTTAACTCCAGAGGAAAACATCCTCTCGTAGGGTATTCAAACCCGGGTCAGCAGTTCACGAGCCAATGGGCAAAGCTCGAGCCAATAAGGTATTCAGCTCCATTCATAAATGCCCCCCCCAAAAAAAAAAAAAAAAAAAAAATGCTCCTGGTTTGTTTTAAACTGTTTAGAGATACATAGCCCTCAAAGCACTAAGCTCTGCCCGTTTTCTTCCCTATATTTTATTACATTTTATGTTGAGTTACTTTGTATTCATGTAAGAGGCCATTCCTGTATACTCAGATAATTAGTATGATACAGATTTTTCCCTTTATGTTCTCTTCTTCAGATCAGATTTATTAGTATTAAAGCAAAAACTGTTTCTTCCATATCAAATCAGCTTGCTATGAAGTATACCGCTATTTCAGATTCCTTTAGTTGCTGTCGATGTGTAGATGTTTTTTTTCACTCCTTAGTTAGGTTGTACCACATTATAAAGCTCTTTCCCCAATATCGACTCAGCTGCTTACCACTTGCATAAAGCTCTTTTCTTTATATTCACTTAGTTTATATTGAGTAGTTGGTTTCAAAGTATAAGCATCTGTCTTTCACACATATTTTATATCAATTTTTTTCAGAACGGCTTTTCTATATGTTGAGTTCTTAAGTGTGATAGTATAAAGTTCCTTCCTTCGTATTATTAGGTTGGCATCAAAGTCCAAAGCCTTTTTTTTGTATTGAGCTCGTTGCTTTTCAAATAGTACATGTATATAGTTTTTTCCCTTTCTATTCACTTTGTGTAGAGGTATAATAGTCTCCCCTTCATAGTGAATGCTTGTATCAAATCATAAAGTAAGTTTTATGTGGAGTTATTTGGTGTCGAAGCATAAATTTTCTTTCCGTCATTATGAGTGAGTTGGTATCGGTTTATAAGATTCTTTCTATTATATTGATAGACTTAGTTCGTGTCAAGAGTAGAGAAACAACCTTTTGTATCGAGTTATTGCTGTCAAAAGTATAAAGTTCTTTTTCTTTATCTCTTTAGTTGGTACCAAAGGTGTAAAAGTAATATATAAAAAAAATCTTCCTCCATAATGAAATAGTTCCTAAGTATCAAGTTCCTTTTAAAAAAATATTTTGCAACCATTAAAGTAAGTTCTTTTCTTTTTATTTAATTTGTCAGTTCCAAATAAAACGGTAGTTTTCTTGATATCATAGCTATGGGTATTACAAGGACAAATTTCTTATACTGAGATGGGGTGAAGATAAGGTTCAAACACAACTCACACACACACATACACACGCACACACACACACACAGCACACACACACACACACACACACACACACACACACACACACACACACACGGGGAAAAAGTTCTATTTGGATTGCTTTTGAAAGAACGTTAGCCCGACAAAGCTTTTACTGGCTTACAACGTCGTTTTGTTTTGACGCCAAAATTGCAGAAAATTCTATATCTAATTTCCGATCAGATGTACTCGTACAAAACATAAACGTAACGGAAACTCCTGGAAATGTACACTCGGATTCAGACTTTTGTTGTGTTCCAAATTTTTGCCATAGTCATTACTGATTAGGTACAGAATCGCCTATTTCACAGAAACAAATTATTTTACCTTGGTTTTGCGGAGATCAGCTTAAGAGAGAAAATGACGCATAAGCTGAGTGCAGGATGTTTAAAAAAAGAGCAGTATTTATTCCGATACTACTATTTTTCCTGTAGTGCTGTTCCCTTGAGCTGTTAACTCTCAACTCTAACCCTAATTTTGGCCCCATGCCGCAAACCATAACACTTTATTTTGATCCTAACAATTGACTCTTTGACACGGATTCCTTAACTCTGACTCAGTTCTGCGGCATTGGGGAAACAGTTATATAAGGGAACAGCAGCACAGGGAAAGAGTGGTTTGGGGGTACTGACTGGTTGGACATTTTTTTTCTCTGGACAATGCCGTCATATAGGAAGGATTTGCAAAAAAAAGATGACATTCAGAAAAATCATTCATAACAATTTTAGCATCCTTAAGCGTGCACAGCACTTTTGCTTCAAGAATTGTACTATTTTTAGAGTGACCCCAGGCACCGAAGCAGGATGACTTGCAGCCACAGTCCATAAATCGTAGAAAACCGCTGGGAGTATGATATAACATCAACAACAGAAAAAAAGCCAGTCTTCAGTTAACCTTTAAAAACGGTGACAATACTAAAAAAGTGCTTATTGTAGGGGAGATAACCCACAGTTTTACCTCCTAAATGTTACAGGCAAATTTGGCTCCAAATTCTACTAGTTACCAGGTATACAGTTTTTTTTCTTTTATATCAAGTCACTTAGTTGGTAAGTGTAGGTCTCTTTCCTGTTTCTTGAGTTGTCACTAAGTTTTTCCATTATATGAAATAAGTTGGTGTCAAAGAATAGAATAAATTATCTACCTTGCTATTGAACTAGCTGAGTCAAAGAATAAAGTTCTAAGCTTGGTATCAAGATAGTTATCAAACTGTAAAAGTTTTCTTCAGATTCAGTTATTACAAAAGTATAGAGTTCTCCCTTATTTCCTTGGTTTTTTTGTAACAGAGTATAAAGTTTTCCCCTTCATATTCATTTTAGTTGGTGTTAACAGGCTCTTCCCTTTGTACTGAGTTAGTTCTATCAAAGCATAAAGTTTCTTTTTTTCCATCATGTTGAGAGAGCTGGTGCCAAAGTGATAAGGTCATTCTCTCATGTTGAATTGGTGTCCACGCATCAAGTTTTTCCCCATTATATTGAGGTAGTTGTATCAAAACATACAGTTCTTTCTTTTAAATTAAGTTGGTATCGAGGTATATAGTTTTGTTCTTAGTATTGAAATTGGTTTGTATCAGTATATATATATATATTTTCTTTTACGCTGATTTAGTTGGTATCGCCGTGTAAAGCTCTTTCCCTAAAATTGATTTCATTGGTGTCAAGATATAAAACATCTTTCCGTCCTGTTGAGTTAGTCGGTATAAAAAAGTTTTGTTTGTAATAAATTAGTTTTTACCAAAGTATAGAGTGTTTTTCCTCATATTGAATAAGCTGGTATCAAGGTATAAAGCTGTTTCCCCTTCCCATTCAATATAATGCAATCAAAGTACAAAATTTTTCCCTTCATATTGAGATAGCTGTTATCAAAGTATAAAGTTCTTCATCTCATATTTAGTTAGCTGCTATCAAAGTATAATTTTATTCTCTTCGTATTTATTTAGTTGTAATTTAATTATAGAGTGGTTCCTTTCATATTGAGTTAGCTGGTTTCACACTGAAATATTTTTGCCATTTATATTCTGTTTAATTCTGTCAATGTAAAGAACTCTTTTCTACTTACTGAATTACCTGCAATCAAAGTATAGAGTTCTTAATTTCATTTTGAATTAGTTGCTATCAAAAGTATAAAGTTCTTTCCTTCAAGTTGTGTTAGTTGGTACAGGTGTTAAAACTTTTCTTAATATTGATTAGTGTCAAATTAAAAAAAACAACAGAGTCCCTAAAATGAGTTAGTTGATATCAAGAAGTTCTTTCCTTCATACTGAGCTAGTTGTTATTAAGTATAAAATTCTGCTCATATCGAGTTGTTGTCAACTTAGTTTCCCTCACATTGCATACGTTGCTTGAGACAACAGTTGTATGAGAGAACAACAGTAAATGGAAAGAGTGGTTTGATGCATACACACATGTGTTTATAGATATGTTTCTTTTAAAGACATTATTTTTTCTTATAGAGCTGTTGAAAAAAACTACTCTTATGATGATTATTGAAATCAACAATATTTTTTTAATTCCAAAAGTTTTCATTATCCTATAAATGATCATTAGTAAGAAAGTTTTCCTTTTTTTCTATTTCATCAATCTGTTGAAAAGTGTTGGGGTGGCCATATATTTTTGTTAGGTTCATTAGCTATAATTTTTTTTAGTTTCCACTCTTTTATTCTGAAGGTATGATTATAAAGCTGTAGAAAATTCTTAGCTAGTACTTGATATAAGCCGGGCTAGACGTTATTTGAGGGCTTGTTTCCCACATTCCTGTTTGGACAATGTCTTTGGAATGATTTTCTGAGTGTTTGTAAAACTCCAGAGGGTTTTTAGTCGCTGTTTTTTTTAATTTTTTAAAATCAAATGAAATATTTGTCATTATGCATTTAATTCACCGTCCCTTCATGAACTTTGTTATACATGGTCCCTAATATCAGATTGTCTCTAGCTCTGTTTTTCTTTGAAATGCATTCAGATCTGTTTAAACATGAAATTTGGTATAGTCCAGTCACAGCTGATGTTAGGTCAGGAAGTAGTAACCTTTATTTGTAGTGACCCCCCCTGCAATAACCCCTGGATAAGTTTCCAGAGCAAAGTGTTGTAAAATAAAAACAAGTATGATTATCCTCCCGAAAAAAAAACCCATACTAGGCTTAGGAAAAACAAAAGCACAAAATTATGTCAGAAAAATGTGCAGCAAAGTTGGGGACAATAGAACTGAAGGATAAAAACCTAACACTACCACAAACACACACTAGAGCAAAAATAAACCCAGACAAATACAAATCACTTGTTTACACGTTTATTAACGCACGCAGCAGCTGCACACACTAGAGCAACAACAAACCCAGCCGATTGTTCACTGCCGCTGAACATGAATAGACACAGGCAGCAATTCACACTGGGGCAGTTAGTACTCCAAACGTAGGTGAGAGGAGTAATATTCATTGGGGCTCATGGATAATTTTTATGGAAGAGATGGGAAGAGACAGGGACATTTTTTTCCTTTTTGTTGTTGTCACTTTGTTTGAGGGTGGTTTTTTTTGCCAATGAAGAGAGAAATGTGAAGCACCCACCAAAAAACTATAAAAAGATAGTGCTCCATGATCTGAATGCATACCCAAAAATACAAGTATATATTTTATATATATATTATAAATATATATTTGTATTTTTTGTATTTTGTACCACTCTACCTGGGGAGAGCGTGTCGCCACAAGAGCAGCACGACTCATTATTTTTCTTTTCCTGTCTGCAACTGTATTCGTTTCCCTACCAGAGTGGCTTTTTTCTACATAATTTTGCTAGGGACAACTCTCTTGTTGCCATGGCTTCTTTTACGTGCCCTAAATAATTTTGAGTAGCACAGGGGACCTTGGTTTATCATCTGATAAGAAAAAAGTATACATACATACATACATACATACATACATACATACATACATACATACATACATACATACATACATACATACATACATACATACATACATTCACTCACTCACTCACTCACTCACTCACTCACTCACTCACTCACTCACTCACTCACTCACTCACTCACTCACTCTGTGTTTGTGCATTATTATTTTCTTTAAGGTGGATTGATTGATTTTTTAAGGAAATATCTTGGTCTTCCTGTGATGGCCAGCAGTGTTAAGACTAAATTACGTTATTTTGCTATTGATTTGCTGTTTGGGTTTTATTTGTAATAGTTGTATGCGTGCAATTTGTTATATTTTTGTCGTAAAACTGGATTGACTGATGTGCTGAAGAAACAATGTGTTTTGCTATGACCATGTGTAATGTTATCAAGACTGAAAATTTGTTTTAGTAGGTTGTTTTTTTTTGGCCAATGAAGAAAGACGTGTAGAGCACCCACATACAAGTGAAAAAAATAAAGAAATTAAAAAAAAGAGAGAACAAAAAGATGGTGCTCCATGATCTGCATGCAACTGAGGCCTTAAGAAAAAAATATATACACATATGTATGTCTGTATCAATACATATATAATTTTTTCGTAATTCATTCTTTTAAAGCTTGATTAAAAAAAAATATTTTATTCTTTTATATCGAGGACAACGGAATAAGCACTGAAGTGCTTTTTTTTTTTTTTTTACATCCAGACCCCGTGTGTATGCAGTTTTTGTAATCGTGTTATCTTTTCCCACCGGCACACGATGGCCTACGCTTACGAAAAACGTAACAGGATTTAACGTGTTCGCAAGATGTTCTGCGCGTTTTCGCACACGGGGCCTCGGTTTATGGTCGCATCCGAAGGACTTTTGCGGGGAGTGTAGTCAGCACTGATGTTAACTCCAGGGGAAAAATCCCCTCGAACGGGAATTGATTAATTGATGTAGGGAGAAATCCTTTTGGCATTGATGTGACGGCCTGTATTATTGACCTGGCTGAAAAACATTTTTGTCATTCTATTTTATTTATTTGTTTTATTATTGTCGTTTATAGTCTGAATTTTTCTTCGCTTAAGATTTTTTTGTCTTTATTGGGATAACGGTTTTCAATGGGGTTTCGACTTGAAATAAAGTAGGTAGCCTCGACAAATACTAGCCATTGTACTATTTTTTAGACTCGCGAGTAATTTAAAACCTATTTTGATCATTGTTTGTTTGTTAGTTTGGGCAATATCTTTTTTGCTTGTTCATATGTACATCTAATTTTTTTTCATCTGAATGGTAGCTTAGTTTTTCTAGACTGAGAATTATTTACTTTTTTTTTTGGCCAATAAAGACGTGTAGAGCACCCACAGGAGAGAGAACAAATAATAAATGAAACAACCCCCCCCCAAAAAAAGATGGTGCTCTACGATCTGCATGCAACTGAGGCCTTTATCAAAAAATATGTATATACATATAGTGCACGCGCGCGCGCGCGCGCGCGTGTGTGTGTGTGTGATAAAACATTTTGTTCAATCCCTGAAGTTGGTTAGCCTGACTGTTAATGTGTGTGCGTAATGATGGTTGTTGTTTTATTGTTGCTTTCATTTGAAGGAGAAAATGCACTTGAGTAAAGAATTCTGCATTAAAAAATGTCTTTTTTGTGATTGCTTAAAAAAACAACTTATCCATTTCAAGTGTGGTGTGCGTGCGTGCGTGCGTGCGTGCGTGCTTGCGTGTGTGTGTGTGTGTGTGTGTGTGTGTGTGTGTGTGTGTGTGTGTGTGTGTGGTGTGTGTGTGTGTGAAAATTTTCCTAGTTAGTTTGTGTGTCTTTATTCAAGAGCGCGTATGCATGTGTACAACATAGTGCATCAACCCTCCCTCCGCCCCCCCCCCTCCCCCCAATCCAGGAGGATCCAACATACTTTGTCACAATGTAGCCCGTTGACACCCACACCCTCATTACCATAACCTCGATGGCAGTATGATATAGGGCATCAGATACCCGTTTATGTTGAGTCCATAAAGATAGCATTATGACGCAAGACGGAACGTCGTGCGTGTGTGTGTGCGTGCGTGCGTGCATGTGTGTGTGTGTGCGTGCATGTGTGTGTGTGTGTGTGTGTGCGCGCGCGCACACATTCTTGTGTGCGCACACCGGTGCAAGTGTGGGCGAGTGCGTTTGTGTATGTGTGAAAATTATGCTGTTATATACGTTGCACATTTCAAGCTTAACAATTCTTATGATCTCGGGCAAAAAGATTTAACATTCTGTTAATGCTCATTTTCTGTAGCAGCAGTTTTTTGTTTAGAAAAATCGGTTTTTGCACCAATAATTTAGTCTATGTGTTCGTCAAAATGACCTCCTTCATTTACTGTTTGTCTGTCTGTCTGAATTTCTTTTCCGAGGTTGATGTTGGATGGACTTTATGAACTATATAAGCTAGTTTGTTTGTTTGTATGTTAGTTTGTTCGTTAGTCAATTGGCAAGTCAGTCAGCTGGTTAGCGTGTTAGCTCGTTACTTAATTATTAGGGAGTTTGTTATTCTTTGCAGGTGATCGGTTAGTTAATAAGCTTCTTAGTGGTAAGTTAGAGTGAGTTAGATTTGGCTTAGTTTTTTGTTTGAATTCTTTTATTTCGAGGCTGATAGAATAAGCAACCATGTACTTTTTTACGTTCAGTATCCTTATGCATGTAGTTTTGTAAAGTTTGTCATCTTTTCTCACTGAAACACAATGGCCTATACTTCCGAAAACGCGGAACGGGTTTTAATGTGTACGAAGATGTTTTGCCTACATTCGCACACAGGACGTCCGTTTAGTATAGTCTCAAACGAAACACTTTCTAGAAAATGGCCTTTTCATCAGCAATTTAGTTTATTTGTGTTTGTTTTGTTTGTTTTTCTGTTCGGTTTGCAGTGCGGAAGTAGCAAAATGTTCTTTGAACTTGTTACAGGTTGGTGTAATATTATTTCAATAATTCAGTGTTAAGTTTTTCCTCGTTCCTTGGCGCAAGAGCTCCGAAGTTTACCACTGGTAGGTTTATTTTTTAAACATATGCAACCGTGTGTTCACCAGTTAAGGTTGCCGCATTCCGATTTCGGGAATAAAAGAACTGTTTTAAATTAAAAGGGTTTGCATTATTTTATAGAAACAAGATTCAGTCAGGATACTAGTTTTAAAAGGTTAACCCATTCCTAACCATTTCCCGTCCCGTCCTACTTGACTTTTGCGCAGTACAAAGTATTACACATAATATGAAAGAAAATATACAATATGACGCACCACACACAGCACAGTGCAAGATTGTTTACACACGCACACACACACACACACACACAAAGGCGCACATCAACACGAGCGCGGGGACCTATACGCCCGCGCATACACATCCCAAAGAATTAAGGCAGTGATCGAAAAGATGTGACAAAGTGTCTGTTTGAGTCCTGTCCTACCCCGACTTTTGCACAGTAACAGAGCCCACGGCATCATGAGAATTCTCTACTGGATGCAATCACACTTTACGACCATCTTTGATATGGGTGGCGGTGGTCCTGTGGCGACACCCTATCCCCGAAAATGACAGTCTGGGTTGAATATAGCAAATCTTGTCGGAACGAAACAATGCATAATATTACACATGATATTCAAGATAATAAACGGTATGATTCGCTACAGCACAGTGCTGGGTCGCTGCAACACGCATATACACAAAGAAACGCACACACAACCAAACACGCGCACGCATACGCACATGCATGCACACCCCCAAGAATAAGGCGCATATCGAGAACATGTGACAGAATGCCGGTTTGATTCCCCTCCTACCCTTACTTTTGCGCAGTAACAGAGCCCGTGGCGACATACGCGTGGTCTACTGTTTGCATGCACTCTTTATTAGCATCTTTGATATCGGTTGGGCTGTTCTTGTGGCGACACAATAACCCTGAAGTTGACAGTCTGGCTAGGATATAGCATAATGCTTTCAGATGTTACAGGAGGAGTCAAGAAAAACAATCATCTTCTTGTTTTTTGTCAACTTGCATGTCTCAACATTGTTGTAGGTGGTTTTTTCGTTTGGTTGTTTTCTGTTTCTGTGTGTATTTGCATCCAGTACGTTTGTTCCCTCTTTTTTTTTTTACGGGACCGAATAGCTCAGTGGTCAGAGCACTCGCTTTCCCCCAGCCGCCAAGGTTAAGCAGCTTCGAGCGTGGTTACTAATTGGATGGGTGACCGTTTGTGCTCCATGGCTTCAGTACAGTCCTTCAGTTCACCCAGCTGTAAATGGGTACCTGCCCTTTTTTTTACCTATCTTTTTTTTGTTGCAGTTTTGTCCTTGACTTACAAACAAGTTATTCAACCCATCAAATTATTTGTTGTATAAATTATCATTCAGTCACTTGATGTGCCAGTCAATCAACTGTGTGATTGGTTGCTAAACTATTTTGTTTTGATCTTAGTTACACGCACTGACTTCGAATCTATGCACACGTACAATGTATAATGGTGCGCGAAAGTCGAGAGCATGCTGTGCCCTCAAAGGTTACTGACCTCAGCTTCCTAAATGAACCCTAATTATACCCCGTTTAGGCCTCCAGTTTTATCTAAGTGAACAATTTGCTCTTTATAAATATTCAAAGGTCGTCACAGACATTTTTTTCTAATAGTTTCAGTAATCATGCGGTTGAACAAGCTTTTCTTTTGTAGTCTATCGCAATTTAGCGTACACACACAAATGAAACGATGGTACTGCTGTATGCCTCTATACTGTTTAGAATGAATTTAGGAGAAATCAGGTTGTTGACAAGCTTCCTGGGTTGCATTTTGCTTTGATTTGACTGGAATTGGGTATGTGTGTTACATCGCCTGCGAACCCTTTACAAGAAACTAAACAGAAAATCTATACATATTCATAAGCATAAAACAGACAAATGCATAGACTGAGAGACAAACTAAACGCAAAGACAGAGAATACATTTTGTAATGAAATATGCATTACAAAATGATGCAGCTCTTCTTTTAAACAAAGATATGGCA
>CM060324.1:30981442-31003942 GCA_030674155.1 Stramonita haemastoma
CTGGATGTACAAAAGGTCAAGGTCACTGTGCGGAAAATGACAGAAAACCAAGA
Organism: Stramonita haemastoma; assembly: GCA_030674155.1. NCBI lineage: Eukaryota > Metazoa > Mollusca > Gastropoda > Neogastropoda > Muricidae > Stramonita > Stramonita haemastoma. The sequence goes on from CM060324.1 coordinate 30,981,496, forward strand.
CCTCGTCATGTCTGAATGCAAATTTTCACATCGTTCTCCTAGCATGGAGCAGAATCTCCAGTCCTCTGAAGTCGGAGTATGGCTGCCTATATGGTGAGGTGCTTGAAAACCGTCATACACGCAAACTTCTCATTCAGTGTGCAATTTCAATCTGACAGTGATTCCCAGGTGAGATGAATGAGTTAGAGTGCACATTCTGGGTGAATCCCAGAGTGTTTAGCTGGGGAACGCACAACAACAACAACAACAACAACAATCCCATACAGCTCTTCCTTTAAAACTCTTCTTATGTCTTGATTCCGGTGCCTTAACCATGTGCATTCATTTTTGTATATAGATGAAAACTTTTGCACGTTGTTTTTCTTTTGTTTTTGTGTCGTTTTTCATTCCTAGCGCTGGTGTAAGTTTGACGAAAAGCTGAGATGTTGCATATACAGTTGTTTTTACCTACCACTTAGGTAGTCGTGTTCTGATTTGGGATGATACCTATGCACAACAATAATGTGAATGCGTGGAATTCTCGTAGGCTTGTGGCTTACTTTTCCATTTCTTACTTCGTCAGAGCAAGTATTCTTGAAGATGTAGTTGAATGCCAAGCACGCTCATCGGTAGTTTTTAGGTACAATTGTCTCTTATTGAATAGTAGTTATCTAGGGAATGGGGGATGATTCTATAGCGGGGTAATAGGAGGCGTAGTTAAGACTAGAAAATGGGGAACTGAGTGTGTATTATGTGTGTGTAGGTGGGAGGGAGAGGGAGAGAGGGAGAGAGGGAGAGAGGGAGAGAGGAGAGAGAGAGAGAGAGAGAGAGAGAGAGAGAGAGAGAGAGAGAGAGGAGAGAGAGAGAGAGAGAGAGAGAGAGCGAGAGACAGACAGACAGACAGACAGACAGACAGACAGACAGACAGACAGACAGACAGACAGACAGACAGACAGAGTCAGAGACAGACAGACAGAGTCAGAGACAGACAGACAGACAGACAGACAGACAGAGACAGTGAGACAGACAGACAGACAGAGAAAACTCGAAACTCGAAACTCGAAATGGTTTATTCAGTATAGGCCATCGCCCCTATACAGACAGACAGACAGAGAGAGACACAGAGAGACACAGAGAGAGAGTGAGAGACACAGAGAGAGAGAGAGACAGACAGACAGATAGAGAGAGACACACACACACAGACACAGAGAGAGAGAGAGAGAGAGAGAGAGACAGAGACAGAGACAGAGACAGAGAGACAGAGAGAGAGATGGGAAGAGGAAATTACATCAGCTTTACATATGAACCAGTTTTGCTTTTCCCTGCCCGCCCCCCCCCCCCCCCCCCCCCTCCATCCCTCCCCGTTCCTACCTCTACTTTTGGTGTCGTCCAAATATGTGTCTGCTGATCTATATGTATTCATAAGGATGAACTGTTTACTCTTGCTGGTGGGAAAACGAGGAAGAACTTGCGAAAGAAAGAAAAGGAGTGTGGAAAGAAAGAAAGAAAGAACAAAAGAAAGAAAGAAAGAACAGGAAAAAGAAAGAAAAGAGAGAGAGAGAGAAAAAAAAGAGCGAGGAGAAAGAAAATATAGAAAAATACAATCTATAAAACGAACCAATGCGTAGCATATTTCCATTCTCATCCATTTAATATTCAATCAGAAAAGCTTACTTTAAAAGTAAAAAAAAAGTCTGTTTTCTGACCGCTCATGGACACGCCTACTACTACTACTACTACATGGACAATTGTACTACGTCCTGCAGGTAGCTCCCTTCATGCACTTTCCGGAAGACCCAGCTTTGCCACAGTTCAAGGTCAATGTGTGGAAAATGGCGACAAATCAAGACCCAATCACTTCGTAATGCAATTTTTCTAATTAGGCTCTCAGCACGCTACCCTGTCCGACTCAATCAACGGGCTAGTGAATCAGCCCATTATCAAATCCCATACAATTTCAATCCAGTTTCAAAAGCCCTTGCACATGCCGCGTCGAATGTGTGCTCTTTTCTTGTATGTAAATCTGCTTGTAACAGTACATTTCTCATATATTTGTTTTCTTCCTCTTCGAGCTTTTCTATAAAAGAGAAAACTTTTTAAAGAGGTATACTTGCATTCGAAGCACAGTCAGTGGTATTCGTTAAATGTGTGTGCAAGTCGTTGGTTGTGCCATTATTAATTTTGTGATTGTACTTCACTAAGACTCTGGCAGTAGTAGGCTTAACTAGCACTAGAGAATAAAAAGAATTTAGAAAGGGTGTGTGTGTGTGTGTGTGTGTGTGTGTGTGTGTGTGTGTGTGTGTGTGTGTGTGTGTGTGTGTGTGTGTATGTGTGTCTGTGTCTGTGTCTGTGTCTGTGTGTCTGTGTGTGTCTACGTGTGTGTCTCTGTGTGTGTCTGAATGATGAATGATGATGAATGACTGCCTGAGGTATGTCTGGAGCTGTGAAAGTGGTTTTTCTTAGACATCCAGACAGTGACTGTTTCACTGATATTTGAGTCTACCTTTGATCCTACGTCTGTCTGAAGATTTGTCTGTGTACACCCCCCACATCCCCCCCCCCCCCTCGGCCCTCACTTTCTAGGCCTAAGTCTCTGTTTCTACATTTCTGTGCCTGTCTCTGCCTCTCTCTCTCTTACTCCCAACCCTTTCACCATGATTTTCTCACCGTTTCTGAGTGTTTGTAACAACCACCCCTCCATCAACACACACACACACACAAACACACAAACACACAAACACACACACACACACACACACACACACACACACACACACACACACACACACACACACACACACACACACACTCCTCTCTGTAGCTAGCTGCTTAAACAAGGAGACCTATATTTTGAAAGCATGGAAAATATGACAAGACTTTGTTGAGGATTTAGTAAGATTCCTAACTTAACACTGGGCCACAATATCTAATTTTATGCAGCTGGTAACTACTACTACTACTACTACTACTACTACTACTACTACTACTACTACTACTACTACTACTACTACTACTACTACTACTACTACTCACTCACTCAGTCCCATGTCCCAAAGGACGTAGGGGGGACATGAGAGAAGACGCAACAGAGATCTTTTTCCATGCTTCACGATCCTGTGTGGCTAGTAGGAGGTGTTGCAGGGGTTGGGCGGTCCAGTCTTTGATGTTGTCAACCCATGATTTCTTTTGGCGGCCTCTTCTTCTCTTGCCCTCGACTGTTCCTTGCAGGATGGTTTTTGCTAGGGTGTTGTGTCTTGTGGTGTGACCAAACCACATCAGCTTTCTCCTCTTTATGGTGGAGAGCAAAGGCTCTTGGGGGCCCACACGCTTTCTGATTTCTTCTTTCACATAGTTATTGGTCTTGTGTTCTTTGTATGATATTTTGAGGAGTCTTCTGTGGCACTTGTTCTCGAATGCTTGGATTCTCCTCTCTAACTCTGCTGTCAGAGTCCATGATTCACAGCCATATAGGAGGATAGATATCACGAGGGATTTGTAAAGGTGGTATTTGGTGCAGAAGCTGATGTTGTTGCTTCTGATGATCTTCTCGAGTCTGACTAGAGCAGATGTTGCTGTTGCAATGCGAGCTTTCACTTCATTGTTTGATGTGCCATCTTTTGTTAGGATGGAGCCTAAGTATTTGAATTGGCTCACCTCTTCTAGTGTTTCTCCATTCATCTTTATTTCCGTGATGTCATTACTCGCGCTGTTGACCATGATCTTTGATTTCTCTGTACTGACCTCCATGCCGTATGCGCTCGCTCGATCTGTTAAATTGTCTGTGAGGATTTGCAGTTCTTGTTTGCTGCTGCCCATGAGGTCAATGTCATCTGCAAATCTGAGGTTGCAAAGGGGTCTTCCACCAATGGAGATGGAAGTGTGGTGGTTTTGCAGTGTCTCTGTCATGATGTTTTCGAGGAAGAGGTTGAAGAGTACAGGTGAGAGAAGGCAGCCCTGGCGAACCCCAACCGTGGTCTTGAAGAGCTCGCCCACGTGATTATTCATAAAAACTGCGCTTTCTGCGTTCTCGTACAGAGCTTTGATGACTTCAATTAGACAGCTGTCAATGTTGAAGTGCCTGAGTACTTGCCAGAGGCCGTCATGCCATACCCTGTCAAAGGCCTTTTTGAAGTCTATGAAATTGTGGTACAAGTCTTTTTGGTGTTGGAGATGCTTCTCTATCAGAATTCTCAGATTGAAAATTTGTTCCATTGTGCTGCGTTTTGGTCTAAAGCCCGCTTGTTCTTCTGCCAGGAGTTTTTCCGCTTGGTTTTTTCAGTCTGTTGAGGACTACCTGCAGCATGATCTTGCTAGGATGACTTATGAGACTGATGGTTCTGTAGTTCTGGCATTGTTTGAGGTTTCCTTTCTTTGGCAGGGGTATTACAAGAGACTGTGTCCATTCTTTTGGCCATTCTTTGGTGTCGTGGATCTTCTGACAAAGTTCTGTGAATCGCCTTGCTGTTTCATTCCCTCCATTTTTTATGAGTTCAGCTGGGATGTTATCGATTCCAGGGGACTTCCCCTTCTTCAATTGTCTAATAGCTGCATCTACTTCACACCTTAGTATTGGTGGGTCTTTATCTTGGTGTTCAGGGGGTTTGTCAGAAACTATGTTGGTATCTGGGCGTAGTGGGTAGTTGTACAATCCCTCACAGTATTCTGTCCAGCGTTGGAGGATGGCATTGTTTTCCGTTAAAAGATTTCCTTCTTTGTCTTCAATAACAGAGGCTTTAGGCTGTGTGGTTTTCGTTAGTGCTTTCAAAGTGTCGTAAGCTGTTTTGCTGTTTCCCTTGGTCATTCCAGCTTCGATGTTGTTGCATTGTTCTTCTATCCACGCTTCTTTGGCTTCTCTCATCTTTTTCCTCACTTCTCTGTGGCTATCCATGTACTTCTTGTAAGCTTCTTGACTTGTGAACTTTTGTTTCTTAAGTTCTCTTCTTTTGTCGCAGAGGTCAAGAACCTCATTTGTCACCCAAGGTTGTTTCTTTGTTCTGCTTCTTCCTAATGTTTCTTCTGCTGCTGTCGTTAGCACTTCTTTGATGTTGTTGGCCAATGTGTCCACATCATTGTCGATGGCTGTGAGTGCGGCGAACTTTCCTCCAATGTTGGCTTGGAAGATCTCAACCACTGTTGGGTCTTTCAGTTTTTCCAGGTCGAATCTTATGCGTGGGCTTTTTGGCTGTTGTTTTGCTTTCAGTTTCAGCCTGATGGTGGTAAGTACAAGGTCGTGGTCACTGCCAATGTCAGCTCCTGGGAATGTTCTTGTGTTTGCCTTGTTTATGCTGGATTTGAATCTTTGGGGTGACAGAATGTAATCAATTTGATTATGAATCAGACCATTTGGTGAGTGCCAGGTTGATGTTCTGGATGGCTTGTGAGGGTGGAGTGTGTTAGCCAAAGTCAGTTTGTGCTTCTTTGCGAATTCCAGCAGCCGCTGTCCTCTGTCATTTGTTTCTCCCAGTCCAAATCGTCCTGTGGTTCCTGCCCAGGTGTCATAGGCATCAGGTCCCACCTTAGCATTCCAGTCGCCTTCCACAATAAGGATGTCTTTTTTGGGCGTTTTGGAGATGACGTTTTCAAGTTCTTCATAGAATTCTTCTATCTGATCGTCATCGTAGTCAGATGTTGGAGCGTACACTTGGATGATGGTGAGATTCTGGGGTTTTGCAGAAACTCTGATTGAGATGAGTCTGCTGGATACTGGTGTGCAGCTGATGATGCTTGACACAATCTCTTTCCTGACAATAAAGCCTACTCCATGTTGATGTAGTTTTTCTTCTCCGCTGTACCATATTTTGTGGCCGTCTTGCGTGGTTGTTTCTCCAAAGCCAATCCATCTGACTTCCGCAAGCCCTACTATGTCCCATTTATACCTCTGTAATTCATGTGTAAGTTCCTGTACTCTTCCTGTTTGGTACAGAGTTCTTACATTCCATGTACCAATGGTTGTCCCTTTATCTGGAAGCTTTAGGGTTTGTTCTGCCCCAGTAGCACACTTGTCACTCCCACCCTGGAGACTTGCAGTGGGTAGCGCGGTCGTTGTTGATCCGGGCCTCGACCGATCCGGCATGTCTTTCTGTTTTGTTTTACTCATCATGTCCTTGCAGTGGGCTTGAGGAAGCTTGGTGGCGCCCATCTCCTCTCCAAGACTCCTACTGGTGGTTAAGAATGCACCAGCCCCTCACAACGTTTCGCCCGCCAGTAGAAGCGGTTACCGGGGTGTGGGTGGGTTAAGGACCCGGACCCAGAAGTGAGAGTTGAGTGCCAAGTGAGGACCAGTGCTCCCGTCCATCCCGAAGGATGCTACTGCCAGGTTTACAAAGGTACCACCTCTCCTTAAGCACCCCATACACCCCTAAGTAACTAAGTATGGAGGGCAACTAAGTATGGAGGGCAAACTGTTACCCATGCAGCAGACCCTCCCACCTCTCCACTCCTCCTGAATGACCCATTGGAAAGGCAATCGCCCATACGCATGGTTCCAGTACCGTTGCAGGAGCCGCCAGAACGTTGCTATATACAACCCCGAGCCGCCCTGGGACTCCAACTCCCCAATTTTTCATCAGGGATGGTGTCTAAACCCGACACCTGTGTGCATGCTGGGTATTAAAAAGAAAAAATGTTGTCATCCGCTCCTACTTTGGAAGAGCATCTGATAACAGATGCAGACATATTGCCCTGGTAGCCATGTTTATAGACACCCATCCTAATTTTGTGTGTGTTTCATCCTGTTTTTTGAGGGTCTGAAGCTTATGTTACTGATTCTCTTGTGTCTTTTCTTGGGAATATTCCTCCTCCTTCTCTTCTGTATCTTCTGGTGTGTGTGTGTGTGCGTGTGTACGTGCGTGTGTGTGTGTGTGTGTGCGTGCGTGCGTGCGTGCGTGCGTGCGTGGTGTGTGTGTGTGTGTGTGTGTGTGTGTGTGTGTGTGTGTGTGTGTGTGTGTGTGTGTGAAGACGCCAATAACAATTACTAACCAGCATCTATTATAACTATTTTTTTCTTGTTGTAGCGCAACGCCTTTTCACTCATATGACTTAAACAGTAGTGGTTGCTGTCTGAGCGTTCAAAAAGAGGAGGAGGAGGAAGAGAAGAAAGAAGAAAGAAGAAGAGAGAAGAAGAAGAAGAAGAAGAAGAAGAAGAAGAAGAGAAGAGAAGAAGAAGAAAGAAGAAGAAGAAGAAGAAGAAGAAGAAGAAGAAGAAGAAGAAGAAGAGAAAGAAAAAAGAAGAAAAAAGAAGAAGAAGAAGAAGAAGAAGAAGAAGAAGAAGAAGAAGAAGAAGAAGAAAGAAGAAGAAGAAGAAGAAGAAGAAGAAGAAGAAGAAGAAGAAGAAGAAAGAAGAAGAAGAAGAAAAGAAGAAAAAGAAGAAGAAGAAGAAAGAAGAAGAAGAAGAAGAAGAAAGAAGAGAAGAAGAAGAAGAAGAAGAAGAAGAAGAAGAAGAAGAAGAGAAGAAGAAGAAGAAGAAGAAGAAGAAGAAGAAAGGGAAGAAGAAGAAGAAAGTGAAAAAGAAAGATACAAGAAAGAAATAAAAAATATCGTAATTAACAAATATTCTTTTCCTCATAACACAAATAATAAGTTCATATGTTTCGAAAGAATAGGCTGTTTTCTACTGAAAGAAACAAAATAATGACAATTAAGAAAAAGTACATGCGCACTGATGTTGGGTTTTTCCCTCAAGTAAAAATGCAGCCTTTTTATTAGTGGGCAAAAACATGTTGCATGCACAAAATCTCACCATAGCTGAACCTCAAAGCTCAAAACAAACCAACAAAAAAATTGTTGATGCAAAAATCTACAAATAAAAAAAAGTAATGTGTTGAATATTTCTAAGCTGTCACATATTGCACTTAATGAATCGAAAAAAAAGTTCATTTTTTTAATCACTCTTGGAAAATCCCACGTCCCAAAGTTGATGACTCCTGACTGCTTTCTGGTGACCCGGATGTACAACAGTCAAGGGCATTGAGCGGAAAATGGCTGCCAATCCAGACTTCACCACTTCATAACGCAATTAGACTCATTATTCTCCCAGCATGCTGCGCTGTGTGAATGGATACCTTTGCTGGTGAATCCAGCCATTATTAAATCCCATACAATTCCAAGCCTGTGTTGAGAGTCCTTTTTGTGCCAGGCACACGCTATTTTAATTACGTGCTTTCATACTGCAATCGTGTGAAAGCGGTACTGTTGCTGGTTTGTTTTCTTCTCTTTCCCATCATCACTCCTTTGTGCTTTAAGGGATGTGTTTACAGGTTGAAGCATTGACAGTGGTATGAACTGAATGTGTCTGTTACTTCATTGTTGGTGCTATGTTTGTGGGTTTGTTTATTATTTATTTTTTGCCATGAGGGGAGCAGAGATTTTTTTTGTTAGCAATACAAAAATGGTGAATAAGGAGAGCATTGGTGTAAGTAGAGTATACCACAAAGGGGGTTAAGTAAGTGAATGAGTGAATGAGTGTGTGTTAGTGTTAGTGTTAGTGTGTATGTGTGTGTGTGTGTGTGTGTGTGTGTGTGTGCTTGTGTGTGTTGTGATGTCAAAGTGTGTGTCTTTTAATTTGCATGAGTGCATCTTTATTGAATATTCATTCATCCGGATAAAGAAAAAAAAGGGGGAACACAGAATTAAGATAGGAGAAAAAGTAAGACAGAAAATGAAAAAAAGAAAACTAGTGAATAAAGAAAGATAAACAGTAAACAAGAAATAAAGACAAGAAATTATGAACCACAAATCCCTTCTTCACATTACACAAATGATTCTTATCTAAACACATGTAAAAGCAGTCAAGTCTACGAAGAATTTTTGTATAGCATATTTTCTACACCCATATTATCTTCTCTTCAATCACTAAAGCTCATGATTGTAAATACTATAACATTTTCAACCTAATGTAATAAAATCTCTCCTGGAAAACAAAATCCCATACCCTAAAAGTGATGCCCCTTTGTCCTATTTCTGTAAAAAAACAAAACAACAAAGTATGTACCAAAGTTCAAGGTCAATGTGTGGAAAATGGCGACAAATCAAGACCCAATCTCTCTGCAACACGATACTGTTCATTACCCCTCTCAGCACGGTACCTTGCCTCACACCTCAGTGGATCAGTTGACTGGTGAATCAAACCATTATTGAATCCCAACACAAATTCAATACAGCTTCAAAAAAAGCTCTTCATGTCTTGCGCTTGTCACTTTAATCATGTGCTCTCAATTTACTACTTTACACTCAGAGAGGCTGGTGAAAGTGGAATTATCACTGATTTGCTTCCTCGCTTTTCGATTCATACGTTGTCAGAGCAAGCACTTTAGGGGGGCGTACTTTTCATTTGAAGCATGCTTGGTGCTGTTCGTTAGTTGTGTCTGGAAGTTGATAATTTTTTTCAACATTATTATTTTGCTGTTTTACGTGTGGGTGGGGTTTAGCTGATGCTAGAAAAATGGGGAATCAAGAACTTGTTTAAATTAATGTGTGTAAATGCGTGTGTGTGTGTGTGTTTGTATGTGTTATTATTATTATTATTATTATTTTTATTGTTCTTTTACATCGAGGATAATGAAAAAGCAATCATATGCTCTTTTACATCCAGTCCGCGTGTGTATGCAGTTTTATAAATGTCATCTGTTCCCACCGGCACACGATGGCCTACTTTTACGAAATGCGGAACAGGATTTAACGTGTGCGCAAAATGTTCTGTGTGTGTGTGTGCGCGCGTGTATGTGTATGTGCATGTGTGTGTGCACGCGCGCAAGCGTACATTGCGTATGTCCTGCATGCGTACGCGTGTGCGTATGTGTGTGTGCGTGTGTGTATGTGTATGTGTGTGTGCACGTGCGCACGCGTACATTGCGTATGTGCATGCATGCATGCGTCAGTGTGTTTGTGCGTGTGTGCGTAAGTGTGAGTGAGCGTGAGAGCATGCTTGCTTGCGTGCGTGCGTGCGTGCGTGCGTGTTTGCGTGTGTGTGTATGTGTGTGTGTGTATTAAAAAGTAGGCTTGGGCTGAAGGACACTGACTGACTAAGGATCACCTTTACAGGGTTACAGCTGGTTCCAGACTTCCAGACAGTGACTGTCAAAGCTGATCTACAGTTAAGCTTTAAAGTCTCTCTCTCTCTCTCTCCTCCTCCTCTCCTCTCTTCTCTCTCTCCTCTCTCTCTCTCTCTCTCTCTCTCTCTCCCTCTCTCTCTCTCTCTCTCTCTCTCTCTCTCTCTCTCCTCTCTCCTCTCATCTCAGCTTTAAGCAGCTGTAATTTAGATGCATGAGCCGTACCAGAGAACTTTGCTGAAGATTTGGAGACAGTCTAATTTCCCACTGGTGCTCGAATTTCTCGTTATACTAAGTTCGTAATGGATGTAGAGGAATATATCTTTTTGTAATCGTCACAATTGCAAGCTGTCCTGCTTATTAGCTTTCTGATGTTTGAGATTAAGAGTCTGAATCTTACACCCTGATCCTCTTTTATCTGCCCCTTGTGAATTACCCCCCCCCCTCCCCCACCGCTTCTCACCTATGCAGTTTCTCTTCTTTGCTGATGTGGTGTGTGTGTGTTGTGTGTGTGTGTGTGTGTGTGTGTGTGTGTGTGTGTGTGTGTGTGTGTGTGTGTGTGTTGTGTGTGTGTGTGTGTTTGTGTTGTGTGTTGTGTGTGTAGGTGTGTGTATGTGTGTGTATGTGGGTGTGTGTGTGCGCGTGTGTGTATTTATTTTTTATGTATTTATTCTTTGATATCGAGGATAATGGAATAAGCACTCATGTGCTTTTTGCATCCAGTCCCCGTGTGTATGCAGTTTTGTAAATGTCATCTGTTCTCACCGGCACACAATGCCTACTCTTTCGAAAAGCGGAACAGGATTTAACGTGTGCACAATATGTTCTGCGTGCGTTAGCACACAGGGCCTCTCTCTCTCACTCTTTCTCTCTCTCTCCTCTCTCTCTCTCTCCTCTTCTCCTCTCTCCTCTCTCTCTCTCTCTCCCTCTCTCTCTCTCTCTCTCTCTCTCTCTCTCTCTCTCTCCTCTCTCTCTCTCTCCTCTCTCCTCTCTCTCTCTCTCTCTCTCCTCTCTTTGTGTTTTGCAACAACACGCCAAACCAGAAAAAAGACCTATCCATTAAAAAACTTTTCTATTTGCACTTTAACAAACAAGAAAAGTTTTGAACAGAAGCTAAGTACACCTATGAATTATGAACAGACAAAATCCATTAAGCTAAGTCCCACCCTCCTCCTCCCAATCTAAAGTTGTTTTCCAGCCACAAACCATTGGAACTGGTGGGTACATGTGTAAGCTAGTCAAAATGCATTATACATTGATGACCTGGTTCCCTAGATTGATAGAAACATGAGAAGACAACCAAAGCAAAAACACGGGAGAGAGAGAGAGAAGAGAGAGAGAGAGAGAGAGAGAGAGAGAGAGAGAGAGAGAGAGAGAGAGAGAGAGAGAGAGAGAGAGAGAGAGACAGAGACAGAGACAGACAGAAGAGACAGAGAGAGAAGACAGAGACAGAAGAGACAGAGACAGACAGAGAGAGCTCTGAACTCTAAAATCTGAACAATTTTATTGTAGAAGGCCACCGGAACCAATTACAATTTCACACACTCCCTAACTCCCCCCACCCCTCCTCGCCTTATTAACCTCCCCTCTCTCTCTCTCTCTCTCTCTCTCTCTCTCTCTCTCTCTCTCTCTCTCTCTCTCTCTCTCTCTCTCTCTCTCTCTCTCTCCTCTCTCTCTCTCTCTCTCTCTCTCTCTCTCTCTCTCTCTCTCTCTCCTCTCCGCACTGATGTTCTAAGCATAAGTGGTTTTTATCAACACGTCTACCAATATCAAACTGATATAAACTGAAAGAGAAACAACTGCAAAAAAAAAAGAAATAACAGGGAAAAGGTTACATACATGGCACTCTCACTTTGAAAACAAATGCAAGCAACTGCTAATAAAGACGGAAAACATGAAATGAAATAAACTAATAGAAGAAGACAATGTACAACAATGAAAGATAAAATCTCTTTTCTCCTGCGAAACAAGCCAAAAATAACATGTTGGCATTAAAATTACAATAAAAGGACTGTGTACACCCATCCGTCACTAAAGCCATTAGTGACTAAACGGTGTTCATCATTCACACACACACACACATACCACACACACAAACACACACACACACACACACACACACACACGCACACACGCACACACGCATACACATACATACACACATACACACCACAACACACACACACACATACACACACGCGCACACACGCACACACACGCACGCACGCACGCACACACACACAAACACACACAAACACACACACACACAAACACACACACACACACACAAACACACACACACACAAACACACACACACAAACAAACACACACACACACACACACACACACACAACACACCACACACACACACACACACACACACCCCACACACATCTCTCTATGTCTGTCTTCTTTCGAGGGATTTTCCTGATTCAATTCCAAGTCCTCGTTTCAGACCTGTAGATCCATTTACCTCCTCCCCTCCCTCACTCCCTAATCAGATTGTTCTCTTTGTTGAGTTGAGGGAAGGAAGAAATATTGTTTTCTTAGCTGTTTCGCTTTCTGAATCTTATTGACTGTGTCTCGTTATGGAAACGCGTGTACTTTGCACACACAGGCAGAGATACAGAAACAGACAGACGTGTGTGTGTGAAAACGTGAAAGGAAAGAACGAGAGACAGGGAAACAGACCAACAAGCTGACAAACAGACTAGACAGGCCGGGCAGATAGACAAACAGAAACAGTAAGATGTACAGAAAGACGGTCAGACAAGAAATAAGATAGACACACTCTGTCAAAGTGATCAAAAGGTAATTATGTCAACAGATACAAACATAAATCAATATCAACTCTGTAAGACAGTATTACGAAACGTTAAAAGTCATTTAATAAAAAAAATAATATGTATTTAACAGACATGCAGAGATTACATCAAATAAAAATCGAAGAAACATTTTCAAAAGTTCAGTATTTACAACAGATGCCCGTTAAATATGACTGATGAACATGATAATCAAGGACACACTACATAATGCAAATGAATATGCAACTAGTTAATCACGCATGTTCCTAGGTAAACTGGAAATGGGTAAATCTAGTAGCTGGATCTTCATAATTAAAAGGGTGGCTTAAACCATGGGATTGATTATCTAATAAGGTGTGGTGGGTTTGAGGAGGAGATTGCCCGTGATGTTGATCTAAACAACGTCTCCATGGCATTAAAAGTCCTCCAGATGAGACAAGGAACTTAAAACCCATCTTCAGGGGTGGGAGAGTCTAATGGCTAGAGCTTTAAGCTCGTGATCTCATGGCCTGGGATCAAGCCACCACGGAGGTGCCACTTTAGGGGATTTTTCCCCTTTGGAGTTAATCAACATCAGTACCAACCTTACTTTGACAAAAGCTCTGTGGATGAGACTTGAAACCAAGGTCATGTGTACAAACGGAGACAGAACGGTCATCTTGCACACACGTTTAAACGCATTCTGACTTTTAGAAAAGGCCATTTGGTTGCCCGTAAGGAGGGATAATGGAATTATAAAATTAAAAAAACTCTGCATGCACACTGAAGTCGGAATGCAGCTATCTTAATCGTGGCTTAACAGTTCCATACACAAAGTCTCACCCTTGTTGAATCTCAGAGCTCTAGCCGAGGAAGAAAAAAAATCATACGCTGAAACGCATTGAAAGCATCTTGAACACAAGCCAAAACTTTCATGGATGTTTTAAGAACGATATCATTACATTAACGGCGTCAAGGGTGACACATGATCCAAAAATACCCAGCATGCACCAAGCTACCTGGACAGGGGAATGGGCTCAGCCAGAATCCACTTGTCTGCTGACACATTTCCTTAAAACCGGGGCACAGCACATGCCCTAAGGGACTCCTCTAGGAGTCTAAAGAAACAGGCATGTCACATCGTCAGCAAGGAAAAGAAAAACCAAGTCATTGCTAAACAAACAGTTTTTGTTTTTTTACCATCCATGCTCATGTGTGTGTGTGTGTGTGTGTTGTGTGTGTGTGTGTGTTACGTGTGTGCGGGCGTGTGCATGTGTGTGTGTGGGTGCGTGTGTGTGTGTGCATGCGTGCGTGCGTGTGTGTATGTGTGCGTGCGAGCGTGCGTGCGCGTGTGTATGTGTGTGTTCCTTCTCTCTAGCGGTTTTCCCTCATTGCATTTCACTCATCCTCAGGGTCTGTAAATCAGTTTAGCGCCCCCCCCTTCACCCCCCTCACCCCCCTCACCCCCCCCATTTCCCCCCACCCACCCCCCCCCCCCCCCCCCCCCCCCCCCTCCCTTGCTGGTCATAATTGGATTGCTGTTGTGTGGAGTGGTGAGAGAAGAGACCCAGCAGCAGCAGTGTTCGTCCTTGCTCGTTACTCTAATGTTATTGTTTCTTTCACAAGCTCTGGGGCTGCTTTTTGTCTCCCTGTTGCTTGGCTTTGTGCCTCTGTCTGTCTCTGTGTCTGTGTCTTTGTCACTCTGTTTCTGTCTATGTCCAGTCTCTCTGTTTGTGTCTGTGTGTTTGTGTCTGTGTGTGTTTCTGTCTCTGTTTCTGTCTCTGTCTGTCTGTTTGTCTGTCTCATTGTGTCTGTCTGTCTGTCTGTCTGTCTGTCTGTCTGTCTCTGCTTGCCTGCCTGCCTACTGTTTGTCTGTCTCTCTGTCTGTGTATTTTTCTCTCTGTCTTAGTCAACGTCAATTACTCTGTCTGTCTGTCTGTCTGTCTGTCTGTCTGTCTGTCTGTGTCTGTCTGTCTGTCTGTCTGTCTGTCTGTGTCTGTCTGTCTGTCTGTCTGTCTGTCTGTCTGTTCTGTCTGTCTGTCTGTCTGTCTGTCTCTGTCTCTCTCTCTCTCTCTCTCTCTCTCTCTCTCTCTCTCTCTCTCTCTCTCTCTCTCTCTCTCTCTCTCTCTCTCTCTCTCTCTTTCGCTCTCTCCCTGTCTCTCTCAACCACCTGTATTTCTGTTCCAGAGTAAGAACATTAGTGTCTGTTTGTTTGTGTGTTTGTCTGTTTGTTTGTCTGTTTGTTTGCCTGTTTGTTTGTTTATATAGATCTGATTGAACGGGAAAGTACTCAGTGTGAAGCAATACATCATCAGTTTAATATTAACACTGCGCTAAAACTGGCATTCAGAGTGCTTTAAACAAAGGCAAACCTGTGGAAGACAATGTCTTTCAAGTTTGCAGACGGAAAAGTGTACATGCTTGTGCCATAGAGCAGAGCTACTAGTACTAGGCTGCTCCATCAAAACGAAAGGTAGGAGAAGTTTTGACGTGTAGTACAATGCTTGTGTTTGTACTCAAGTTATTGTTCTCATCTCAAAGTGATGTTGAACAACAAAGATAGAACCAGTGCAACTTTCAGCAAAATGAAATACGATGACCAACAGAAGACCTCTCTAAACAGACTTTTCAACACCAACTTAAACGGCCACATTAGCTTTAGAATAGTTTATGTAATGAATCGAATACTGAACCCGTCGTGCTGTGTTTTTGTTTGCGGGTAAATGCCAAACATAGTCAAAGAAACCTGTCTTTTACCCTATAGTGAACTGCAGATCTACAGGTAATAGAATTAATCATGTCAGATGCCAGACAAACATTGCTGTCTGCACTCGCGAGTACATCTCAACATTACACACACACACACACACACACACACACACACACACACACACACACACACACACACACACACACACACGCACACACACACACACACACGCACGCACGCACGCACACACACACACACACACACACACACACACACACACACACGCACACACACACATACACACACGCACACACATATACACACACATACTCTCTCTCTCTCTCTCTCTCTCTCTCTCTTAACCATACACAATATTCATCTCCACATTGTCTCAGCCTTGGCTCTGCTCTCTCTGGGGGTGTCCTGATTCCATTTGGTTCATCGTTAAGAGTCATTAAATTAGGTTCAGCCTTTTGGGTAGTCATCGCCTTTGGTGTCTTAAGGGAGATGAGGGTTTGTAGGAGAGCAGAGAACTATTATTTTCTTAAGTCTTTCACGTTTTCTATCCTAAGGCATGTTTTTTGAACAGCCAGTGCTCTCTGTGAATGTTCCTCTCTGTTGCCGTCTGTCTTATGTTACTGTCTGTCTGTCCGTCTGTCTGTCCATCTGTCCATCTGTCTGTCTGTCTGTTGTCTGTCTGTCTGTCTCTCTCTGTCTCTCTCTATTCTCTGTCTCTGTCTTTCTGTCTGTCTGTCTGTCTGTCTGTCTCTATCTATCTATCTCACTCACCCTCGCTCTCTCTCGCTCTCGCTCCCCCCCTCCTCTCTCTCGCTCCCCCCCCCCCCTTCTCTCTCTCTCTCTCTCCCCTCTCTCTCCCCCTTCTCTCCCTCCCTCTCTCTCTCTCTCTCTCACCCCCCGCCCCTCTCTCTCTGTGCCTGTCTCCCTCTGTGCGCCTGGCGTCGCTGAGGAATCGTTTGATTTCATTTCATTCTTTCTTCGGGACCCCGAGATCACTTGAACCCCCTGGTCATAATCTCATTGCTGCCTCAGTGGTCTTCTGGGGGAGGAGTTGGAACAGTTGTTTCTCTTCTTGCTCGTTTTTGTAGTCCAGTTGACTGGCTGACTGACTGACAATGACATGATGAGATAGTCTTTGTTGTTATTTAGCTGATGCTTTCCTGTACTTTGTTTCTCTGTTTTTTTTATTGCCAGTTTTTATATTCTGTTACATCTCCATTTTTTTCGTCTGTATGTGTCTTTGTCTGTCTGTGTCTTTGTCTGTCTGTGTCTTTGTCTGTTTGTCTGTATGTGTCTTTATCTTCCTGCGTGCCTGCCTGTCTGTCTAGTCTGTCTGTCTGCCTGTCTGCCTGTCTGCCTGTCTGCCTGTCTGCCTGTCTCTCATCTCTTTCTGTTTTTCTTTGTGTTCCCTTAATCTACTTTGTTTTCTTTCTCCATGTCTCCATAGATTGCTGCTCTCAGTCTTTCTTCTTTTTTCTTTTTGGGTGGGGTGGGGTGGGGGGTTGTTACTATGTCTCTGTCTACCTTTCTGTGCCTTCTTCAGTAGGCTCGCTAACCCAATGGTCAACTGATTATTTTGTTGTTTTGTTAAGTCGGTCCACTTTCTCTGTTTGTTTGATTTTCTGTCTCTAAGTCTGTCTTCAGTCGAACCAGGAAAGTGACAAGGAATAGTCTTCATAAGAGAAAAAGTATGTAAATGAGACCCATGGGTTGGTAACAGTCCTTGGTAAGCAAGCAAACACGTTACCTTACCATCCATACATTCCATTCCTTCTCTGTCTGTGGCATCTCTGGAGATTCCTGACGTTCCAGTTCAGTCTTCCTCTGGTTCTGCAGATCGAATTAACTGCCAGGTTATAATGTCCTTGCTGCCTCAGTGCTTTGGTTAGGGGGAAGAAGAATGCAGTTGTTTTTTTCCTTCTTACTCGTATGGCAGTCCTGTTGACTGATTTACAATGATTGGAAGTCTTTGACTCTGTTATGTGCGCCTCTCTCTCTCTCACTCACTCAATCTATGTCTCTCTCTGTCTCTTTCTCTCTCTGTCTCTGTCTCGCTGTGACTCTGTCTGTCTGTCTGTCTGTCTGTCTGTCTGTCTGTCTCTCTCTCTCTCTCTCTCTCTCTCTCTGTATGAGGATTCTTCTGTTCTACCATTGCTGCGTGTGTGCCCACCATGACGGTAGCTGCCTTCCGACTTCGGGTAAATATGCTGGGTATGTTCATGTTTATGTAATCCACCCAACGCTGACATGAATAACGGGATCTTTATTGTGCATATTAGATCATATTCACCAGACGCTGGAGAGATTTGAGTTCATGACTTCATTGACTCATGGGTTTGCAGTCGAACGGTTTTAGCCAACCAGCTATGTGTGTCCTTCGCATTTCCCCCCCTCTCTCTGGCTTTCTGTCTGTTCTGTCCACTTATGGAAAAGATGATTAACTTGTTAGCTCAACTGGTTGGTTGGTCATATTTGTTTTGTGTTGCTCTGTTTACCTCTCTGTCTGCGTGTCTGTCCCACACTAACACATGAAGCTGACAAGAAATGTCCATTATGAGAGTGAGAGCACGCAGGGGAGACTCACGACTTAGTCACAGGTCTTGGTGGTAAGCAAACAAAACTTTACCATCCCAGGCCCCTTCCTCCCTCCTCCTCCTCTGTCTCTCTCTCTCTCTGGTATCTCTGGAGGTTCTTTTGATTCCATTTCAGTCTCCCTTTGGGTCCCCGAGATCAATTTAACTTCCCCCCTGATCGTAATCTCATTGCTGTCTCAGTGGTTTTGTAGCAGGAGGACTCGTGAGCAGTTGGTTTCTTTCTCTCTTGTTTCTGTAATTCTGTTGGCTGAGTTACAACTATTTGGGAGATTCTTGTCCCTCTTTCGGTTCTGGGGGCTGTGTTTTTTTTCTCTCTCTGTCTTTACCTGTCTGTTCTTCTGACTGTCCCTCTCTCATATATATATATATATATAACTGAGGAAAAAAAGTAGTGAGGAACGACAAGCGCAGGTAACAACTTCTCAAATATTTTGAAATTGCTTTATCAAAGATTCAAAATAAAAATAAAAAAGAAATGAAAATAAACATTAGGGAATAATGTCTTTCAGTGGCAGTGTTGTAGGCATTTCTGAGTAAGAGCCATGCCTTTGGCCTGACCTGACTCGAGTATCGGCTCCTGGATGAGCCCTCATCAAAGGTTCCGGCGGTGACTGAAGCTCCACCTGCTGTGGTACCTTACAGTAAGACACATTTCAGAATCTAAAAGTGTCAATTGCATTCAAAGGAATATTTGATATTCCTGTGGCCTTTTGAAGCTGCCTTTAAAAGACAATGATAAAAAGAGAAAGAAAATATGCTTAGAATATATGTTGGAAAAAAATGAATAAGACAAAATAAGCACCTAGTGAATCTTTGTGCCTTAAGTTTGGGGATCCTATTAAAGGATGCAAGGGAGGTCATAAAGTTTGTATCCAGCCAAGTGGTCAGTCTTAGCTGGATACCCAAACATATATATCTACATCTTTATCTTTATCTTTATCTTTATCTCTATCTATCTATCTATCTATCTATCTATCTATCTATCTATCTATCTATCTATCTATCTATCTATCTATCTCTCTCTCTCTCTCTCTCTCTCTCTCTCTCTCTCTCTCTCTCTCTCTCTCTCTCTCTCTCTCTCTCTCTATATATATATATATATATATCTTTGTCGGTCTCTCTGAAGATTCTTTTTAATTTTGTTTTTGGGTTTGTTTTTCGTTGTGGTTTTTCTTTATCAGAATTTCAGTTTTTCCATCGTGCAACTACGATATGATAAAATTCACAGTGCAGTCTAAGGATTACCGGAGTGGGAATCTTTGTTTTACTTTTGCTTTCTTTGTTTAGGAATTGACTCTCTGTTTTTCTGTCTCAGTCTCACAGTCTGTCTCTCCGTTTATGTGGTGTCTTATCTGCACAAAAACTTTCAGTCCGAAAGCGCTCAGGCTTTTTTCTTGTTTTCATTTTGTTTTGTTTGTTTGTTTGTTGAGGTGTAGTGTGTGTGTGTGTGTGTGTGTGTGCGTGTGTGTGTGTGTGTGTGTGTGTGTGTGTGTGTGTGTGTGTGTGTGTGTGTGTGTGTGTGTGTGTGCGCGTGCGTGTGTGCGTGCGTGAGCGCGCGTGTGTGTGTATGTGTGTATTTGTTACTGTTTACTCCTCTATGAAACGTTTGTGCCTCTCTGGCGGTGCCAATCTTTTTTGTTCTCTTCAAACAATATTTATCTACGCATCTGTAAACCTCTTCAAAATAATCTTCAAAATTTGCTACATTGCAACCAGAAATATTATTCACAGACACAACGGGTAAATAAATACATTGCTAGCATCTACGCTCTTTTTTTCCTTTTTCTTTCTCTCATATCTTTGGAGATTTCGATTCTTCCCTTTCACTTGTTGCCCAGGTCTTCAAATCATTGTAGCTGCCCCCGGCCCGGCCCCTGGTTGTCATTATTAGATTGCTGCTTTCGAAAAGTTACAGTAGGAGAGACTGACTACTGGTAACGTGTTTGCGTGCTCGCTTTTCTAATTCTATTGTCTGGTTCATGAAGTCTGTGGAGACATTTGTTTGGGGTTTTTTGTGTTTTTTTTTGTGTTTTTTTTTGTAGTTTGTTTCTTCTGTTTCTTCTATTGTTGTTTTTTCTTTCTTTTTTTTCCTTCTTTTCTTCTTCTTTGTTTTTTATCTTTCTTCTTTTTTTCTTTTCTTTTTTCTTTCTTTCTCTTTTTTTTTTCTTTCTTTCTTTCTTTCTTTCTTTCTTCTTCTTTCTTTTCTTTTTTTTTTTTTTTTCTTTCTTTTTCTTTCTTCTTTCTTTCTTTCTTTTTTCTTTCTTCTTTCTTTTCTTTTTCTTTTTGTCTTTTCTGTTTTCTTTTTCTTTCTCTCTTTTCTTTTTCATTCATTTCTTTTTATTCTCATTCCATTTCATTCATTCATTCATTCATTCATTCATTCATTCATTCATTCATTCATCTATTTTTTTTTTCCCTTCATTCTTTATTTTCCTCCTTTAGCTTTTCAGTTAGCCTGTAACATAATATTTATTGGTGTTGTCTGTATTTTTTTTGAGTGTGTCTGTTTTATTCATTATGCTTCTGTTCTTCTTTTCGTTTTCTATGAGTATTCTGAATGTACTGTTCATTGGTGCTGTCTAAACTTTTGTGAGTTTTTCTGTTTTGTTTTCATTATGTTTGGTTTTCCTACCACACTGTTACTTCGACGCATCTTGCATGCTATGTAAACGATATTGATCCGAATCCCAGCCATAGTAATGCTGGTTATTTCCTAAGGGTCAAAGCTTCACACAAAGTCTGATACTAGATTCCATCAGGCCCCCAACCAGAAAGGCCTAGCACTGGCCAATGGGTCACCTCAGAGGTGTTCAGCGATGCCTGTTCTGAGCTAATATACCTACTAAACGTCGATATTCGCATCGTAGCGGAGCCAGACTGAGTGAGACTTACACACGTAGTGACAACCATCACTGCGTTCCTCCCGCCATTCTGTTTTTCTTTCTTCTTTCTGAACTCTTTCAGGATTGGATGGGGCACCCGCAGGGGATTTCTAGCTGTGTCTTGAAAATATTGAACCTCGTGGAGCCTATTCCTCTCTATGTACAAGGTGAATGCTGGGCATATTTGTAATTCTGTAACCCACCAAACACTGACATCAATTTTGGCATAATTGATGTGCATAATTGAGCTTCGTATGTGTATATTATTCAGGAATGGGGTTAGAGGTAGGGACAGGTCTTTGCTATAACTTGGACTGTGAGATTGCAAAATCCCCACCCTTAATTCGTCACACACCGCCACCGAAGTGTCCAACGAAACAAAACAACAACACATAAAAACATGCACAATGATCTAGACTAACATTGTGAATTGTCTTTTCTGTGTTGCTTCAAATCATTCTTTGCCTTCTTTCTTTTTCTCCCTCTCTCCTCTCTTTTCTATCAGCAAGTTACTTTTTTCCCGCCCCTGTTATTCTGAATTCAGCAACACGCACAATTGTGCGCTGCCAGACTGTGCATGGATTTACAGGGGAGTTAGCATTCTCACCACACGTGTCGAAGACCTGGAACTAGAAATAGGTCAAGGTAGTTGGGCAGAAGATCGATTTTCCAAAGACCATTTCTGGTCTGTTGTTCCTCTTTCTTGTAGCTTTCATTTTCAGTTCTGTCTCACCAAGGAAGAACAGACTCCAGCTGAGACAATATAAAACGGAATCCGTCATTTTACACTTTGGGGATGAATCTCTAGGGAATATGGATGACAGCTTTTTTTGTTCAAAGTTGTGGAGGGGATGACAGACTCTTTTCCTCGTCTTTTTCTTTCCTTCACTCCCTATGGAGTCGCTGGGACATCCCAATGAATGTTTTATCTAGCGTGCCTTTGACAAGATGACCTAGGGAAGTTCATCATACTCAAGTTGCTGGCCATGAAGATTCAGTCCTACAGCCTTGTTTTGTAGTCCTACTTTTCTATGAAAGCTGGAAGGACTTTAAAATATATTCAAGATGTCGTTAATGTGTTTGCACGTGGAATCTCCAATACAAACAGGCTGCTTAGCTAGCAGCAGCTCAAACCTGTGTCCTCAGACTGATCTTTGGATAGTTTTGCTCCTGTAGTGACAATGTTCAAGATGCTTAGGAACAACAGGACGAATGCTTCCACCAGTAGTGGCCTTCTGCAGTTTTTTTAATGCCATGCGCTGAGATCACTAAGGCAACTTAACCTATGTACCTTATCTATACTCAAGAAAAAAAATTAACAGATTCTGTTGTAAAAAGATGTTTGCCACGTAAGGGCTTCATTCTTTCCAGTATATTTTTTTTACGACAATCTGAAATCATTACGATCAAAGTAGAAAAACAAAGAAGATGTTT
>CM060324.1:31011442-31031442 GCA_030674155.1 Stramonita haemastoma
TTTTTCTACTTATCTCTCTGAGTGTCTGTCAGTGTATCGTTCTTTAAATGTCTGTCTTTTTGTTTGGTTTTCTTTCTGTTATCACTCTTGCTTACTTTCTCTCTGTCTGTTTGATTGTCTTTCTGTCTGTCATTCTTTTTACCTTTCTTTTTTCCATTTGTCTTTCTTTCTTCCTTTCTTTCTTCTTTCATACCTTTCTTTCCTACATACGGACTCACACACACACGCACGCACGCACGCATGCACGCACGCACGCACACACACACACACACACACATACACACATGCACGCACGCAAGCCCGTAGGCACACACCACACAACACACACACACATACACACACACACACACACACACACACACACACACACACACACACACACACACACACACACACACACACACACACACGCCATTTATAATATCAAGGCCCTTCCAATTCTTCATTTCGCGCGCATTAACTAAATTTCCATCTGTCCCGCCATTCAAAGAAGCACAAATACACCTTTAATCAACTAACAGACCCACCTAACTAATACCACTCTGTGTGCCTTGAATTCCAGTGCATCTCTCAAAGATCAGGCTCTCACAAAGTATTCACAGAAACAGAGAAAAAAAGAATCGACAATTCCACTTTATCAGGGAAATCTACATACAAGACAATACACATGATCAGAATATCTTTTGCAAGACATGAAGGACTCTCAATGCTGGACAGGAATTGTATGGGTCTCAATAGTGGCTTGATTCTTTAGCCAGCTGATCCTTTAAGACACAGAGCCATGTTGGGAGAGTAATGAGAACAATTGGATTGGTAGATGACCGAAGCTTGGTTTGCCGCCATTTTCCATACATTGACCTTGACCTGTTGTACATCCGGGCCTCCAGAAAGCAGACAAGAGGCATCAACATGAGGACGTGAGATTTTCCGTGAGGGATCAGAAAATGGAAGTTAAGCATTTTTTTTCAGTGAGATTTATTGATTAAGTCTACAGCGCATTAGTTGAGAAACATTTCGGAAACTAATTTTTGGGAGGTAGATTTTGTCTGCTTTTCAGCTTGTTTATTGAATAATCATTAGTTCTTATGTGAAAAAGGTTTTTTGTTTTTTTCCAGTCTTCTTGCCTATTTGTCAGTCTATCTTTCTGTCTGTATGTCTGGGTGTCTGTTTGCTTTTCCTTTTTTGTGCATACTTTCTGTCTGTCTGTCTGTCAGTCTGACTGTTTGTCTTTCTGTCTGTTTTTCTTTTCGATTTTCCTTTCCATCTTTCTTTCTTATGTTCATTTTTTCTTTTCCCCCATTAAAAAAAAATCTTTTTGTTTATATTTCTTGTGTTTATTAAACTGACCAAACATCTTAAAGCAGTCAGCAAAATAATACAGAACGAAAAAATACATATTGAAAATCCACGTCCAGAAAAAATGAACTAAACAAAGGAAAGTACACAAAAAAGAAAACAGCAATAATATCCAGTATAAAGTTGGAGAATCCACAGCCCTTTTTAAGCACACGTACTATCTAACCAGCAACCTTCCCCTGCACACCCCCCCCCTTCCACATACACACATTTACATCAATGCCCTCTTTACCTTTTATTTAACTAAGCCTCAAACACACACACACACACACACACACACACACACACACACACACACACACACACACACCACACCACCACCATCCAACAGAAAAAAATATAATGTCCACAATTATTAGCTTAAGAAGAGACACATCTAACAAACTAACAACCACCACTACTTCTTGCTCCAGTAGCCAGTAACATCCCACTTCAGCACTTGTCCTAACAAACTATTGACAAAAAGAGAAAATCATCCACAACAATCTCACATTCACAAGCCCAGTCTGGAACGAGAATGAAATCGCATGATTAAAGCAGTAGTTTGTTAAACACACAAGGCTTTGGGACACTGGTTTAGGTGGGTTGTATGCACGGGATACAAGAATGGCTTGATTCACTGGCCCATTGATCTGTTGAGGTAGGGGATGGGTGTGTGTGTGTGTATGGGGGGGGGGGGGGGGGGGGTGAGGGAAGATGCCATGCTGGGAAACTAATGAGAAAAAGTGCATCGCAAAGTGAGGAGGGTTTGATGTGTTACCATTTTTCTTCCTCACACTGGCCTTGAACTGACGCTGTGTAGGCCTATCCACGTTTCCAGACAGACGTCAGAAAACGGCGTTATTTTTAGAAGTTGGGTTTTTCCGTGACTGGTCATGAAATGGGGGCAATGTCTTCTAAGCTTGACTCACTTAGTAAAAAAAAAATAAAATAAAGAAGTTTACAGGTATTTTGCTTAAGAATGCTTTGCACATTGATATTATTGACTCTCCCCCAGCCATAAGCATACATGACGCCTATAAAATGGATGTTGTCCATGACTAAATGTACATGGGTTCAGCTATTTCAGACACCCTCTCACTTGACGCTGAACTCAACAAGCAGATGGGCAAAGCAGCTACCACCATGACCAGACTGACAAAGAAAGAATGGAACAACAGCAAGTTGACTGAGCACCAAGATCCAGATCTACAGAGCCTGCGTCGTGAGCACCCTCCTGTATGGCAGCGAGTCCTGGACTATGCGTGGCCCACAAGAGCGAAAGCTCAATGCATTCCACATGCATTGCCTCTGACGTATTCTGAACATCATCTGGCAGAACAAAATCCTATACAGCACTGTCCTGAAAAGAGCTGGATGAACCAGCATGTACACGCTACTGAAACAGAGACGTATGCGCTAGCACGGTCATGTTGTGGCATGGCGATGGACGGATCCCTAAAGACCTCTATGGATACTTGTGCATGGAAAACGTCCCACAGGCAGACCACGGCTGCGATTCAAAGACGTGCGCAAGAGGGACTTAAAAGTCCTGAACATCGACCAGACAACTGGGAAGTAAAAGCCCTCGAACGGTCAGCCTGGAGACAGACTGTAAAAGGTCCGACAAGTTTTAAGAGATACATGCTCAGCAGCTCAAGACAGAGGGAATGAGAGGAAAGGCTGCAGACCAGGCAGACAGACCAGCGTCAGACTTCATCTGTGCCCTCTGCCATAGGGACTGTCCATTCCCGTGTTGGACTGGTCGCCACAACCGATGCTGTACCAGAAATAACAAGTAGAGCGCAACTCTATAGTCTTCCAAGACTTAACGCTGCCACAATGAATCACAGACACACACAGACACCACAGACACCAAACACACAACATAACACACAAAGCGACACAACGCAACCACACACAGAGCACAGAATAGAGAAGAGAGAGAGAGAGAGAGAGAAGAGAGAGAGAGAGAGAGAGAGAGAGAGAGAGAGAGAGAGAGAGAGAGAGAGAAGAGAGAGAGAGAGAGAGAGAGAGAGAGAGAAGAGAAGAGAGAGAGAGAGAGAAGAGAGAAAAGAGAAGAGTAGAAGAGATAGAGAGAGAGAGAGAGCAGGAACCAGCGAGCAGAAGACAACGACAGACAGACAGACAGACAGACAGACAGAGACAGACAGACAGACAGAGACAGAGACAGAGAAAAGAAAGACAGACAGACAGACAGACAGAAAGGGAAAGGTGCCAAGTAAACAACTATCAACACGGAAAGTGAAAGTAGCACACACATGACAAAGGCTTAATTGTCCTCGACCTCAAAGATTCGAACTCCTGCCCTCTCTCACTCCCTCACTCACTCACTCAGGCTCTGACAACCTGGCTGACAGGATCACAGGTGCCTGCACCCACAGAGCCAGATTGAGTTGTCAGGTAACAAATATTAGTGCAATAAAACCTAGTGTTTGTGCTCCCCCTTTCAAACAGTCAGGTCAAATACATGACAATCAATCAGACGAAAAATAAAAAAATAAAAGAAGTACATAACTTCAGCATCACACAAGATTGATAATTAATTAGATTAACTTTGGGGTCAACAAAACAACAACTGTTTCTACCGGTAGTGGTTATGCGCTATCACTGTTGTTGTTCCCGATGCTGCTGCTGCTGCTGCTGTTACAACAACAACAACAACAACAACAGCAACTACTACTACTACTACTACTACTACTACTACTACTACTACTACTACTACTACTACTACTACTACTACTACTACTACTACGACGACGACGACGACGACGACGACGACGACGACGACGACGACGACGACGACGACGACGACGACGCGACTACTACTACTACTACTACTACTACTACTACTACTACTACTACTACTACTACTACTACTACTACTACTACTACTCTACTAAACTGTCGCTAAGGCTGCTGTTGCATGCGTATGCTGTCACAAAAGCTTCTCGTATTTCAAGTACAATCGATGCTATTAACCACCTTCACCATCCCCACCACGATTACCACCACCACCACCACCACCACCACCACCACCACCACCACCACCACCACCACCACCACCACCACCACATCACCACCACCACCACCACCCACCACCACCATTGCCTCTGTTGCAACTGTCACCAAGGCCATCCCCTTTCACTACACATTATACCCACTTTCATCATAAGTACTACTACCAGTATCACCATCCATATACCATCACCACCACCACCACCACCACCACCACCACCACCACCACCACCATCACCACCACCACCACCACCATCTTATATATATTACTTCCACTGCATTCCTAATAACTACCCTCTCTCTTCTTTCATAAACATCATGACTATCATTACCGTTGCCACCACAAAAGGGATCCAATTTACTTCATTCATAAACTCTCTCTACCGCCCGCCCTCCCCCCCCCCCACTCGCCCCCCCCCCCCTCCCGGCCAACCTCCTTTCCTCCGTTTAAGTCAACCATCCTTATGTGCACCAGTACCTGACAGCTGCCACTACTACCGTTATCATTATCATCATCATCATCATCCCTCAGGCTGTGCTGAAATTCCTATCGGAAATAGGTTTCGATCTCTCAGCGTGTGTGTGTGTGTGTGTGTGTGTGTGTGTGTGTGTGTGTGTGTGTTGTGTGTGTGTGTGTGTGTGTGTGTGTGTGTGTTGTGTTGTGTTGTGTTGTGTTGTGTTGTGTTGTGTTGTGTTGTGTTGTGTTGTGTTGTGTTGTGTTGTGTTGTGTGTGTGTGTGTGTGTGTGTGTGTGTGTGTGTGTGTGTGTGTGTGTGTGTGTGTGTGTGTGTGTGTGTGTGTGTGTGTGTGTTATTGTTTTATTTTATTCTTTATATCGAGGATAACAGAATAAGCAATCATGTGCTTTTTTTCATCCGGTCCCCGTGTGTATGCAGTTTTGTAAATATTGTCATCTGTTCCACCAGCACACGATGGCCTACTCTTACGAAAAGCGGAACAGGATTTAACGTGTGCGCAAGATGTTCTGCGTGCGTTCGCACACGGGGCCTCGGTTTAAAGTCTCATCCGAAGGACTTTTGGGGAGAGTGGAGTCAGCACTGATGTTAACTCCTGGAGAAAAATCTCCTCGACCGGACTCGAACCCGTGTGTGTGTGAGTTGGTTTGTGTGTTTGTGTGTGTACGTATGTGTATGTTTGTTAGTGTATGTGTTTGTGTGTGTGTGTGTTTGTGTATGTGTGTATTATATGTATGTGTATATGTGTTTGTTTGTGCGTGTGTTTGTGTGTGCATGTATATATGTATAGATGTATGTGTGTGAGCGCGCACGTGCGCGCGCGCACGTGTGTGTGCGTGTGTTCATAATAGAGTTTCCACTATGTGAATATCCTTCATGAAAATATTTGTGTAATGTTTGCACACATTGTTTTTATAACACAAGTAGTGATTTTTTTTTCCGGTTAACCAGAAGCACAGACGGACCGATGAGCAACACAAGGAAAAAAAGTAGAGACAGAAAAGATATGCATTGAGAGACTTAAACGTAGTGCCACAGGCCCCTCCACCTAAACAAAATACTCCTTAACCCCCCCCACTTCCCCCCTCAAATAAAAACAACAAAACCCCCTTCAACAAACAACAAAACAAAACCAAAAAAAAACTAAAACTAAACGATAAAAAAATCCCTTCAAAACAAAAACAAGAAAGAATCAACAATAGGAAAACTCCAAACAAAGTACAAAAAACAAAAGAACTACAAAAACGACATTTGCTTAAAAAGATGAATGTAAAAATACAGGCACAAACCAAAAAAAAACCAACAACAACAAAACCAAACCATACCATTAGACAAACAGTTAAAAGAAAGAACGAAGAGAAGAACTGTAGGAAATTGCATCTTTTGTCCAGTGTCATTCTTCATGTTTCCAATTCCCCAGTTTTTCAACTCTGGTTACAGAGTAGGTTAAGCCATCCGGTCAATGTCCGTACACCTCTACCTATTGATTTTTGTGGGGCTTCGTTTGTACATGCAAACTGACATCTCACACACACACACATACATACACACACACACACACACACACACACACACACACACACACACACCACACACACAACACACACACACACACACAACACACACACACACACACACCACACACACACACACACACACACACACACACACAACACACACACATTTTTCACTTCTATGTTTCTTATCTAGTTGGGTTTTTTTTACGAGAAGGAAAAGTATGAGTTCAAAAGGACAACTAAGTTTTGATTCGCCCACCACTGAGAAAATGATGTCATGAATAAAACACTGCGGGTTTATTGTAGTATTAAATGGTTTCGTCAGAATAGTGGCTCGCAAAATTTTCCAGAATGGGAAACAGGCTAACAGAGGGAAATAAAAAATGGAGTGTGCGTGTGCACGCGCGCAGCACACAAACACACATACACACGCGCGCATGAGATGCTGGAAAGTGTGTTCATTACTAACTTAAAGAGAATCATTTTTTGTCTCAACTGCCTCGAAGCATTTTTGGTAAAACCCCAAACGATATGAACCGAAATAGCCAATTACCTTTCTCTAGGTTCATTATAACTACATCTGTTTTTCTTTTTTCACTTGTCCCCTCTCTGTCTATCGCCTCATTAGGTCTCTTCCTAGGTAATTCCGAATCCAGCCACACATATTACAGAGCATCGTCTAAACTCTGCGTTGGATTTACAAGCCATTCGGCAGTCTCATCAACATAGATATACCTCAGAACTTGAATGGGAAAGAGGTCACAGCAACAGTGTGGCGAATTGAGTTTGAAAGAACCATTTCTTGCGTTATTGTTGCGGTTCCCTGGTAATGTGTTTTGGATTTTTTGGATGCAATGACACGAAGAGTAAACAGATTGGAAATGAGACATTATAGTGGACAATTGCTGGTTTGCACTGTAGGAAATGGTTTCTCGGACCATGGGAATAGGGATGAAAGGTGTTTCATTTTCAAACATGTGTGTGTTTTTTGTCAGAGGTTGTAGAAATACGGTAAGCAGGGCGAGGTATTTTTCTACACTCACATTATATTTGAAGTTTAACGGTGATGCTCGGTTGTCGTTCACAAGAACTCATTGTTGTGCTTTAGTGTTAGTGGTGATGGGACAAAACAAATAGGGAACTGTACATATCTGCACACATGCATTGAATAGTTAAAGGATGATGTTTGAATGATGAGCACAATAATAATTGTTTTAGCTTTGTCTCTGCCACACGTCAACAACAAATGCACAATTGAGTTTTTTCGTATAATGCAAGCAGATTTTCAAGACTTTCTGTTCGAACTCGATGCTTAAAAGGACTTTGATAAGGATTTTAAACTGTGCATAAGGATAAGAAAATGCATGCTGTCAATTGACAAAACAATACAATTATCGGTTCTTGATCCTTAAGTGTGTGTGTGTATGTATGTATGTGTATGTGTATGTGTGTGTGTGTGTGTGTGTGTGTGTGTTGTGTGGTGTGTGGTGTGTGTGTGTGGTGTGTGTGTGTATGTGTGTATGTGTGTATGTGTGTGTGTGACATTTGCATCGATACGTCAATAGCAATACTTGATTATTGCATGCTTCCCTATGTCTTTGAGCACATTCAACAGAATAGGAAACGTGCGGCTTCTCCCTTCCTTTTTCTTTTTATATCCGCTAACTTTTGCGTAAAATCTGCCTCTAAAAATTTCAAACTAATCAATAAAAAAAATGTAAAAATTAATGAAGGGTTCAATGACCTATAGATAACAGAAATAAACAAACAGTATCCAAAGACCTTCAATCGTCAACACCTTTTGTGTTCAACAAAACCTCAGGAAAACAATAGCACCATTTCTAACACCAGCGCGGCAAAAGTACACACTTTTCAAAGCCTTTTATATTTCTTACACAGTGAAATAGCTCTTTGATTTTTTCAACCTGAAGACTTAACGAAGTGAGCATTGTAGAAAAGTACAATTGGATCTTCCAAATTAGACGGCCTATCTTCTTTACCCACGGAGTCAAGTCCCCCCTCCTGTGATCGATTGTTCACTGTAGTTTGCCCCTGGCTTACAAGGAGTATTGACCTGTGGAGTTTCAGAGGCGGCCAGCCAGACCTTTGGAGATTGTCTTTCTGTTGTTGAAAAGAAAGGAATTGAGGATGATACAATAGAACAGAGAGAAAGATTGTTTGCAGACTTGGTTTTTTTTTTATTTTTATTTTTATTTTGCTGCAACAGAAAAAGAAAGGACTGCCAAAAGGGATTGCTAGGTATTGTAGTAGCATGTTATGGTTGTTTAGATTTCTGCTTGTTTGTTTGATTAATTTTGTTTGTATGTATTGATGTTTATAGTACTGTTTAAAAAACAACTTATTTATTTATTATATTATTATTATTATTTTTTTTTAAATTAATTAATTAATTTTTTTTATTATTTTTTATTATTATTATTTTTTATTTTGTTTTATAGATTCTTGTTTTTATTTGGCTATTGCGATGACATGATTTTAGATTCCACTGGTTGTAATGTCAGATCTTCCCATGAGTTTTTAATTGTTTGTTTGTTTTGTTGTTGTTCTAGTCTTTTTTTTCGGTTTCTTAACAACGTTCGTTCCATTCATTATGTTATATCAAAGTTTATACAATAGACACGTGTATATTAGCCTCAACCTTACCTTGGAGAAGTGTCCTCATCCGATTTGTCTGTATGTTTCTGTTTGCATGATCAACATATCTCGAATAGCTTAGGAATACAAACGCCTTGAAATAAGATTCGTTGTCAAGACCTTTTATTTGAAATAAACACTACAACATAAAACAACATAATCAACTAGAAAAAAAAGTCATTTCATTTCTCGAACAGTTTTTCCTTCGACAAGAAACATTAACCTTTGGTTTCTGTCCTTTCTGATCGAAAAGTATCTACTCCAAAAATGAGATGAATTTCAAATGGGAACTAAACGAGATTTGAAAGACACTTAAAGAAACCCCGACCTCCCTGGGTTCCTGCTAAAAGCAGTATTTGCGGTGATGTATTATTCACGCTGCTTTGCCAATAGTACTTTGTCAGTGACAACCCAGGGGAGTTGAAGTGGTTGCAGTGTCCCTGAAGACTATGCTTCCCATTGGTCAAAGACCATGCTCACGAAGAGAAAAAGAGAGGAACGACGCACTTTCTTTGTTATCACTGTACAACAGCTGAAAGATCTGGTTAAAAATTTAGTTTTTTTTTGCTGGTAATCTTAGTTTCCTTTCCTTGTTTTTTTTTTTTTTTTGCCAGGGTATAGGCGTTCGGGAATCAGATTTTTAATGAATCGTATTTTTATGCTCATTTCAAGACTGTAACCACCACAGTGCAAAATTTAGTTGGAAGTTGGGTTTGCTAGCTTTTTATTAAATGGGGGGTATAGTATAACAATTTGCTTCGCAGCTTCATACATTTACAACATTTTTTTTTTGTTGCTAACATCCACTTCTGTGTCTGAAAAAAATAGTATACCCTAAGCAGTGCATAACTGTACAACATTCCGTTCATTTAACCCTCTACACATTTCTTAAACAAAACATACTTTCATGATTGGATTTTTTTTAAAAGCTTAATGGGTAACAAGAAAGAATTCAAAGAGATGAAACTTAGGGTGCATCTCATAATATCCGTCCATATTAACAAACGTTAAACAACAAAATAGCAAAGCCCCAAACTAAAAACCAAAACCTCAAAAACCCCGAAACGAAATAAAAGGCAACTGAAATGCTTATAAATTCTATCCAGCATTACTTCCTGACATTAAAGCACCAACACAGTGCATCCAGCTAGTCTTTGAGACCTTCAGAACTGATGAATTTTAGATGACAATAAACCAAACATCGAAGATCACTAGGAGAGTGACTGCTCCGTTTCTAAAGCTACTACATGAGTGGATTCATTAAACACGTACATTGTATTTGTGTGAATGTTTCTTTGTAGAGGCTAAGATGAGGGAGAGTGAATGCTTGCAAAGAACTAGGCCATTACCTAGTCTGTGAGAATACACTACAGGATCCTTCAGATGAGACTATAAACCGAGGTTCCGTATGCGAACATACGCAGAACATCTTCTCCACACGTTAAAACCCGTTCTACTCTTCGGAAGTGTAGGCCTTTGTGTACCGGTGGGACAGGATGACAACAATGACAAAACAGCATACACACAGGGACTGAATATAAAAAAAACACGATTACTGTTTATTCCATTTTCCTCAAAAAAGATTAAGAAAGAAAGGGTCAGACATTGCTTTATTACACACACACACACACACACACACACACACACACACACACACAACACACACACACACACACACCACACAACACACACACACACACACACACACACCACACACACACACATCAGCACGCACTCAACCACACACCACGCACTGCCAACCTCACACACACCACACCACACACACACACACACACACACACACACACACAACACACACACACACACACACACACACCACACACACACACACACACACACACACACACACACACACACACACGATCTCTCTATGTCTGTCTTCTTTCGAGGGATTTTCCTGATTCAATTCCAGGTCCTCGTTTCAGACCTGTAGATCCATTTGCCTCCTCCCTTCCCTCACTCCCTAATCAAATTGTTCTCTTTGTTGAGTTGAGGGAAGGAAGAAATATTGTTTTCTTAGCTGTTCGCTTCTCTGAATGTTATGTACATTCTGTGTGTGTGTGTGTGTGTGTGTGTGTGTGTGTGTGTGTGTGTGTGTGTGTGTATGTGTGTGTGTGTGTGTGTGTGTGTGTGTGTATGTGTGTTGTGTTTGTGTTTGTGTTTGTGTGGTGTGTATGTGTGTGTAAATAATTTTTACTTTGAAATAAACAATGGCATATATTTGTTTCATGCATGCATAAATATCTTTATCTATGTGAAGGCTGCTGCCTTTTCTTTCTTTACTATAATAAAACGTTTGTCTACTACCTGGTATCGTACAAGATTTTTTTCTTTTTAAGCTCAACCTAAAGAAAAGCAATGTTTGGAGAGAGAGAGAGAGAGAGAGAGAGAGAGAGAGAGAGAGAGAGAGAGAGAGAGAAGAGAGAGAGAGAGAGAGAGAGAGAGAGAGAGAAGACAGACAGACAGACAGACAGACAGACAGACAGACAGACAGACAGACAGACAGACAGACAGACAGACAGACAGACAGAGAAAGACAGAGACAGAGACAGAGACAGGGAAGAGAGGCTCACAGAGAGAGAGTAGAGAGACAGAGACAGACAGACAGACAGAAAGACAGACTGAGGAAATCCTTAAACAATTTCCACTGAAAACATCTTTCCATCCAACAAAAACGAGAACAAAAAAAACAGCAACATTACTTTTCCCAAAATCAAAGAGAATTGCCAATTTTCAAAAACCAATTCAACTTTTTTTTCTACCACAGTAAAAGAGTACTTTTCTTCCTGTCTCCAAATCTTGTTGACATTTTCAACCTGAGGTCTTGACACATTTTGGATTGAAAAGGAAAAAGGCAGAAACAAAGACACAAGTGGACGGAGTGTCTGCTGTGTCTACGGGAATGGAATGGTACCTCGGCTGATCGATCATTCACGCTAGTTTGCCAATGGGGTCTTGGTAGTAACGACCTCTGGGAATTGGAATGGCTGCAAGGTCTTCGGAAAGTTTTCTTTGTTTGCCGTGCCAAAAAAGGCATTGTCGAAAAAAGGACAATAGAGAGAGAGATCCAAAGACGACTTGTGTTGTAATAAACATCAAGGAAAAGAGAGGGTTGTGTTGAGGATTTGTGATTAATGAAGTAGCTTTCTTGGGGGTTGTTTTGGTCTATATTTTGGTTTGTTTGGGTTTGAGATATGCTTTGTTTACGTGTTGCTATTTTTGTGAGTGTGTTTCTTTCTTAGTTTAATTTTTCCACAGTTTATTTGTATCTGCTTTAGTACTGCCGTCTCGTTTTTCTTTCCATTTTCAATTAGTCTGGTGGGGCTTACTGATTCCAATGATTGTGGCTTAAAGCATTAGTGTGCACGTGTTAGATTATTTGCTTACTTTGTTGATCATTTATTTTTGCGGCTATATTATGGCCTCTCTTTTTATCACATGTCTCAGATTACAGTGTATACAAGTGCTTGAATGGACAATTGAATGTTGAAATGATACGTTTATATGAACACACACTGCAAACAGTTATATGTGTGTGCATTGGTATCTTAAATATGTACACCGATGTAGTCTAGTTACACAGTGTTTGTTTTCTCTTGTTACTAAATATACTCTAATATCACTTTGTTGTATATCATAGTATTTGTATAACATAGTTGATGTTTGTAGCTGAAAAAATGAGGCAGGGTGAGGGGGGTTTCAATATTTGGGAATAAGCAGCACTTAGAGAACCTAATTGTCAAGAGCTTTTCGTTTTAACTAGCAATAAAAAACATAGACTAGATTCTGAAAAACAAATTCCTTAATTCACACAACAACTGCTCGTTTTACCGAAACATCAATCTTCTGTTGCTTCAGTACTAATCAGTTAAGTCTTGTCCCCACAAGCCATCAGATCAATTTTAAATGGTAACCAAACAAGCACTGAAAGGCAGGCAAAGGACCAACTTTCTGTTTTTCTCCTCGAACTGGTATCTGGCTTAATTCATAATTCACGCGAGGTTGCCAGTAGTACTTTGTCAGTGAAAGCCTGGGGGAATGGGTGGCAGCTGTGTCCTTGAGTTGGTTTTTTAAATATTTTTTTTGGGGATTAGGTGAAGAAAAAGATTAACAGAGGGAAGAGACAGGGAATGTACTTTTATTTTAGTGTGTTACTACTACTTAACCAATTTGTTTTAATTTTGTTGTATGATATCTGATCACTTTTTTTTTTCAAAAACACGTTTTGTAGGTACTGGTTGTTTCTGTTTCAGAGTTCTTGTATTAGCATGTACGACAGTGGAGACATTAGACTATACGTTATTTCCCTAACGTCTCTATTGGTTAGGGAAGAAATGGGATAAAACAACAGTTTCTCTCGCAGATATCTACTCTTGATATATTTGTCTTCACTTTGCTATGATTGACTTATAGACTGAGTAATGCATGAATATGTGCTATGTGATTTTACCGTAATTCTAAGCAGTTTTAACATAACATTTTAAAACGTAGCACCATTAATTTTAAAAAAAGGCCTTGCCACTTCAGCCTACTCCAACAAATGACAATGCTTTTAGCTGGGCAAAGATTGAGCAAATCAAACGAAGCTTCCACTTCACTTCATTTCTATTTTCAAACAGTTAAGGATCAACGCAAGTCCTCCTCCATCATCTATCCATCCATGCCATCCAGTCCCCACGTGGCCTGAAGGAGTGATACATTTTGCATGGTAGTAAAGCACATACTGAAGGTCACTGTCTGCTTGGTTCCTGAAGCTAGTACCTGGAAGGAGGGTGCATTATTGATGGGAGATGTGTGGAGGCTATCTTGTCAGCGCTCATCGTGGGAGTGGATTTTTCAGTTATTGAATGCGTTCTTCCGGTTGTGTGCGCATTGGTTTAGTCACACTTTGGTCACTTATGTTATAAGGTGTGTTAAAGAAAAGACATAAACCTCTTGAGGTTGGTTTTAAATTTCAAAATCAAAATGTGAGCAGGCACACAGTTACATTTCTACAATATAATCTTGCAATAAGTAATTTCCTTTTCTTTAGAATTTCTTTGGCAGTTTTCTAAATAGAATTTTGTCAAAGAAGCCAACAAAGAACTTAATAAACAAAATACGGAAACACAGTATTTCATTTATGGTATTTTAAATTCTCATGAAACTACAACTAAAGAAGCTGTCTGCAGAAATAAAATTGCAACGCTACTTTACTAATATCCGAGGAACAACATTTTTTGGAAATATAGTTTACCCTTGATAAAGACAAATGAGACCTTATTTGCCAACCGACGGCACTCAATCTCCGTCACAGAATTCGACTTTTAGAAAGGCTTAAATACTTTACAGACACAGCTTCAGGCTTAGGAAAGGACCACAAATCTCATGTTATATCTGACGACCCAGGTTCGAATCCGGTTCGAGGGGATTTTCTCCTGAAGTTAACATCAGTGCTGACTCACTCTTTCCAAAAGTCCTTCGGGTGAGACTATAAACCGAGGCTCCGTGTGCAAAGGCACGTAGAACATCTTGCCCACACGTTAAATCCTGTTCTGCTTTTCGTAAAAGTAGGCCATTGTGTGCCGTGGGAACAGATGACAAGATTTACAAAACCGCATACACACGGAAACTGGATGTAAAAAAAAAGCACACGAGTGCTTATTCCATTATCCTCGATATAAAAGAATAAATAAGTAAATAGATAGATAAATAAATTAATAAAATTATGTTTCTCCTTTAATCCTTGAAGAAGTTGTTCGGGCACTGCAGTATACTGTGTTTTCATGAACTTAAACTTTGCAAAGCCACTCGCACTCTCCCTCCCCCCCCTCCCCCCCCCCCCTGCCCCACTCCCCTCCCCAAGTAGCAGGATGCATGCTGGTTATATTTGCATCATTATGCCAAGGGTAGCCTAGTCTTCTATGAAAGGTTAATTGATATTACTGTGTGCACAAGATTTTCTGCATGTGTCCATCTAATAAAGCACATTTTATATCTTGTTTGATGGTCATTTACTTATTTTGTTAATGATCTTTCTTAGATATGTACGTTGAAATCATTTTTTTTCAGAAACACAATAGAAAAGATCAAAGATGTGTTCAATACTTTAGAAATGAGTTGGTTCTTCATAAACATATACATGTTTCTAGTTTCGTAAACAACTCAAAATAGGGCTTCAAGGTGTTTTTTTATTTTATATAAGTGATATGTACACTTTACGAAACATTTATAAATCAATCTCACTTGTCTTACAGCTTCATCCTCTTTTTAGTTTGAAAATAATGTACTTTTAGAAGGCAACAAAATATTTGCCAAAGGCCACATCTGAACTAAATTTCTGCTTTAATTAACTACCAAGAAAACTCTTTGCCTGATCAATTATTCATGCCGGTTTCAAATGGCTCTTTGTCAGTGATCACTTGAGAGAATTCCATTTTATTGGTTATCGTGTCCTTAAGGGTCTCTTATATTGTATTGTTTTGAAAGGAAGAAAGGAGGGATCAATCATGAATTTAATGGAGTATTTAGTGTAGTGTCACTTTCTGACAGTGAGAGAAAACCCGTAGCATAGCTTTTCGTCGTCATTCTTTCTTTTTGTCTGTCTTTCTCTTCTTTCTGTCTTTTCTTCTTTCTTTCTTCTTCTTTCTTTCTTTCTTTCTTTCTTTCTTTCTTTCTTTCTTTCTTTTTTCTTTCTTTCTTTCTTTCTTTCTTTCTTCTTCCTTTTCTTTTTTATTCTTTTTTTTTTCTTTTGTATGTTGAGCATATGTTTCTACTAATTGCATTTTCTCCTAGTTTTCAATTTTGGACTGTATTTCATATTATTTTTTTTCTGGCAACCTATTTTTCTTTGCGTATTTGAAAAAAAAGACGCTTTTGTGAGGTTTTTCCCCTTAAAGGACTACCAGTATTAGCTGTTGTGATTGCAAAATTTGTCTCACTGATTTAAATCAGATATATTTCCTGACACTGGTACATATAATAACCTTTCCAGGATCTACATAGTATACACACAAGAGATTTTTGTTTTAAAAATCAACATTGGTACAGTTTTTCAACTTAACAAAACCCAGTTTCCTTTTCCCTCCAAATTCACCCTGTATTTTACATTATAGTCCACCCCCCACACTAAAAAAATCCCCCAAATCAGTAAACCAAAACACATTAACAAAAACCCAACAACAGCAAAAACAGCCCCCCTCCCCTCTCTCCCCACACAAAAGAAAAGAAAAGAAACCAACCTAAAAACAAAAACTATAAACTTCAGATTCTAGCGAAAGAATTGTCAAAGGCACACTGGTATTAAGTTTCTGTTTTCGCTACGAAACAAGTACTTTGCCCCAAACCGTTTATTCTTGCTGTTTTGCATATTATACTTTGTCACTGACCAGGGAGAGAATTTCTCTGGGAGTAATGTCTTTAATCGTGTTGTAGAATTGTGCTCCAACACGCTTTTGGGGAGGACTAGCAAACAGCAGGCACTGAATTTGAAAATGGAGATCTAGCCTGTACTTGTATGACACTTAAGATGTGCAGAAAATAACTGTTATGGCATTTTTGGCCTTACTTTGTTTGTTTGATTGTTTTTCTATGGTATTTGAAATGTGCCTTACAATTCTGACAATGCATTAGATTTTTTTAATGCATTGAAATAAAATAAATTCTTTTAAAGATATGGTCAAGTCACAAGACCTGACAACCTTCGAGAGATCGTCTTGCAAGGCACAGTTAAAGTTGTAGGGCAAAGAAACGGAAAGGGATAAAACGTAGAACAACATCACTGAATGGTCAGAAAATAAGATTTTGGTTGAGACCTTGGCATTGCACGTGACCGTCAGATATGGAAAGATCTTACCTCATTAATGTAGCTTTGTCATCATCATTTCGTTTAAGGGAGTGATAGTTGTAGTGTAGACTGTCCTGCAGGGAACATCACGAAGCAGAAGAGCAAAACTATGGGAAGACAACATCAAGATGGACTGGCCGAGAGCGGAATGACATAAAAATACTTCTGAGAGCTGAGAATCGTGCGGAATGGAGGAAGCTGCTGCAAAATCTTCAGTGGTGCCCAAACGGTTGACTAGACTCCAGGGTAGGTGAGGTAAGGTGAGGTGAAAGTGACGTAGAGTAGTGTATGTGTGTTAGTGTAGTGTATGTAGTGTAGTGTAGTGTAGTGAGTGGCGTGTGTGTGATGTGGATGTGTGTGGTGTGGTGGGTGTGGTGTGTGTGGTATGGTATGGTATGGTATAAGTTGTGTATGTAGTGTAGTAGTGAATTAAATAGCGTAGCATAGCGTAGCATACGACGTAAGCTGTGTCGTAGCGTTAGTATAGTGATAGTATAGCAATATAGTATAGTAAAAGTATATATAGTATATAGTGAGTATAGTATAGTTAGTATAGTTTAGTTAGTATAGTAGTGTGCAGAGCAGCAGAGCAGAGCAGAGCAGAGCAGAGCAGAGCAGCGTGTAGTGTAGTGTAGTGTAAATTATTAGTTGTAGTGTAGTGTAGTGTAGTGTAGTGTAGTGAAGCAATGGCACGGCATTGGCATGGCAATGGCATGGCATAGGATGGCATGACTATGGCATAGCATGGCATGGCATGGCATGCCATAGTAATTAGCATAGCGTTAGCATAGCATAGTGTAGCGCAGTTTCTCACAAACACAGATGTTTTCCAGGTAGAATCTGCTAGTAGCTATTGTGACACACGTGTTCAACAACCGTGCATGTCTGTTTGTCACGAAACGGGGTACATTTTCATGCTAATGAAACAAAACTACAGGGTCAGATGTTATCGGATCAAATTTCTGTTTTCTCCTCACCCCAACCCGTACCTTCATTGATTCATTATTCACACCGGTGTTCTAATTGCATTTCATCAGTGGGGTGTGGATGGATGGTGGTAAATTTTGTAGGTGGCTGTTGCCAAAAATTTATGAGGCTATCTTTGTTACGTTTTAAAAGAGGTGTTTTGGACTGGAAAAAAGATTAAATTCACTTTATTGTGTTTGTGTGAACATTAAATTTGTCTGTTAATTGTTAGGGTTTTTTGTTTTGGGTGGGGTTGGCTTTTTATGTCTGCTGTTTATGGCTGTTTTCGTTTTGATATAATGTACTACTATACGCTGGGGACGGGATACCTCAGTGGTCAGAGCGCTCGCTTTCCCGCACCCAAGGTTAAGCAGAGTCGAGCGTGGTTGCCAATTGCATGGGTGACCGTTTGCGAGCCTTGGCTACAGTACAGTTCCCTCAGTTCCCCCAGCTGCAAATGGGTGCCTGCCTTCTTAAGGATCAGGGAAGGTAAAGCAGCAAAGGAGAGGAGATGGGCGCTGCCCTCAACATGCTGGCCCCTAGAAAAGCTGAGGTCTGTGACGCCTCGCTCCCCTACGACCACACAGGTTGTGGGACAACCTTTACCCTTTTTACCTGTTACTACGCTACACAAAATATTTTGTTCTGGTGTTTTAAGAGAAACTACTCGTCGGGGTATTCAACTGTTGAAAACAGTAAATCTTATCTGTTGGGGTCAAGTTTCAATGCCTTGGACTCACTCAGTCTTGTTGTTGTTGTTCTTGTTTTTATTCCTCTTCTTGTTGTTGTTGTTGTTGTTGTTGTTGTTGTTGTTCTTCTTCTTCTTCTTCTTCTTCTTCTTCTTCTTCTTCTTCTTCTTCTTCTTCTTCTCTTCTTCTTCTTCTTCTTCTTCTTCTTCTTCTTCTTCTTTT
Source organism: Stramonita haemastoma (assembly GCA_030674155.1). Classification (NCBI taxonomy): domain Eukaryota; kingdom Metazoa; phylum Mollusca; class Gastropoda; order Neogastropoda; family Muricidae; genus Stramonita; species Stramonita haemastoma. The sequence goes on from CM060324.1 coordinate 31,030,187, forward strand.
TCTTCTCTCTCAAATTAGTCTTCTTCAAATTCGTTTGCTTCATATTCTTCAAATTCGTCTTCTTGAAATTCTTCTTCTTCTTCAAATTCTTCTTCGTTGTCATCGTCGTGTCGTCGAACACTCAGGTACTAACGTAGTCTGTGTCATATGAGTAAAAATGCATTGTTCTGCTGTTAAGTGCCTGACAAGTCAGGCCCAGCACATTTGACTTAAGTGCAGAAGAGAAGCAATATATTGGAAGTCTTTTAGAAAAAAAAAGGCAGGAGAATGGAACAAGATAGGCAGAAAACATACAAGAAGAGGGTGACAGGAAGCAAACGAGAAATAAAGAGCGGTATAAAAAAAAAACCAGGAAATTCTTAGCACAGAATTTCCAGAAGGTGGGAATGCTACTTAAACCGACAGGCCCCAGCCTCGGCATTTCCATGGGGAAAGTCATTTTAGCCTCATCATCCCAGTCCTAAAGTCTTGCCGACATCAGTATTCTCAACACCAAGGAGTTCACCGGGCAATTTACTCATGTCAAGCAGCCGTGAAGCTAGCAGCCAGAAGGACCTTACACAGCAGATAGTGAAGTCACTTGTGTGGTGTTCAATTGGTCTTGTCTTGCACAGGCTACCTGCAAGCTCCACTTTGGTGGCAAAATTAGCACAAAGCTGCAGAGCCAGATTAAGCGAGACGCTCGCTTGTAGTGGAAGCCACTGCAGCTGTCCCCAAATTCCTTAAATCTTTATAACTTAAAGGCTTGACACGAATTCGCAACAGGTAAAGAAGTAAACACAAGAAATCAAAACGGAGGTCACCCTAAGTTTAAATCAGTCAGTTATTTTTTTTCTTGTTGTTCTTTTAGTCGGGTGGGGTAGGGGAGGTTTTTTTTTATTGTTTGTTTTAGTGGGGGGTTTTCGTGCATGATGGTAGTAGTGAAAAGGTTGATATAACAATGATGCTAACAAGAAGTCAACGCACCAGAATTAAGATTTCGTAATATATTGCTGAAATCTCTTTGTGAGCAGAAACGAATGGGATGCAGGCCCCTACAGTCAGTTTTCAGAGTGTAAGTCATTTCAGAGTTTTAAATCTGAACAAGCAACTAAAATCTGAACAAACAACTAAAATCTGAACAAACAACTAAAATCTCAACAAACAACTAAAATCTCAACAAACAACTAAAAACAACCAAAGAAAAATGTCCAGAATATAAGTCATTGAAAAAAATCTAAACGAACGACCAAAGAAAAAACGTCATGGCACTTAAT
>CM060324.1:31038942-31046442 GCA_030674155.1 Stramonita haemastoma
TGCCCTAATGAAGGGGTACAATACATGACAATAATAATGCAATCGCTAACCATACAAACACACACATAAACAAAGTTTACTAAATCAGCACGAGAGAGAGAGAGAGAGAGAAGAGAGAGAGAGAGAGAAGAGAGAGAGAGAGGAGAGAGAGAGAGAGAAGAGAGAGAGGAGAGAGGAGGGGAGGGGTCTGCTTCATGGTAACAGCTTGCACTCTATACTTATTTACCCAGCTTTGCATTCTAGAGCCTAGAGCATAGCTCATAGTCTTCTGAGACTGAGGGATGCCACATACATACTGCAGTCTGCCTCTAGGCTTTTGTTGGTGTCATCTCTGTAGTTTCTTCAAGAAAAAGATTCTTCTGTGTGTGTACTCTCATGAGTTTGACTCTATGAGTCTCCGTTTTTTGTCCGTATATGTGTTTTTTTCTGAGTATCTGTCTGTCTGTGTCTCTCCCTTTATTCCTCTTTTTCTCTGTTGATCCCCGTCTTTCATGTTCTCTGCTCTCTACTCTGCTCTAGTCTCTCTCTCTGTCTCTGTCTCTGTCTCTGCTCTGTCTCTGTCTCTGTCTTTTCTCTCTCTCTCTCTCTCTTCTCTCTCTCTCTTCTCTCTCTCTCTCACTCTCTCCTCTCTCCTCTCTCTCTCTCTCTCTCTCTCTCTCTCTCTCTCTCTCTCTCTCTCTCTCTCTCTCTCTCTCTCTCTCTCTCTCTCTCTCCTCTCTCTCTCTCTCTCTCTCTCGTCTCTCTGTTTCCTTTTTCGTCTTTTGTTCGACCCGGCTACTGCACTTTTAGGCTTTATAGTATTCTTTCTTTTTGTATCTTTATTCTTTTCCCTTTACATTTTTTCTTTGTCTTTTGTATCCACCAGTTCTTAATAAAAAAATTCCATTTTGTCATTTTTCCTTTCTTCTTTTTTCTCTTGTTGCTTCTTTTTATTCAACACAAACTTTTTCTTTCTAGCTAGTTTATAATTTCATTTAAGAAATAGGCTTTTTGTTCTGGTAAGAGCGAGTGACACAATTGAAAATATGCATGCAATCTGGTCAATCAGAATACAGCTACCTTAATGGTGGTAAAAAAAACCAACAAACAACCACGTAACATACACAAAAATCTCACCATAGGTATAACCTTGGAGCTTTAACTAAGGAACCAAGAAAAAATTAACAGAAGATATTACATAATCAAACCTTTCAGTCTATCCTTCACAACTTATCTACTAATATTTAGAATAAAGGTTTCTTTTGTATCTTTTGATAGCATTTGGTGTTTTGCTGAAACCATTAGGCTTACATCATCTCTGTTCCACATCTTTCTCTATTGTCTAGTTATCCCTTGCGTTTCTGTGCTGTCATCACCTCAGTCTGAAGATGAGGGGAAAAAAAAAAAGACTTTTGAAGGCCAAGGTGAAGAAATGAGAGGGAGACGGTGGGGAGGGGGGGGGGTGGAGGAGGAGGAGATGGACAGTTTAAGCCTGCGGGCACAATCGATATATAGGTTGGCTGCTGGAGTTCATTGACACAACACACACACACACACACCGTTGTGTGTGTGTGTGTGTGTGTGTTGGTGTGGTGTGTGTGTGTGTGTGTGTTGTGTGTTTGTGTGTGTGGTGTGTGTGTGTGTGTGTGTGTGTGTGTGTGTGTGTGTGTGTGTGTGTGTGTGTGCTGGTAGTTTTGGCGTGTGTTCATGTCTGTCTCACACTTTTGCTGATTTATTTTTTTTTTTTTTGGGGGGTGGGTTTCTTTTGATTTGTTTCTCTGTCTCTGAATGTCGCTTTGTCTCTTTATATATGATAATTATGGTTCTCTTTTCTGTTTGTTTGTCTGTTTGTATGTCTATCTCTCTGTGTGTGTCTCATACACGCACGCACACACACACTACGCACGCACGCACGCACGAATGCATACACACACACGCGCACTCACTTACACACACACACACACATACTCACTCACATGTGCACGCGCACGTGTGCGCGTGCACGCATGTCCACACTCTCTCTCTGTCTATCTCTGTCTCTCCTGTCTCTGTCTCTGTCCTCTCCTCTCTCTCTCTCTCTCTCTCTCTCTCACTCTCTCTTTTATCTTTCTGTTCATCACCTTCTTTCTCTTTAAATAATCCTTTTTTTTGTTTGCATTTTTAGAGTATTCTTCTTCTCTGCTCTTTTTATTTGCTATTCTTCTTATTTCCAATAATTTTGTGCATCCATGATAATAGGTTTATTCTAAGCTTTCTCTTTGTTATTTTTTTCCGTTATTAGTTTTTCAACTGTTTCTTTCCTCACGAGTATAATCATTTTCTTTTCCAATTATAACCACTTCTTTTTAGCCCCCTTTCCCTCACATCCTTCCAATTATGTTTTTTCTTCTTGTAACTTAGCTAGAAGATTCACCAAAGGTAAGATTTTAGCGTATGCAAACCTTTTTTTTGGGCCGATTTTAAAATGTCTGTAATGAAATTTGTTTCCTATTTTCAAATAAGTTTTCCTCTTTTTTAAGAAAAAAAACCCACATCTGCTCGTTGCATCTTCCATTTTTATGAACATCCCTTTCTATTGCCGAGTCATCTGTTTCTCTGTGCTGTCATTTCCTCAAGCTCAAAGATGGCGAAAGAAAAATAAACTGAAGGCCGGAGCAAAGAGGAATGGACAGTTTAAGCCTGTGGCAGTGGATGATCGATGCATTATAGGATGGCCTGAGTTCATTGACACGTGGTACGTGATGCTGCCTCTGTCCTTTTCACTGCTGTCTCAGTGTTTCTCTCTCTATCCCTATCTCTCTCTTTATATATCTTTTGATCTTTTGATTTGTTTCTCTCTGTTGGTCTGTCTGTCTGTCTGTCTATCTAACTTTTATTTATTTATTATTATTTTTTTTTTTTTTTTACTTCTCTTTCTCATTGAGCACATCTCTCTCCCTCTCTCTGTGTCTCTGTCTCTCTCTCTCTGTCTCTCTGTGTCTCTGTGTCTCTGTGTCTCTGTCTTTGTCTCTGTCTGTCTGTTGTCTGTCTGTCTGTCTGTCTGCCTGCCTGTCTGTCTGTCTGTCTGTCTGTCTGTCTGTCTGTCTGTCTGTCTTCTCTCTGTCTGTCTGTCTGTCTCTCTCTCTCTCTCTCTCTCTCTCTCTCTCTCTCTCTCTCCCCTCTCTCTCTCTCTCTCTCTCTCTCTCTCTCTCTCTCTCTCTCTCTCTCTCTCTCTTCTTCCCTCCCCTTCTCTTCTCTTCTCTTCTTTCCGTGCGTATCTGGCTGTTTTGCATATGATTATGTCGGTATGTCTCTTTTTCTATCCCCGCTCTCTCTTTTTCCCATTGAGTGTGGGGGTGTGGGGGGGGAGGGGGGGGGGGGGGGGGGGGGAGTGAGTGTGTATGTGTGCCTGTGTATCTGTACATATGCATGCATGCGTACGTGTATAAGCGGCATGTGTGTGTGTGTGTGTGTGTGTGTGTGTGGTGTGTGTGTGCGCCCGTGCGTGTGTGTATATGCATGTGTGTATGTGTGCCTGTGTGTGTGTGCGTGCGTGCGTGCGTGTGTGCATGTGTTTGTGTGTCTGTGCCTGTGTGTGTGTATATATGTGTGTATCTGTAGATATGCATGCGTGCAATATGCACGTGTAAGCTGCATGTGTGTGTTTGTATGTGTGTGTCTGTTTGTCTTTTCATGTGTAACTCATATATGTATTCGAATATCAACATATACATCACTGTGCAGATGTGCACTTGTGGTTGCACTAGTTGCTTTACATGCTCCATCATGTCCCCAATCTTCACACTATGTCATAACCAGCTGTGAACAGTGCCCCTGACCTTTTCACTGTTTTGTTTGTGTAAAGTTTTTGTTTTCTTTGTTTGATCGTTTTGTTTGTTTCAGTTTGTTTGTTTGCGCTTTGGTTTGTTTGATTGTTTTGGTTTCTTTTTCTGTTTAAAATTTTGTTGTTTGTTTGTTTTGTTTCGTTGTTTTGTTTGTTGTTTTGTTTTGTTTATTTGATTGTTTTGTTTGTTTGATTGTTTTGTTCTTTTTCTTTTAAAGTTTGCAACTTTTGTACAAGTTTACTATTTCCAGCTTTGATGCTCAGTTCCCAAACTCTTCTTGCTATATTTGAATCCTTTATTTTCTTTATTTTACATGCTGTACATCTGTGTATGAAGGACTGGATAGCTCAGTAGTCAACACACACACACACACACTCTCTCTCTCTGCATATGCTAAGGTTAAGCAGCATTGAGTGTGGTTACCTTTGGATGGATAACAAATCATGCGCCTTGGCTTCAGTACAGTCCTCTAATTGATCCTGCTGTAATAGGTACCTGCCTTCTTTAGAGCCCGCGTGCGCGCGCGGCGCGCTGTGGTGTGTGTGTGTGTGTGTGTGTGTGTGTGTGTGTGTGTGTGTGTGTGTGTGTGTGTGTGTGTGGTGTGGTGTGCGTGCGTGCGTGTGTGTGTCTTTGTGTGTGTCTGTGTGCCCTTCTCTATATCTTTTGATCTTTTAATTTGTTTGTCTGTCAGTGTCTGCCTCTGTCTGTCTGTCTGGCACTTGCACACACGTTTTGTTATTGTATTGCTTAGACATGCATGCATGTGGGCAAAGTAATGTTTGTTTTTGTTTGTTATTACCTAACGTGTGCTACATACTCCACCACGTTCCTAAACTTTTTGAATACTTTAGAACCATCTGTGGAGAGTGTCCTTGGCCTTGGTACTGTTTTTAGTGTTGTTTTTTCCCTCTCTTACTTTCTCACTTTACTCGACTTTCTCCACCCTCAATATATTTGTTGTGCTTCTCTTACTGTGACCTTTACACGCATCTGGTAGTGATTCTACAATGCTTCCTTTTTTTTTTTAGTTTTATCAAGATATATTTTATGAAAAATTGTATGAGGATTTTTTGTGTTTTTTGTTTTCTCGGCTTAGACTTTGAGGTTCACCAGTGGAGAGATGTTGGCATATGCATGTTTTGTCAACCATTTAAGTACCTGTATTCCGGCTTCGGGGATGATATCTAAACACGACACCAGTGTGCATGTTTTTATTTTGATATTTTATTTTTGTCATCCGTTCTTCCAGACACAACGGTCTACTCTTACATGTAAGAGTAGAAAGATGCACGTGTGCGTGTGCATGCGTGCGTGCGTGCGTGTGTGTATGAGTGTGTGTGCGTGTGTGGATGTGTGTGTGTGGTGTGTGTGTGTGTGTGTGTGTGTGTGTGTGGTGTGTGTGTGTGCATGTGTTGTATCTGTGCGCCTGTGTCTGTGTCTGTGTTTGTGACAGCCATATTTTTTTTTTAAATTCTCTGTCACATACATTCCTATACTTCACAATACCTACAAACAACTATTGAGAGTGTCCTTCACATTGTGTTTGCTTTTACTGTTGCACTAAATCACCCCACCTACTCGTTCCATTCCATTACCCTTCCATTTATGATTATTTGTTGCATTCTTTTTTTCATTATCTTTACCGTCGTACCACTTACCTGGGAACGGGTGACAACATTTACAAAACCGATGCGCATAGGGCCTGGATGTAAAAAAGAAAGCTTGTGCGTGCTGATTCCATCTTCCCTCACAAGAAAACAACTGAATAAGAACACATGCCTATATCTTGCAATGATTTTCTAGTGTTTTATTTTTTCGCTGTGTAGATGGGGCATATGAACAGGCCATCAACTGACATTCATGTGTGATTGATTGTGTAAGGATTCTCATCTGTCAGAACAGTATGTGTGTCTGTGTGTGTGTTTGTGGGTGCGTGCGTGCGTGTGTGTGTGTTGTGTGGCGTGCGTGCGTGCGTGCGTGTGTTTTGTGTGTGTGTGCGTATGTGCGTGCGTGCGTGCGGTGTTGTGTGCACGTGCACGCAGATACCCAGGCACATATATATATTATATATATAATTATATACATATAATTATATATATATATAATTTATATATATATATAATTATATATATAATCATATATATATTTGTATGCATACATACATTTCGATGCACGAGTACATGTTTGTGAGTTTGTGACTGGTATACTTTTGTGGCAAGCACAGTCAGATTTCTAAGCCTGCCAACATGTTACAACGTAATTGAATGTGTCCATGAACTTTGGATTGATTTAACTGTTGTTGTTACTTCCCCCCGACACCCTTGTGTCTTTACCCACCCCTTCACCAAGTATGTGTTCCTTTTTTAAGTTAGATTTGTTAACATTCCTCTTACACGCACATTGAAATCATATACACTGTTTCGTTGTTTAGCTAGCTTATCATGTTTTGTCCGTTGTGCTTGACGATGACACCCAAAGCAGCAGAAGAGACAGCTTGCTGTTTCGAAAATTGGGCAGAAATTTGGTTATAGAGGAGGTGTCTTGCCCACAGCACACACCCACTCTCTCGACTAAGAGGAGTATACCGACAGTCGGCGTTGGAGATATTCTTCAAAGGCCACCTATCCCCCAGGGCTGCAGCACATAAGGATTGTGCAAGTCAAGCCTTCTGGTCAGAGAGTCAGTCGATCACTAAAAGACTAAGCTGTACAGTGGAATTCCATGAGTGGGAAAGCCACTGATCGTACAGCCTCTCACTTTGTTGTTGCCTCCAGCGTCAATGATTTAATCGAGAACTGTGATCAAGCACAGTATTGAAGGCATCTTAGCTTATATGTATCTCTAAAAGTTCATGCTAAAAAAGTAATCTTGTGTGTGTGTGTTGTGTGTGTGTGTGTGTGTGTGTGTGGAGGAGAGAGAGAGGATGGGAGGAGTGGGAGAGAGAGAGAGAGAGAGACAGACAGAGACAGAGACAGAGACAGAGACGAGAGACAGACAGACAGAAGACTTCAGACCAGACTTTTACTGTCTGCGGCCTTAGGCCACAATACAAAAGCAAATTGGGCATAGGGAATGGTACATGACAAGAGTTGTAAACATACTACTACCAAAATATTATGCGGAAAATCAAAGCGTCTCAATGTTTATAAAAACAAGAATATTGCATCAGCCATAGCATGAATATTCAACGGTGAATAGAAGAGAGAGAGGGGGGGTTGTGTTCTTGAAAACGGATTAGTAGTAGTGGTACCAGAAGTAGCAGCAACAGCAGTGGTAGTAGCAGTTGTAGTAATAGCTGTAGCAGTTGCAGTAGTAGTAGCAGTCGCAGTAGTAGTAGCAGCAGCAGCAACGGAAGTAGTAGTAGTAGTAGTAGTAGTAGTAGTAGTAGTAGTAGTAGTAGTAGTAGTAGTAGTAGTAGTTGCTATTGTAGTAGTAGTAGCAGAAGCAGCAGCAGCAGCAGCAGCAGCAGCAGCAGCAGCAGCGAGTAGCAGCAGCAGTAGCAGAAGCAGAATCTGAAGCAGAAGCAGCAGCAGCTAGCACCAGCACCAGCAGTAGTAGTTATAGTAGTAATTCCTTTTACGTCTTTTCTCCTAAGTGTATAAAACAGCGGGGAAGGGTAAAAGAGTCGAGAGAGAGAGAAGATGGGTGTGAGTGATGTAAGAACATTTAAAGGTCAGGGACACTGCCAAAGACTGTT
>CM060324.1:31073942-31088942 GCA_030674155.1 Stramonita haemastoma
CACAAGGTATTGATTCTAACAGGCGATAATTGCCTGTCACCAGCTCTCTGCTGCCTGCTCAATCTATAATACACTATTCCATTTTTTTTCTAAAAAATATGTCCACTACTGTTTATTGCTTGTACCTTTCGTTTAACAGTCTCTGCCATACGTATTGTATTTATTTTCTGTTAGTCTGTCTGTTGCTAAGACTGTGTATTCTTATGTTTGTCTCTTCTTTTTTCCCGTTTTTTTCTGTCTTTGTCTTTGTCCTTTAGTCCATCTTTGTGTCTGATCCTTTCTGTTTTTGACTTAAACTTTCTGTAGTTCTGTCAATATAGTTTTTTTTTGTCTCTCATTTTCTAATTATTGTCTCTTTCTGTACGTGTCTGTTGTCCTTTGTGCTTGTCTCTTTGTCCTTCTGTCCTTTTTGTTTCTTTTTCATGGTTCTCTTTCTTCTCTTGATTGTGTGTGTGGTGGTGTGTGTGTGTGTGTGTGTGTGTGTGTGTGTGTGTGTGTGTGTGTATGTGTGTGTGTATGTGTGTGTGTGTATGTGTGTATGGGTGTGTGTGTAGGCGTGTTTGTAGGTGTGTGTGTATGTGTGTGTGTGTGTGTGTGTGTAGAGGTGTGTGGTGTGTGTGTGTGTGTGTGTGTGTGTGTGTGTGTGTATCTAGGCGTGTGTGTAGGCTTGTGGTGTGTGTTAGGTGTGCATGTGTGTGTAGGTGTGCATGTGTGTGGTTTGTTTCTGTTTGTATCGTGTAGCTGTCTGTGCGTGTGCATGTGCGTGTGTGTATGTGTAAGTTTGTGTGTGTGAAAGTGTGTGTATATTTTTGAATGTGTATGTACATATGCACACACACGCGTATTCACTTTCACGCAGTCTGATACATGCATGCCCAATGTAGAAGAAAATATGTCCATTTTGAAAAGAAGCCCCGGTGTAAATGATATAAAAGATGCAAGCACAAAATGCATTTTGTGAGTTATCTTGAACGTCCCTTGAAGCTTTTGCAAAAAGTTAATATTCTGGAACATCTCTTGCCAATAGTGTCCTTGACATCTTTCTGTCACGTTAATACTGTTCTTTTATTATTATTAGTTTTTACACCCCTGCCCACCACTCCCCCTTTTTCTCCCTTCCACCTACACCCCCACACCTTAACCTTCCCCCCTCGCCCTCACTCCCCCAATCTCCCTTTTTTTTTCTTTCTTCCACCTGCTCTACATTTTCTGTAACACTTCATCATCCTTGTAAGCCTTCCCTGCATCCCTGTCCAGTCTTCTGCTTCACTTTCATTCTCTATCATTACCAAGACGTTTGTTCTCTGTAAAGCAAAAAAAAAAATGTGCGAGAAAGTATCGATTGTGGGCCAATAATCAGAAGAGGGATAAATAAATCTGTAGGCAGCTTCACTCGCTGTCCAGTCTATCGGCCTAACTGATCGGCCCAGTTTTTTTTTTCATTATTTTCTTTATGGATTTATATAGTTTGGCTGGTTATGTTTTTTTATTTGTTGTTTGTGTTACTTTTTTTTTGTCTCTCGCTGTTATTCTTTCTCTATGTTTTGTGTGTGTCCATCTGTCCGTCTCTCCCCCAGCCCTCTCTCTATCTCACCTTCGCTTCCCCCTCACACACACAACTACGTTTGTATGCACGCATGCATTTACACATAAAGATTTCATATATATATATATATATAAATGATATAAATAACACACACACACATATCTATCTATCTATCTATCTATCTATCTATCTATCTATCTATCTATCTATCTATCTATCTATCTATCTATCTATCTATCTATCTATCTATCTATATCTATATATATATCTATATATATATCTATATATATCTCCACTTTTTTGAAAAATGGGTTTAGCAAACTTAATGATAAAAACCCCAATTAATATGATACAATAATATCAAGCAGGCAAAAGAAACCCCACACCAAAACATCCAGGTGATGTGAATGACTTCATAAAGACAGGAGCAAGACAAAGTGATATTATTTACATCTCAATTGATTTTGAAGAATCATGAAACGACTAGCAAGTGTGTGTGTGTGTGTTGTGTGTGTGTGTGTGTGTGTGTGTGTGTGTGTGTGTGTGTGTGTGTGTGTGTGTGTGTGTGTGTGTGTGTGTGTGTGTGTGTGTGAGTGTGTGTGTGTGTGTGCGTGCGTCAGTGCGTGCGTGCGTGCGTGCGTGCGTGGTGTGTGTGTGTGTGTGTGTGTGTGTGTGTGTGTGTGTGTGCGATATGGGCGCTTCATTCACACGAATAATTATGACGTGTAGTAAATAATAGAAATAAAGCCATCGAACGTAAGCAAGAACTCATACTGAAAGACAACGAAGAGAATTTATCTTTCTTTTTTTCTTTTCGTTGTTTTCTTGATGTAATTCTCATTACATAAAAATACTCTCGACGAAACTCACATTCGTCCAAACACAGACACAGAAAGGAAGACAGATAGACAAACAGACGGACGGACGGACAGGTTGACGGACGACGGACGGACGGACGGACGGACACACATATACACACACGCACGCACGCACACCCACCCACACAAACACACCACCCACCCCACACACACACACACACACACACACACACACACACACACACACACACACACACACACACGCACGCACGCACACACACACACACACACACACACACACACACCAAAACACCCATCCACACCCACTTACCCTCCCCCCTCCCCCCCCCCCCCCACACACACATTTTCCGCCTTCTTGGTATCAACTTCGTACTAGTATACACTCTGCTTTACTTGATTTTCCATCTGGTATTTCATGGACATAGGGGCTTTTCCCGTAAAATGCTAAGTCATGTACTGGTTGACCTGTACTAAGATAAGACAGATAAGGAATACAGATAGACAGACGAATGGACGGACAGACGGACAGATACACACACACAAGCACACACAGAGACACACACACACACACACACACACACACACAAAACACACACGCAAGTACACACACAAACACACACACATTCTGTTCCGCTTTTGGAAAGAGTAGGCCATTATATGCCGGTGAGAACAGATGACAAAATTTACAAAACTGTATACACACGGGAATGGGATGTAAAAAAGCACATGAATGCTTTTTCCATTATCTTCGATATAAAAGAAAAAAATAAAAATACATGAAAATAAATGAAAATACAGGCACACACATACATACATAAACACAAATACACACACATCACACACACACACACAAACACACACACAATCACCCCCCCCCCCCCAAGATACACATATACATGCATACAAACACACACAAACACATTCACACACATACACACATTCCCAAACACACACACACAGATCATACATACATACATACATACATACATACATACATACATACATACATACATACATACATACATACATACATACATGCAACATACATACACACACATACATACATACATACATACATACATACATACATACATACATACATACATACATACATACATACATACATACATACATACATACATACATACATACATACATACATACATACATACATACATACATGCATACATACATACATACACACACGCACACACATATACACACAACAAACACACTCACACACACATCACACACACACACACACACACACACACACACACACACACACACACACACACACACACACACACACACAACACAACACACACACACTATTCCTCCCCACTGATAACAAAATATACTTTTCCCCCCTCTCGGTTATCAACTTAGTACCAGTATACACTCTACTTTACTTGATATTCCATCTGGTATTTCATGGACATTTGGGGGTTTTCCCGTTAAAAACGTCAAGTCATGTACCAGTTGACCTGTACTAAGAAACTTCCAGATGTGTTCTTCAATAGGAAGAGGATGGGGTGAACGGAGGTTGGGGGGGGGGGGGGGGGTTGAAGTGGGGCTGGAGTGGTGGTGGGGGGGGGGGCAGAATAGAAGAATAATATAGAAAGTCATTGAGGGCATACGAAAAAGGATAAGGAATAAAATGATACGGGGAAAGAGGAAGTTGAAAATGAGAAGAAAAAAAAAACGAACAGAAAGAGAGAAAAAAAACCCAGACCCCCAGTAAGGGAGAGAGAGAGAGAGAGAGAGAGAGAGAGAGGAGAGAGAGAGAGAGAGAGAGAGAGAGAGAGAGAGAGAGGAGAGAGAGAGAGAGAGAGAGAGAGAGTGAGAGAGAGAGATGAGATAGAGAGAGAGAGAGAGAGAGAGAGAGAGAGAGAGAGAGAGAGAGAGAGAGAGAAGAGACAGAGAAGAGACAGAGAGAGAGACAGGAGAGAGAGTAACAAACAGACAGGAAAATTTGGAAATAAGTCACGAACCTGAACCGAGAGTTAAGAGTATCGAAGGCAGAGAGACAACCAGCAGACAGAGAATGTTTGAAATAAAAGTAAATGATCGGTGCTCTAGAGGTAACGCACCTGCCTAAAAATCGAAAAGTCCCCGTCGGAAGTGTTGCGGAGGTTTGATCCCCGTTTGAACCTGAAACTTTTCCCCCATCCATAGACCATCCATAGTGGTGGTTTGGGCAATAGTCATTCGGATGAAGCAATAAACCAAGATCTCATGTGCAACACATAATATTTTTCGCACGGTAAAGAACCCACGGCAACAAGAAAGTTGTCCCTGGTAAAATTCTGTAGGAAAAAAACGCACTCTGACAACGAAACAAATACAGTTTGCACACATAATAAAAAAAAAGAAAAATGGGTGACCTGCTCTTGTAGCGACCGCTCTCCCTTGGGAAAAGCAACCCGAATTTCATGCAGAAAAATAACTGCCATGACTTATATTTGGTATATTTTAAAAATTAAAACAACAACAACAACAACAACAACAACAAAGAAACAACGAACACAAGTCACTGTTAGGAGACGGTCACTGTCCTGTGTTGAACTAATATGAAATTCTGTCAGGAAAGTTCAATATTGATCATGATGACCTGTGCTTGGAGACAGGGGGGGACAGACAGACAGGGACAAATGTGTAAGGAGGGTTAAAACGGTGCAGAAGCTCTGCTGGGAAATCCAAGCACTATGGATATTGCATTCTGACAGCTCATGCTTTCGGCCGGTCTGTCTGTCTGTCTGTCTGTCTGTCTGTCTGTCTGTTGTCTCTGTCCTGTCCTCTGTCTCTGTCTCTGTCTCTGTCTCTCTCTCTCTCTCGCTCTGTCTCTGTCTCTGTCTGTCTGTCTGTCTGTCTCACTGTCTCTGTTTCTGTCTCTGTCTTCTCATGTGTGTGTGTGTGTGTGTGTGTGTGTGTGTGTGTGTGTGTGTGCGCGCGCACGCGCGTGTGTATGCTTATTTATTTATCTATTTGCTTGTTTATTCTATTATATCGAGAATAATTGAATAAGCACTCATGTGCTTTTTACATCCAGTCCCCGTGTGTATGCAGTTTTGTAAATCTCATCATCTGTTCCTACCGGCACACGATGGCCTACTCTTACGAGAAGCGGAACAGGATTTTACGTGGTTCACAAGATGCCTGCGTACGTTCGCACACGGTGTGTGTGTATGTGTGTGTGTGTGTGTGTGTGTGTGTTGTGTGTGTGTGTTGTGTGTGTGTGTGGGCGGCGGTATGTGTGTGTGTGTGTGTGTGTGAGTCAGAAAGAAACAGAGAGAGAGAGAGAGGGGGGGGGGGGGGGGGGGGGGAGAGAGTCAACACAATGCTATGCTTTCAAATCAATCGGGGAATTTGACCTTTTTGCCCTCACCAAAATGAAAACCGTCATTGAAGGCATTAGCTGATTACGTTATTTTTTGTTTGTTTTTCTTTGTTATTTTAAAAGCTAGGCCTTGGTAATTTAAACGATTGAATTCAATTCCCTACCGAATTGTTATCTTGTTTAGATATTTGCTCAGCTCAACTTCGGAATTTCTCGTTAGTGTGTTGTGTTGTGTGGTGTGTGTGTGTGTGTGTGTGTGTGTGTGTGTCGTCGCACGGGGCGCGCTGTGTGTGTGTGTGTGTTTGCGCTCTTGTGTGTATGTGTGTGTTTGTGTATGTGTACTGTAATAGTGTGTGTGAATCGTGTGTTTGTGTATGTGTTTGTGTATGTTGTGTGTGCGCGTCGCGCGCGCGGTGTGTGTGTTGTGTGTCTGTGTGCTTGTGCGCGCGGGCGCGTGTGTGTGTGTGAATATGTTTGCGCACACTCATTCAAGGACGAGGAAATTGATATTGCAATCACACATATTTATCTATGTAGCGCTTACAACCGTGACGCCGATTCTCTTTGTTTTGTAGAAAACACATATTTCTCTGTCTGTCTGTCTGTCTGTCTGACTGTCTGTCTGTCTGTCTCTCTGTCTGTCTGTCTGTCTGTCTGTCTGTCTTTCTTTGCACTGCCTGTTATCTGTCTCTGTCTTGTTTCTGTCTCTTTCTTTCTGTCTGTCTCTGTCTCTTCTGTCTCTGTCTGTCTGTCTGTCTGTCTCTATGTCTCTGTCTCTGTCCGCTTTCTGTTTCTGTATCTTTGTCTGTCTCTGTCTCCGACTGTCTGTCTGTTTGTCTGTTTGTCTGTCTGTCTGTCTGTCTGTCTGTCTGTCTGTCTGTCTGTCTGTCTGTCTGTCTGTCTGTCTGTCTGTCTCTCTCTCTCTCTCTCTCTCTCTCTCTCTCTCTCTCTCTCTCTCTCTCTCTCTCTCTCTCTCTCTCTCTCTCTCTCTTTGTCTTTTATATGGCTTTCTGTACAAAAAAGGAGACCAATCTTGTTTACATGCCTGTTGTATGAGAGAGAGAGAGAGAGAGAGAGAGAGAGAGAGAGAGAGAGAGAGAGAGAGAGAGGAGGAGGAGAGAGAGAGGGTGTGTGTGTATGTGTGTGTTTGTGTGTATGTGTGTTGTGTTTGTTTGTTTGTCTGTGTGTGTTTGTGTGTGTGTGTTTGTGTGTGTGTTTTTGTTGCGTGCGTGCAAGTTTGTGTACGTGCGTGCGTGCGTAAGGACCCGTGTGTGCGGGCGTACGTGGGCGCGTAAGTGTGTGTGTGTGTGTTTGTGTGTGTGTATGTGTGTGCTTGCGTGCGCGTGCGTGTGTTTGTGTTGTGTCTTCATGCGCACACACGCTGGCGTGCTTGTGTTTATGCTGTGTAGCCTTGATCCACATAAAGTAAAGTCGCTTTATTTTCTTCTCTTTTTTATATAAATGTAATCTCCGGCGAAATCCGCATAAACATCAGCTGTGTTGACACTGGCGGAGATGATAGCAAAAGATTAATTATTGGCTGTGAAAATGTTTATAGCCATCCTCATCCTCATTGTGAGGGACAGTGAGTGAATGAATAAATGGGTATTGAGACAATCAGTCAGACACACAAATCAACGAACACATACAGCTTGACAAAGAAACAGACAGACAGACAATTGTCAATAGAAAAGTAGACAAACAGGCAGGTAGGCGGGTAAGGATACAGACAGACAGACAAATATACAGAAAGAGAGACAGACAGAGAAACCGAAAAATGCACAGAAAGACGAAGGGTTAAACACATGATAAATCAGCTTAATGATTTCACACACAAATACACACAGGTAAAGTGAACACCAATAAAGTCAATCGAAGGCGAGACAGACATCGCAACAACAGATAGACGTTGTACAAAACAGAGACAGATATACAAACAGATATAGTAGCACACAAACAGAGCCAGACATACAGAGACAGACATACAGAGACAGAAGGACAGAATACAAACAGAGGCAGACATCAAGGAGACAGACAGAAGACGTTACAGAGACATACAAAGAGAGCATAGACAATACAGCAGACAGACGACAGATCCGTGGACAACATGAGAAACCACAAGCAGGACAGCAAAGACAGAGACATGAAGACAGAATCAGACAAATAAACATACAGAACAGACAGAAAAGACAGTACGCAACAAGGACGAAACAAAGAGAATACACAGATCACATGATAATTCACACAAAATCTGCGCACAGAAATCCTCACAGGCTGACGTCAAGGTGAACAATGACACCAAATGCAGAACGCAGACAGACAGACAGACAAACAAACCATCAGGATGTGCGCACATGTCATTAGCATGTTCGTCACCAGATTAAGATTCCGACAACAAACTAATGAGAAAGCTCTGATTCCTCCTCACGCACGCAAATAGACACCTCCTCAAGGCTAGCAAAGTGTCCCCTGTACTAATGCAGGAACGCTACAACAACATCATACGAACTCATGTCATTGTGTGTGCGTGTTTCTCTCTTTCTTGTCTCTCTGCTGCTCTCTTCTTGCTTCGTCTGCTCTCTCTCTTTCGTCTCTTTGTCTTTGTGGTGGGTTGTGTCTCTCGCTCGTCTGTATGATGGATTCTTCTCCAACTGGGTTGTGTACAGTAAAAAGTGTGAGTGGGTCCAGAGTGTGTGTGTGTGTGTGTGTGTGTGTGTTGTCGTTGTTGTTGTCGTTGTTGTGTGTGTTGTGTGTTGCTGTCTTGTGTTGTGTTGTGTTGCCTTTTTGTGGTGTTCTGTGCGTGTCGTGGCGGGAACGTGAGTGTGTGTGTGTGTGTGTGTGTGTGGGCGCGTGGTGTGTGTGTGTGTGTGTGTGTGTGTGTGTGTGTGTCTGTGTTGTGTCTGTGTGTGTGTGTGTGTGTGGTGTGTTGTGGTGTGTGTCCAGGCTAAAAGGTCCTTGAACGGTGTGTGTATAACTCTGTGTGTAGGCGTGCATGCGTGTGCTCGCGTGTATGTGTCTCCAGACCAAAACAATCCCGGAACAGCGTGTGTGTGTGTTACATGCGCGTACGTGTGTGTGTATATATATGTATGTTTGTGCGTATATGTGCGTGTATATGCGTGCTTGCTCTAATTGCGTGTGTGTGTTACATGTGCGCACACGTGTGTGTATATATCTGTGTGTGTGTGTGCGTGTATGCGTGCGTGTGTGCCTTTGTGTTTGTGTGTGTGTGTGTGTGCGCATGCGTGTCCCTGTATGTCTGTATGTGCGTGCGTGCGTGTCTCTTTTGTGTGTATGTGTATGTGTGTGCGTGTCTTGAATGTTTGTGTGTGGTGTGTGTGTGTGTGTTGTGTGTGTGTGTGTGTGTGTGTGTGTGTGTGTGTGTGTCGCGATAGAAAGTCTTGAAGGGACATCAAGCTTGCACGCACAAACGAGCTGACAAGCAGGTTAGAAGTGTGCAACAGGGTCTGTTTGAGACTTCAGGTTCAAGTCCCTCTTTGTCAATAGCCGATCACCTTTTCTTCTTTCTCTGTCTTGTACTAGTGTGTGTGTTGTATGTCGTTGTGTGTGTTTGTGTGTTGTGTGTGTGTGTGTGTGTGTGGGTGTGTGGGTGTGTGTGTGTGCGGTCTCTGTATTGTACATTCTAGTTTTGGGGGGGGGGTTGTTGGGTTTGTTTTCTTTTTCCTTTTTTTGGTCTGTCTTCGTTTTGTGCTTGGGTTTTCATTTTTAGCCGTTGACGCAGCTTTTTTTTCCCCACAGATGTGTTATTATTTATGTTTTAGCATGTTGTATGAAGTTTGTTGATAAATGGTGACTTCACTGCCTCATAATGAGTTGAATTGCTGAGGTCAAATGTGTAGTTGGAAGGGATGTCATTCAATTTGCAACAAAAGGCTCTTCAGTGAGAAAATGTTTTTATATGATTGGACTATTGGCTATTGAAGAGTGATTACACATAATGCAGAATTGTGGAAGTGACAAAATTGAATGGGTAACAAATGAATCATTGTAGAGGTGGTCAGGAATTTGTAAAGTTTGTGATTTAATTTGAGAATTCTGGAAAGTGTACTTCAAAGATATTGTATTAAAGGGTTTTAAATGTATTAGGTTCAAGACACCCACACAAACACACACACACAAACACACACACACACACATAAAATATATATAATATATATGATAATATATATATATATATTAAGAGAGAGATTGGGAGAGAGATTGAGAGAGAAGAAGACAGAGACAGCAAGACAGACAGACAGACAGACGACAGACAACAGAGCCAGAGGAAGAAAACCAAGTACAAACCAATCTCCTTCCTCATGCATACACAAAGCTGACCACACATGCAAAAAAAAAACAAACCCAAAACCAAAACAAAAAAACCCCAACAACTGCAAAAACGGGAGGAGGAGAGGAGGAGAGGAGGAGAAGGTAAGGGGAAACAAGGAAGGCCAAGGGAGGGCAGACACGACGAGAAAAGAAAAAGGTCACTCTCAAACAAACGTGCCACAGGAAACGGAAGTACGAAGCCATGGAGTGGCGGCAGCACCACGTGACTGCTTGACCTTCAGTGATTGGTTACCTGCGGGTCGGGGGGGAGGGGGGAAGCCAGGTTCTAACCCCTGTTCTAATAGTCTTCAGGTGGCGGGGAAGGAAAGGTATGCCTTTGCCTGCAAGCTGGCGGCAATCGGAGCTGTTGATACTCCTAACTTTCTCCTTGTCTCAGGTGCTTTTGCCCTGCGCTTGTTCTGGTGGGTTTTGGTGGTGTGTGTTGTGGGTGTTGTGTGTGTGGGGGGGGGGGTTGGGTGTCGGGTTGTGTTTTGTCTTGTTGTTGGTGTGGGTTCTGTGTGGTGTGGTGTGTGTGTGTGTGTGTGTGTGTGTGTGTGTGTGTGTGTGTGTGTGTGTGTGTGTGTGTGTGTGTGTGTGGTGTGTGGTGTGTGTGTGTTTGTGTGCGTGTGTGTGTGTGTGTTGTGTGTGTGTGTGTGTGTGTGTGTTGTTGATGGTCTTTTGTATGTGTGTGTGATGATGATGTGTTTCGTGTGTCTGTCGTGTGTCTGTGTGTCGGATTGTTTTGTTACTGTGTGTTGTAGTGATGTGTTTTGTTGTTGTGTGTGTTGTTGTTGTTGTGTGCTCTGCTATGTCTGTATGCTGTTGTGTAGGCTTTGTGTTGTTTTGCTGCTGTGTATGTTGTTGAGCTGCTGCTACTGTGCATGGTTGCTGTTGCTGCTGCTGCTGTTGCTTGTTGTTGTTTGTGCGTGCTACTGTTGCGTTGCTGCTGCTGCTGTTGTTGCTCTGTGTTGTGTGCTGTTGTTTGTGCTGCTGTGCTGTTGCTGCTGCTGTGCTGTGCTGTTGTCTGTTGCTGCTGTTGTTGTTGTTGCTGCTGTTGCTGCTACTGCTGGCTGTTGCTGTTGCTGCTGCTGTTGTTGTTGCTGTTGCTGCTGTTGTTGTTGCTGCTGTTGCTGCTACTGTTACTGTTGTTGCTGCTGCTGCTGCTGTTGCTGTTGCTGCTGCTACTGTTGTTGCTGCTAGCTGCTGTTGCTGTGCTGCTGTTGCTGTTGTTGCTGCTGTTGCTGCTGCTGTTGCTGTGTTGTGCTGTGCTGTGCTGTTGTTGCTGCTGCTGCTGTTGCTGCCTGCTGCTGCTGTTGTTGTTGCTTCTACTGATGTTTTGCTTCTTGTATATGGTTGTTGCTGCTGCTGCTGTTGCTACTGCTGCTGCTGCTGTTATTCCGGCTTTACTGTTGCTGCTGCTGCTGCTGCTATATTGACTGCAAATGAATAACGACATGATAGTAGTAGTAGTAGTAGTAGTAGTAGTAGTAGTAGTAGTAGTAGTAGTTGTAGTGTAGTTGAGTAGTAGTAGTAGTAAGTAGTAGTAGTAGTAGTGTGTAGTAGTAGTGATGTAGTGGTGTGGTGGTGGTAATGGTAGGGTGGTTGTGTGGTGGTATGAAGACAATGTATGATGTAATGTGCAATTGATGGTCGAGTAATGATGAGAAGATGTGATGATGATGAATGTGTGAATGAATATGATGTGAGATATGATGATGATGATGATGATGCACATGTGTGTGTTGATCATGTATTTTTTGCTTTTTTTTGATGTCTCTCACTGTTGCAGATCTTCTGCTGCTTTTTCCTACCCTTTGCTGATGCTACTAATGTTGCTGCTGCTGCTGCTACATCTATGATGTCGATCGACTATTGCAATCAGCTTAGGTGTTAGGTCAGGTGTCTGCATCACCGCTTTCGTCGGTAGGAGCTCCAGCAATGCCACCAGGATTTGCCATCTTCCTCTTTCTCTGCTGAGTTATCATTTCATCGCACTTTTAGTCACGGCAGATTTCTCAGCGTGAAATTCTACGATCTCCTCTTGTCTGTCTTTCTCTATTTGATTGTTAAAAGAAGAATTTTTTCGATGGTGTTCTTTATTAACTGACAGTAAAATGAATGGAGATGAAAACCGAACTAATTTGGGTCATACTTAAAAAAAGAATTAAATCATTTATTACTTTTGAAGGTAAAAATAGATTGAAGAGCGGAGATGTCAAACAGTACAACGGAATCACAATCATAGACTTCCGTATGTCGGAAGTGATGGTACTAAGAAAGAAACGAAGGGTAACAGAGGTCATAGAGGAGGGGGTGGGGGGGTGTGGGGGGGGGGGGGGCGCAGAGAATATGGAAGAGGAAGAAGGAAAAGTTGAAGGACAAGGAAGACCTTCATGGTGGCTGGGGAGGGTGGTAGGGTGGTGGAGGGGGGGGGGGTGGTAGGGGCAGAAGGTGGCAGAGATCAAAGCACAGGATGTTATTGTAGAAGAGAGTCCCGGCTACTGCGCAGGTCCGGAAGTTTTAACACCTGTCGCCAAACATTGTATTTCTTCTGGTTGAGCCGTTTTGTGAGGTTTCTTTTGGATTGTTTGAAAAGTTGAACTTTCAGTTGTTGGTGTGGGTTTTTTTCGTGGGGTGGGGGAATAGGGGGGGGGGGGATGGGGGGGGGGGTTGTTTGTTTTTCCTAGATTCTGACTTTCCGATGAACTTTCTCTGTTTTTGTTGTTGTCTGTGTGGTACTCTGACTAGCATTTTGTCCGTGTGTTTGTCAGGTCAGGGTTGTTTTTTTATGTGAGATCACCAGCTTATTGTAAATATTTCGCGCTTTTATTTATGCGTTAATTAGTTTCTGTGTTATCTTACTTTGTGTTTCTTTCGATCATTTATTAAACAACAAAACCAAATTCATTCACACACATACACACACGCGCGAGTGCGCAGGCTTGCACAAACGCTTGCACGCACGCACGCACACACGCACGCACAAACACACACACAACACACACACACACACACACACACACACACACACAACCACACACACACGCAAACAAACAAACAGAGAGAGAGAGAGAGAGAGAGAGAGAGAAGAGAGAGAGAGACAGACAGACAGACAGACAGACACAGCAGACAGCAGAGACAGACACACAGACACACAGACACACAGACACAGACACAACACAGACAGAGAGACAGACAGAGACAGAGAGAGACAGAGAGAGAGAGAGAGAGCAGAGAGAGAGAGAGAGAGGAGAGAGAGAGAGAGAGAGAGAGAGAGAGAGAGAGAGAGAGAGAGGAGGAGGAGAGGAGAGAGAGAGAGAGAGAGAGAGAATTGCATTTTGAGAGAACTGCAAAAGTACGGTAGAGAGCGATTATCTTTGCGACATAAATGGAACACAGAAAAAGACAAGGGGCCGAATGTCTAAGGATAGAAAAAAGAAGAAGGACAAGGATACGGAAAATGACAGTAAAGTACAGGAAGAAGTAAAACGGAGCAACAACAGCAACAATTTCTGGCAAAAGACTGATTTTTTTTCATTTCAGTTACTGCAAAATAGAACAATTTTGTCCATTCATAGCTTTATTTATAATTATATGTTTTTGATTTATTCCTTTATTTCGAGGATAATGGAAGAAGCGCTCACGCGGTGTTTTACATCCAGTACCCGTGTGTATGCAGTGCTGTAAACAGGCACACAGAGTATGCTAGTAGTCTTTCAGCACTTGTCACGGGAAAATAAGAAGGCTACTGAGTCTCAGAGAGAGAGAGAGAGAGAGGAGAGAGAGAGAGAGAGAGAGAGGAGAGAGAGAGAGAGAGAGAGAGAGAGAGAGAGAGAGAGAGAGAGAGAGAGAGAGAGAGAGGAGAGAGAGAGAGAGAGAGAATTTTAAAATCGAAAAGCGATTGAAAGTTGAGTTTTAAAAATCGAAAAAGCAATTGATAGTTTGTGGAAGTTACCCAAAAATGAAATTACGAGGTCTTTCTTTGATTTCAGGAAAACCAATTAAGCGATAAGCACTTTTTTTGAATTTTACTGAGAAAGCCAATTTTCTACATCAAAAGAGAACAAACCAGCCTTTTTAAAAGACTGATGTTTAATTAAGATATAAGAAGGTAAGATCATTATTTTGTAGTTTAAAAGTACATTTAGAAAGGTTACAAAAGTTCGAAATAAAACATGGTCAAATGTGTTTTAGAGAACATCAAAGAGTATTTTCTCCTTGACTCACACAAAGGAAAGGAAGAGATGCAAAAAAGACAAAGAGGAGAAGGAAGAGGAGGAGGAAGAGGAGGAGGAAGAGGAGGAGGAAGAGGAGGAGGAAGAGGAGGAGGAAGAGGAGGAGGAAGAGGAAAATTAGGAGGAAAATGAGGAGGAAAGTTAAGAAGAACAAGAACGAGACCAAGAAGAAATAATAATCAAACGACAAGAAAAACAGACAAGGAGAAACAGATAAAAAAAAAGAAAAGAAGTAAAGATAAGAAAAAACAAAAAGCAAGAAAAACATATTTTATTTTCCGACAGGTAATTCCGCGGAAACAAGAAAATGGTGTATGCATCCCTGACTCCTGTCAGACCACGTGATGTTGCTGTATGTGCAGTGGCTTATTCCTTTCTTTTCTTTGTTTTTTTTCTTTTTCTCTCTCTCCTCTCTCTCTCTCTCTCTCTCCTCTCTCTCTCTCTCTCTCTCTCTCTCTCTCTCTCTCTCTCTCTCTCTCCCTCTCTCTTTCTTTCTTTCTTTCTTTTTTCTTTTTTTTTCCTTTTTTCTTTTTAAATTTTTTTTCTTACTGACTTTTTTCTTTCTTTCTTTTTTTTTCTTTCTGTCTTTCTGTCTTCCTTCCTTGCTTGCAACATCTTTCTTTCTTTTTTTTTCGTTTTAATCAGAAAACACATGTCCTTTTTTCAAGATGTGGCCAGACAAGCATCACAGACTGAATATATTTTATT
>CM060324.1:31098942-31108942 GCA_030674155.1 Stramonita haemastoma
TCAGGGAAGGTAAAGCAGCGAGGGAGAGGAGATGGGCAGCCGCCCTCAACATGCTGGCCCGAGAGAAGCTGAGGTCTCTGACGCCTCGCTATCCCTACGACCACACATGTTATGGGACACATTAACCGTCTTACCTTTTTAACCTGCTATGCAAAGCAGACCAAAAAAGCAGGCATACGAGTAAAACCAGTACGTTAAATGAGACACTAAATGTCGTCCGACTAAGAACACACAAGAAGATCTTGCGCATATATTAAACCTGTTTCACCTTTAGGGACAGTAGGCCATTGCGTGCTGTAGGAACGGATGACTTTTTTTTAACGCATATCCATGGGTGATTGGTTTAGTATCCCCGAAGTGGGAATGCGGTACCTTAATGGTGTGCAAATGGTCAGATATACAAACTCTCACATTCTATGATGAACTGCGGACTAGCTAAGGAACGAAAACTAAAAAAGCAAACAACCCCCAAAAACCGAATAAGCAAACAAACAAACAAAAAGTGAAAAAATCTCTAAGCCAAGACAAACCTACCAAACCAAACAATCAAAACCAAACAAGACCAAACAATCAGACAAAAAAATACCCAAACAATCAAACGAAACAAGCAAGCAAAACAAACAACTAAACCAAACCAAACAACCAAACAATCAACCAAACAAGCCAAACAATCAAACCAAACCAAAACCAAACCAAGCCAGTCAAACCAGACCAAACGAAAACAGAACAAAACAAAACCACACACAAAAAACCGCATTGATCGAGGTTGAAAACTGGAAAAAAACCAGACAAATCTAAGGGAAAAGAAATAAATCGATCTAAAAGATGCTAATGAAAGAGGGTGAAAGAAAAAGAATAATCAAAAAGGAAATACAAAGAAAGAAAGATGAAAAGTAGGGGGGAAAAACTGGGCAGAAAGAACAGGCTGAATGGAAGAAAAGAGGAAAGAGAGAGAGAGAGAGAGGGAGAGAGAGGAGAGAGGAGAGAGAGAGAGAGAGAGAGAGAGGAGAGAGAGAGAGAGAGGAGAGAGAGAGGGGGGAGAGAGAGAGAGAGACAGAGACAGAGAGGAGAGACAGGAGACAGAAGAGACAGACAGAGAAAGAGACAGGAGGACGAGAGAGGAGAATGAGAAGAAGGAACAAGAGAAAGAAACAAAGAAAGAAACACAGAAAGAAAGAGAGGAAAGATGGAAGACAGAAAGAAAGAAGTAAAAAAGAAGAATGAAGGAAGAAAAAAAAAAGAAAAAAAGAAAAAAAAGGAAGGAAGGGAAGAAATGGAAGACAGTAGGAGAGGAAGGAAAGAAGGAAACAAGAGAAAAGGAAATACAAAAAGAAGACCGACTGGACTGAAAGAAGACTGACTGACTGACTGACTGACTGACAGACTGACTGACTGACACCTTGAATAAATAGAGGAGTAGACACAATGAAAGTCTTTTATTAATTCTGCCTCCCACTTTCCTTAAGAAGAAGAAAAGAAGAAGAAGAAGAAGAAGAAGAAGAAGAAGAAGAAGAAGAAGAAGAAGAAGAAGAAGAAGAAGAAGAAGAAGAAGAAGAAGAAGAAAGAAGAAGAAGAAAAAGACAACAAAAAAAAAAACAAAGAAATAAAACACAACATACTAACAACTAACTATAACTACTACTACTACTACTACTACTACTACTACTACTACTACTACTACTACTACTACTACTACTACTACTGCGTGCTACTACTACTACTCTACCAATAATAACAACCGGAAACAAGAAACAGCAACAACAAGAACAATGGCGCTAAACAACCAACAACAACACACAACAACAACAAAGTACAGGACAATTACTAGAAAAAGACTAACGAAAAAGCATAAAGAAATGGAAAAAAAAAAAGAAAAAAACAAAAAGAGAAGAACAGGAATGAATACAACAGAACAAAAAAGAAACAAGGCCAATAAGGACACAGCTAAACAGACCGGCAAACAGACAGCCACACACGGATACAGCCAACAAGTAGAATAAAGAAAAACAACAGACAGACAGACAGACAGACAGACAGACAGACAGACAGACAGACAGACAGACAAAATTTTTACGCAGAAAAGGAAGGGGTTGACGAAACTGCTTAGCAAATATATATATACAAATTAGAAGAAAAAAAAAAGTATGGGAATATTATTGATGTGTAGGGAGAGGTAAAAAAAATGAAGACAACGAGAACAAAAGTAAAAACAAAAAAATGAGGTAAAGGAGGGGAGTAAAGGTGACACAGAGAGAAGGATGGGGTGGTTGGATGGGGGGAGGGGAGAGGTAATGAGGGGGGGGGGGTAGGAGGGAGGAGGAGGGGGGTGGATGAAGGGGAAAACCAAGGAAACATCTTGAGCGACAGACGGATGAACAAAGGCCTAGATAACAAAGCACAGAGATAGAAAAAAAGGCTACATACACAACGCAAGTATAGAAAGAACATTTAGCTTCAGTCTTTCTTTCTTTTGTTTATTCTTTGTTCTTGCTTCACTTTGTCTCTCTGTTATTTTTTCTTTCTTCTTTCTTATTATCTATTCTTCTTTCTTTTCTCTTTATTTGCTTCTTTCAATTTTTTTTCTTTCTTTATTCTCTGTCTTTCATCGTTGTTTTTCTTTCTGTCGTTTTATTCTTCTTTCTTCTTTTCTCTCCTTTTTCTTTCTTTCTTTCTTTCTTTTTTCTTTCATTCTTCTTTCTTTTCATTCTATTTCTTTTCTTTCGTCTTTTTTCTGTTTTTTCTGTTCTGTCTGTCTGTTCTGTCTTCTGTTGTCTTCTTTGTTCTATCTTTTCTATCTATTTCTATTTCTCTATCATTATCTATCTTCTATCTATCTATCTATCTATCTATCTTCTATCTCTTATCGTTATCGTCGATCTATCTCTTCTTCTATCTATCTATCTATTTCTTCTATCTATCTATCTATCTATCTATCTATTATCTATCTTCTATCTTATCTATCTATCTATCTATTTCTATCTTATCTATCTATCTTATCTATCTATCTATCTATCTTCTATCTATCTATCTATCTTCTTCTATCTATCTATCTGTCTATCTGTTTCTGTCTGTCTGTCTGTCTGTCTATCTATCTATCTATCTATCTATCTATCTATCTATCTATCTATCTATCTATCTATCTATCTATCTATCTATCTATCTATCTATCTATCTATCTATCTATCTATCTATCTTCTATCTGTCTTCTTCTGTCTTCTCTGTCTTTGTATTCTTCTGTCTGTCTGTCTGTCTGTATGTATGTATGTCTGTCTGTTCTGTCTTCTGTCTGTCTGTCTGTCTGTCTGTCTGTCTGTCTGTCTGTCTGTCTCTGTCTCTTCTCTCTCTCTCTCTCTCTCTCTCTCTCTCTCTCTCTCTCCTCTCTCTCTCTCTCTCTCTCTCTCTCTCTCTCTCTGTCTTGATATTTCCTTCTTTTTTTATCTTTTTTCTGGCAATATTGCGCTAAAGCAGGGCCCATTTTAAAGCAATAGTTTTCCTTTAGTAACCTCACATAATTATGTAACTTCAGAAAAAAAGGAACTGGGTTGATGTAGCAGCATTTTTCACTTTAACATGCATCTGTCTAAAGGATAAAAAAAAAACACACACAACAATACTGTAAAGAGGCAAAGATGCTAAATCACCATGTTTTTCTGTTTTACCTACTTGCCAACATACAGCGATAGAGTGTGGTATGCCACTATAAGCTGCCCAGTTATTATTTTTATTTCTCGATGTTCTTGTATAAGCTTTCTGTATCCCTAAAGGGATGCAGGAGTTCAGGAATTTGAATTTAGATCGAACATGGAGGAATTCGTAAATGATCAGAGTAACAAAACTTCAGAATAACTAATGCTCTAAAATCATGTAAATCTAGAATGTTAAAATAAACCAGGGGCGTTTTGTTAGCAACGCTACCAGTTGGGGAGGGGTTTGTACATGACATGATTAAATTGCAAATTAGAAACGGAAACAAAAACTTTACCTGGTTGTTTCTGAATAAAAATAAAAGAAAAAGTGAAAGAAAGAAAGAAAGAAAGAAAAGAAAGAAAGAAAGAAAAGAAAGAAAGAAAGAAAGAAAGAAGAAGAAAGAAAGAAGAAAAGAAAAAGAAAAGAAAGAAAGAAAGAAAAAAGAAAAAAGAAAAAGAAGAAAAAGCAAACAAAGAAAAGAAAGAAAAAACAAAAGAAAGAAACAAAGAAAAATAATACAGAAGGAAAAGAAATAAAGAAACGACTAAAGATTATAATTATGACTTTTAGTCAAATATATTTCCCTCGTCGAAATTTTCAATGTTTTGTTACGCACAGCTGTGTTTTGATGGGTTTTTTTGTTTTAGTTTGCTTTTTGTTTGGTTTTGTTTTGGTTTGGTTTGGGTTTTGTCTGGGATGAAGTGTATTCTATGCCATATCACGAATGGTTTGTGTGTTTTCTTTCAACACTTTTTTTTCTCTGTTTTATTTTATTATTTTTTTTTTAATTGTTTTCCCCTCTTTTAGAGAACCACACGCCAATCCTTCCTATATGTATATTATGAAAAAAAAGAAAAAACATCTGGAACAGAATATAGAACAATACTGAAGGATAATACGAACTCACTTTTCCTACAGGAATTAGGGATTATTGTTGTTGCTGTCAAGAGTAATAGCACGGAGATGATCAATGAAGATATTATTATCATTAATTATTATTATTATTTTTTTTTTTTTTTATAGAGTTATTGACGATTGGGGAGGGGGCGAGGTTTGGCATAACACAGAGGAGAGAGAGAGGAGAGGAGAGAGGAGAGAGGAGAGGGAGGGGGGGAGAGGGGAGAGGGGGGGGGGGCGACAGACAGACAGACAGAGACAGACAGACAGGCAGATAGAGACAGACAAACGGACAGACAGTCAGACATAGACAAGAGAAAGACAGAGACAGATCATCCAGACAGACACAGAGAAAGAGAGAGACTTAGAGAGAGAGAGAAAGAGACACAGAGAGACATAGAGAGAGAGAGAGAGCGAGAGAGAGAGACAGAGAAGAGACAGAGAAAGAGAGAGTTAAAAGGAAAGTTAAAAAAATATTTTTAAGTAATGGACTCATCCAATGCGACAACAGGGCCCGCAACTCTCGCCGGGCATGGCCTAGTTTTTCTAGCAAAAGTTTTCGTATTGAAATCACCATGACTTTCCTTTTCGTTTTCCTTTTTTTTTCTTTTTCGAGAAGAATTATGCTTTATTTATGGAATGATCTGTCTGTTTCTGTCTTCGTGCCTTTTTTGTGGGATTTTTTTGGTCTGGGTAAGGGGCCTTGGACATTTTTTGCCTATTTGTCTTTGTCTCTCTGAGTACTCTCCCTTTCAGTATGGTTTGGGCATTTCTGTCTGTCTATTTCTCTGTTTTGTCTGTCGCTGTCTGTTCGTCTGTCGGTCTGTTCTTTCTATTTGTCTGTCTGTCTGTCTGTCTTCTATTTTTATCTATCTGTCTATCTTCTGTCTATCTATCTATCTATCTATCTATCTATCTATCTATCTATCTACTATCTATCTATCTATCTATCTATCTATCTATCTATCTATCTATCTATCTATCTATCTACCTACCTACTACCTACCTACCTACCTACCTACCTACCTACCTACCTCTCTTATCTATCTATCTATCTATCTATCTATCTATCTATCTATCTATCTATCTATCTATCTATCTATCTATCTATCTATCTATCTATCTATCTATCTGTCAGTCTGTCTGTCTGTTCTGTCTATCTGTCTGTCTATCGTCTATCTATCTATCTATCTGTCTGTCTCTGTCTGTCCTGTCTGTCTGTCTCCCAATTAGGTCTGCCAATGTTGGGAGCCACAGTTTACAAAGGAAAATTAGGCTCTTGGGAGCAAAAAATATATTTTCGACCAGTTGGAAAGATAAACCTACACAATTTAAAACAGCAGCAAACGCTACAGCAGTGAAACCTACAACAGCAAAAAAATAAGGATAAAGCCGTTACACGTTGCAAACAGCAGGAAACAGAAAGGAAAAAGAACAACAAAAATAATAACCAGCAAATTAGATTTGTAAAAATCCCCTTAAGAAATTGTATTTACACAACTATCGTCCTTCCACAGAATCTCTCTCTCATCCTCAGATCTCCTCTCTCTCTCTCTCTCTCTCTCTCTCTCTCTCTCTCTCTCTCTCTCTCTCTCTCTCTCTCTCTCTCTCTCTCTCTCTCTCTCTCTCTCTCTCTCCTCTCTCTCTCTCTCTCTCTCTCTCACCTCACACACCACTCTCTCACACACACAACACACACACACAACACACACAACACACACACCACACACACACACACACACACACACACACACAACACACACACACACACACACACACACACACACACACACACACACACACAACACACACACACACACACACAAACACACACACACCACCACACACACACCCACACACACACAAACAATCGCGCATACTCTCACTCCTCAACCTCTTTGAGCGAAAGGCAGTCAAAGCAATTTTACAAGGTATTTAGAAAGAAAGCGCTCTCGCCCTATAAAGATTTTAAGGCAATTTAAAGAAGAAAATGAGATAATCATAACTCTTAGACTGTCAATCAACAAACAAACAAACACAAACACACAAGCAAGCAAACAAGGAAACAAATAAACAAAAACAAAAACAAAAATCCCAAACGAAAATAATAAACCAGACCAGCGAACAAAGGAAAAAGATGATTGTGGATGTGATGGTGGTTTTAAAAAAAAAGCATTACATACTACATAAAACCTGTCACTTATTTTATGGAAATTGCTTTTAATCACTATAGATCATGCAGATTAAAAAAAAACTGTATTCAAACAGTGAAAATTTCAGACACAAGCAAACAAACACATAGGCACATGTCTATATACAAGAGCTTGCACGTGTGCTAAAACATGCAAAAAAACACATGCATGTAAGCAAGCATGCATATACACACATACAAATGCACACTTAAATCTACCCGTGCAAGTTAAGCACTTGCAATTATCCTTGTTTATGCACGTGTGCACATGTATAGTGCGTTTGACGGCGCATGCATATTCACACATACAGACACGCATACATGCACACGCACACACACACATGCACACACATACACACACATAGACACATACGCACATGCACTCACACATCAGCAAACGCCCGCGCACGCACGCACGCACGCAAACACATATGCATGCATATACGAATGCATGTGTGTAAGTATACAAACTTGCAAAAAGGCACACATACATACATACATATACGCGCAGGCGCACGTGCATTTTAATGCACACAAATAAAGTCAAAGAGATTATTTCACTTCTCCAAACTAATCAAATAGATAGCAATAATGTCAAAATGAATCCTTCAAGAAGATAATGTCCTCGAAGGATGTATTTCTAATTTGATTAAATGTCATAAAAAACAAATCTAACTTTTAAAAAATCGGTTATTTTCAAAGAAAGAGTATTAAGATTGGATGAATCAGTTCCCAAGTGATCTTTAATCATATATATATATATATATATATATATATATATAATATATATATATATATATATATATATATATATATATATATATATATATATATATATATATATCCTACGTCATCTTCATTTTAAAAGATGAAAACAGCTGCAAAGCTGTCTTTCTTCATTCAAGAAAAAAACACACACAAAAAACCCTCCTGCGATAAAAATGATTTAAACACAAAACTTGATATATCATATAGCTCCGAGACACGCTTTAAGCATACATTACCCTCTTTTCCTTCAGATTTACAACAAGGCAAACCGAAACAAACAAACGCATAACAACATGAACAACAACAACTGAACAAACAAACAAATGGGAAAAAAAGTTTTTTGAATTTATCCTGTAGGAAAAGATGAATCATATTCGTGAAGGATCTATAACGCCAAAGATGAAGCGATTGCAAACAGCAACAAAGGTAGTAAAAGCAATGAAATCAACATCTTTAGTGGTGGTGGTGGTGGTGGTGGTGGTGTGGTGGTGTGGTGGTCGTGGTGGTTGGTGGTGGTGTGTGGTGGTGGTGTGGTGTGGTGGTGGGGGTTTGGTGGTGTGGTGGTGGTGGTGGTGGTGGTGGTGGTGGTGGTGTGGTGGTGGTGGTGGTGGGTGGTGTGGGGTGGTGGTGTTGGTGGTGGTGGTGGGTGGTGTGTGGTGGTGGTGGGGTGGGGTGTGTGTAGTGTGTGTGTGGTGGGGGTGTGGTGTGAGTGTAGTGTGTGTGTGAGGGGTAGTCGTCGTCGTAGTGTCGTCGTGTGCCAGTCGTACGTCGTACGTACGTGTCGTGTTTATGGTAGTGTATGGGGTAGTGTGTGTAGTGGTAGGTGTAGTTGTAGTGTGTGTGTGTATGCGGTGGTGATGTGTAGTGTGTGTGTGTGTGGTGTAGTGTAGTGTGTATATGTATGTATGTATGATGTGGTGTGAGTGATACGTGTAGTGTGGTGGTGAGTCATGTTAGTGTATGAGTGGTGTGTAGTGTATTGTGTGTAGTGTAGTGTAGTGTAGTGTAGTGTAGTGTAGTGTAGTTATGTAGTTAAGTGTAGTTAATGTAATGTTATGTACTGTTACGTAGCTTAAGTTAGTGTAAGTGTAGTGTAGTGTAGTGTAGTGTAGTGTAGTGTAGTGTAGTGTAGTGTAGTGTAGTGTAGTGTAGTGTAGTGTAGTGTAGTGTAGTGTATGAATATTTAACCCATAAAAAAGATAATTAAAAACTAGCAAGAAACAATCAGACAAGCTTAAACAGCAAACAGGTTATTTTTTACCCAGTCACCAACCCGCCAACGAATGAACCAAACAACCATCCAACCAACTAACCTACCAACCGGCCAAACAATCAACCAACCAATCAACACGTCAACTAAGCAACCAACGAATTAACCACCACACAAGCCAGCCACCAAACTACAGAAACAGTACCAAAAAAGCAACTAAGCAACAAAAAAAGCAAGCAAGAAACAACACAAAACAATTAAAAGCAAAGGAAATGACAAATACAACACGATCAAATAAACTATAATTCTAGCATAGAAACCCAAACCAAAACTCTAACAAAGAAATATTTCTCTAAAAATTTTAAAAACACCAGCAGTGCTATCAAAAGAGCTAACTAATTAAACCGTTAAACAAACAGATAGACCAGCAGCATTCTCGACAAGATGTAAGCCAGTTGTCTTTCAATCAAGACTTAACTCATTGTTATCCTCAATGAATCAACCTCAATCAATCAATTTGATGACACGAGTTCGATTCCCGTTGGAGGGGATTTTTTTCCCTGGAGTTAATATCAGTGCTGACTCTGCTCTCCCCAAAAGTCTTTCGGATGGGACAGTAAACCGAGGCCTCCTGTGCGAACGCACGAGAACATCTTGTGCACATGTTAAATCTTGTTCCGCTTTTCGTAAGAGTAGGTCATTGTGTGCCTGTGGGAACAGATGACAATATTTACACAACTGCATACACACGGGGACTGGTTGAAAAAAAAAGTACATGAGTGCTTATCCCATTATCCTCGATGTAAAAGAATAAAATAAAATAAATAAACCTCATCACACCTCCGCTCTCCATCCCACCTCCACCTCCACTCCACCCCTCTGCCCCCCCCCCCTTCCCCCTCCTCAGCCTCACCCCACCTGTCCCTCCCACTCCCTCTTCTTGTCTCATCCTTCCCCCCTTTCCACGCCTGACAAGACAACAGGGGAGATAAACACAAGGTCTAACACATTTGTTATGTCCCTTGGCCAGGGTGGTCTGCCCGTAACTTTGGAGTAAACAGGCCAGAAAAAGTGGAGGAGTGAGGGTGGCGCGATGGGTAATGCCCCTGTCTTGTCACAGCGCTATCGAGAGGTCAGCAGTTCCAGTCTCACATAAGGCATACCGGTGAAACGTGCAAGAATGATTTATCAGGGTACATTTTACCCTTGGGGACATCACAGACGCTGGGTGTCCGAACGACTGTCGG
>CM060324.1:31111442-31116442 GCA_030674155.1 Stramonita haemastoma
GTGTGTGTGTTTTGTAAGTGTGGTGTGTGGGTGTGGTGTGTGTATGTGTGTATGTAGTATGTGTGTGTGGTGTGTGTTGTGTTGAGTTGTGTGTGTGTTTGTTTGTTTGAGTGTGTGTGTGTTTTATTTTATTTATTTATATTAACCTTTTATATCGAGGATAATGGCATTAGCAATCTTGTGCTTGATTACATCAAGTCCCCGTGTGTATGCAGTTTTGTAACTGTCATCTGTTCCCACTGGCACACGATGGCCTACTCTTACGAAAAGCGGAACAGGATTTAACATGTGCGCAAGATGTTCTGCGTGCGTTCACACACGGGGCCTCGGTTTAGTCTCATCCGAAAGACTGTGTGTGTGTGTGTGTGTGTGTGTGTGTGTGTGTGTGTGTGTGTGTGTGTGTGTGTGTGTGTGTGTGTGTGTGTGTGTGTGTGTGAGAGTGAGAGAGAGAGAGAGAGAGTATGTGTGTAGTGTGTAGTGTGTGTTTTGTAAGTGAGTGTGTGAGTGTGGTGATGTGGGGGCGCAGGCGCACGTGTTGTCTGTAAATGTTCTTTTTCTAAGGTGATAAAATGATGGTATTGTGTGTCTGTGTGGTCTGTGTGTATTGTGTATGTTTTTGTGTTGTGTGAAGCGTGCGGTTGGTATGCGAGCGTGCGGATGTGTATGTGACATTGTGTGTCTGATGCGTGTCTGTGTGTGGGGTCTGTTTGTGCCTCTGTGTGTTGTGGTGTTGTGTGTGTGTGTGTTGTGTGTGTGTGTGTGTGTGTGTGTGTGTGTGTGATGTGTATGTGTGTCTGTCTGTCTGTCTGTCTGTCTGTCTGTCTGTCTCTTGTCTGTCTGTAGTGTGTGTGTGTGTGTCCGTGTCTGTGTTGTTGGCTATCTGTCAGTGTCTGTGTGTCTGTAGACATACCATAAAAACCCAAACAACTTGTTTTTAGGACAAACACCCCGTGTTGTTTATGTATTCTTTGACATGTACATTCACTAACAAAGGGAACAAAAATGTGGGAAGTCAACAGGTGATGTTGCACTGTTGATTAAAAGTGATGTAAATGTGTGTTTTTGAATGTTTTCTGCCGTTTTTACTCGGTGTAAACGTCAAATGAAAAGTACGTGAACAAATTTGGGTCTTTTTTGAAAACAAGAATGGAATAGTTTTTCCTTGTTCTTAATTGACTTGTTTGCTTTTTGTATAATTTGTTTCAGTTTTTTTTTGGTGTTTTTGTTGTTGTACTTGTTTTTTGGGGGGGTTGGACATGGTTTTTTCTTGATGTTTTGTTTGGGTTTTTTTGTTTTCTTTGTTTTTGTGTGTTTGAGTGTGGTTTTTTTTGTTTTGGTTTGTATGTCTTTTGTTTTGTTATGTGTGTATGTATATAATTATGAGGGGATGTTCTTATTTCTTTTTTGTTTTTGCTTAGGGCTTGAGTATTGCTGTCGTTTAATTTGTTTGTTGTTGTTGTTGTTGTTGTTGTTTTTTGTTCTTTTCGTTTTTTCTTTTGGTTTTTTTTTTTGTGGTTTTGGGGGGTTGGGAGGAATGAGTTATGCGAGACAGATGTCAAGCAAAGGTGATGCTAGTTTGAGTGAGTAGATACACTTTACTAGATGGGGTGTGAAAACTGATAGCGCAGCCAATTGCTATTCCTTATATGGTTTGAATAACAATCCAGGGTTCAATCTTGGCGGCATCATCGGATAAAAGTGAATAACGGGCGCAGATTTTAACTATGTCCCGCTGGTGTATATGCGCCGAAACATACGTATTTACTCACACACTGCTGGTTTGGTTTATGAGGTAAAAGTAAAGGTAAAGGTGTCCCAAACCTATATTGTCTTAGGGGAGCGAGGCATCAGAGACCTCCGCTTTATATGAGCCAGCATATTGAGGGCGGCGCCCATCTCCTCTCCCTCGCTGCTTTACCTTCTCTGACCCTAAAGGGCATGGATCCATTTACAGCTGGTTGGACTGGGAGACTGTACTAAAGCCAAGGCGAGGACAGTCACCCATTCAATTGGTAACCACGCTCGATGCTGCTTAACCTTATATTGGGGAAAGAGAGTGCTCTGACCACTGAGCCATCCCGTTTGAGTCATACAAATTGATATCTTCGCACGTACAGGGCTTGCAGTTCAGTAAATTGCATTTTGTGAATAAACTAAAATACAGCCGACATAGTGAGCGTATGTAGAGCTTTGGGATTGCTTTACAGCTAAGAGATTATAACCACAAAAAAACAAAAACAGAAACCCGGAAACCTGGAACTAATGGAAACAGTATTGATCAGGCTGGTTTTGTTTGTTTTTGTTTTCTTTGCACCTCCCTACATTTAAAATCAACACAACCTGACTTGCCTTGAGTGTATTGTATTGCAATGTGCATACTGTGTGTATCGTGAGAAAGTAAAACCTAGCGGAATCTACCCTTTTCCAGGTAGTAGGGTGCATTCTGAGTTCCCTGATTTCATCCATGTCGCCAAACTACAGCTTAATCTTCCATCAAAGGTGAATGGGAATTACGCGTGTGTGTAGGATGTTATGCGCACATTCTTACAAAAGACCTCTGGGTTATAATCTCATCAGAAGTATTTTCGGCAAGCGGAGATATTGTTATGGTTGTTGCTGTTGTCATTGTTGTGGTGGTGGTTGTTGTTCTTGTCGCTCTTTTTTGGCCTTTCCCGGATTAGCACATTGGGAGTTACCCAGAATATGCAGTTCGTCCCACTAACGAAGCCTTGAAATCACAATGAAACTGTAAGAACACACTTGGCGAGAATTGCACGTAAAAGGCTGCTTTGAAGCACCCACATACAGGCAGCCTTCCTCCGACTTCAGAAGAAAAAGAAGAAGCAAAGTCAATATAATGTCAATTGTAGGTGTTATATCCACTCAAACAGAACATCCCAACGGAAACTCGAACCCGCGTGTTTAGTTACCATCAGATCACAAGTGCTACGCTCTAACCGCTAGGCTATTTTCTCGCTTAAAGTCTCCGAACCCCAACTGCCTGGGTCACCAAAGAGGAGCCTGGCCATAAATGTCGCTGAAGGTGGTGATGATGGCCCTTGATCTATTCACAGCAGTGGCTGGTCAGTGGTTAGCGCTCATGAACTGGACATTAAGCTTAAAGGTTTAAATCCCTCTCGCCTGATGGGTCTGCCCTGTAGATTGTTAATGACTGACTTGATCTCAGGTGATATGTGTAATTTGATTCTTAAGGTATTTTGGATTAGTGGGTTTCCAATATTTGACATGAATACTGTTTGCCTTATCCACATGATGTATGGATAAATGGCTGGATTTGGATAAAAAAAATTTTAGAATCTACTTTCGACTACAGCTGAAAGATAAAATCGAAAGGAAGAGGGAGATGGGTAAAAAACATCAACAAACAAGCAATCAAAACAATCCAGACAAGTAAACAGCCAATCCCCCACAATCTTTTCCTTTTCAATACACAAAGCAGCTGTGTATGACATTTAAAGCACACCTCCATGTTTATGTATTCAATATCCATGTACTAAAATGTGTTCCCTAGTGAAAGTATGACGCAAACTTAACGGAAAATCCAAGCCACAATCTAGATGTACATTTTGACAATCCTGTCAAAAGCCTTAGTCCTTTATTACACACACTTTCCAATGTCACATGCTTCGTCATGTATTGCTGTATACAGGCATAGTACCCAGGTCTATAGCAATATGCTGGTACGATTTGAAATCGGTTGACCTCCGAAGTCGGGATGGAGCTACCAAACATACAAAAAGGAAAACCAACCAACAGTCATACAAGCAAATTTCTCTTCCAGTATGTTGTGCACTTGTAAAGGTTTTCCATAACCTATGTGGTCGTAGGGGAGCGAGGCATCAGAGACCTCTGCTTCTCTATGAGCCGGCATACTGAGGGGGAGGGGGGGGTATTTCCTCTCCTTCGCTGTTTTACCTTCCTAAAAAGGGCAGATACCTATTTACAGCTTGGTTGAACTGGGGGGACTGTACTGAAGCCAAGGCGCGGAAACGGTCACCCATCCACTTGGTAACCACGCTGGATGCTGCTTAACCTTAGCTGGGGGAAAGCGAGCGCTCTGACCACTGAGCTATCCATCCCGTCCCCGTGCTGTGTGCACTTATGGCTTCATGCCAAACGATCTCCAGGTGTGTGATGGGCGTCAGACAGACAGAGGGCAGAATCTGGGTGGACCCACCCTCAGGCTGTTAAGCTGTGAAATGCTCAGCAAGCACCATGTCATGAATGGGCATCATCCAACTGGCTGCCTTCCTTGCTACACCACAGATGGCCTGGTAATGGTCACTGCGGCCGGCAGAGCAATAAACAGCAGGACTTGAATGACCAGGATGCCCACAGTCACGCCCCCCCCCCACCCCCCCCCTTGTCTTTCATTCATTTCTTCCTTCAGTCATTGGTGTCAGTGTGATTCGTTCTGAATTATTCCATCCATTTTCTTTCTCTCACTGTTCATTTTCATTGAAGGAGATTTATTTGGTACCTCTGTGTGTGTGTGGGGGGGGGGGGGGGGGGGTGCGTGGGTGGGGGGAGTGTGTGTGTGTGTGGTGTGTGTGTGTGTGTGTGTGTGTGTGTGTCTGTCTGTCTGTCTGTCTGTCTGTCTGTCTGTCTGTCTCTGTCTCTCTCTCTGCTCTCTCTCTCTCTCTCTCTCTCTCTCTCTCTTCTCTCTCTCTCTCTCTCTCTCTTCTCTCTCTCTCTCTCTCTCTCTCTAAAAACACACACACAAGACACACAC
This sequence comes from Stramonita haemastoma, assembly GCA_030674155.1. Classification (NCBI taxonomy): domain Eukaryota; kingdom Metazoa; phylum Mollusca; class Gastropoda; order Neogastropoda; family Muricidae; genus Stramonita; species Stramonita haemastoma. Next base: position 31,116,196 of record CM060324.1, read on the forward strand.
ACATACACAGACACACAGAGACCAGACACACAACACACACAGACACACACACACACATCACACACACACACACACCACGCACACACACACACACACACACACATCACAACACATTTTTAAACCCCCTCAGCCAACAATCTTAAAAAGCATATTATTATTCATACATATTCAACATCTCTTCCCTGTCTAACCTGTTCCTACATGTTGATCCTATGTCATACGAGCATGTATGACGTCGGTAACAGGA
>CM060324.1:31126442-31134084 GCA_030674155.1 Stramonita haemastoma
TATGAGAATGGCGTGCAGACTGACCCTCAGCAAAAAAGGGTTTACTTCGTTTGTTGTTTTATTTTAAGGGAGCAAGGAGCACAAGCAAAATGCTGCAAATCTCTTAACTCATTGATTCCCATGATGGGGATGCAGAGGGGATCTTTCCAAGATTATGAAGGAATCCCCCTTCTGGAAATTTTGTTCCAGAAATTTCATCTCTTCTTTGTTCCTGTCTTTTTCCTTACTTTTTCTATCATCTCTCTTTTTTTTTTGCGTTCCCAGTCCTTTCGCCTGCATTGTTTCAAGTAAATCTTTTCATTTATTTTTTAAAATACATTTTGCACGTATTTTGCGTTGCTCTGGCGACCACATAGTGATATTGCATTACACTGGGATGGGCACAGGATGTCCATTCTGCAGCATCATTTCCCCGTACAGCAATATTTATTATTTGTTTTTGTACATTGCAATGTTCATTGTGCCTTTTCCCCGTTGTTCTGTAACCTGGTAATGATGAATTAAGCGGAATTGCTAGCGTCTCCACAGTACGGCCTAGTTTTCTTGGCCTTAAGGAATAAATAATAAAGGTGTTGTTTCAATCAATGCTTTTTTATAAATTTAAGATAGACGGTGTTTTGTATCAATTTTGAAAGTGATAAATGTTGATGTTGAACTTGATGTGGGTGGTATTGCAGTTTCTGAAACTGAAGCAGGTGACATATAATAAATTTATGGCCTTTGTGGTGGGTAGGGCTAGAAATAACATGAAACAAGATCAAATCTGGAAGGATTTAATCTTTTTTGTTAAACAAAATTTAAAGATAATACATCAAAACAACCAACCAATACACTAAAAAAAAAAAAAATCTGCATATTATTTACACTCAACGACCCAACCAACCCACCAAACCCTGCTCATCAACCAATAATAATCTTCACAAGTTTGTCAGACTAAATGAACCATACCCTAATCAACCCTCGGAACCCGCCACTTCCCCTCCCCTCTCCCCCCCTCCATCCCCCTCTATCCCCTCACGGACAGCAGTACAGAAAGTGGACATGTGGTCACTGGCGACCTGTCACCGGCCAGCACGCTCCCCAAGGAAGGGAGGAATCCCCCCCTCCCCTCTCCCAAGGGGGGCTTAAGCACGCGGCCTGGAGAGCAGGACCGACGCTGATTTGCATGGACAGAACTGTCCGCACGCGACCACTGCCAATCTCTCTCCACGGGTGACTTGCTGTGACCACACTCAGGGCGCCCTGGCCCCCCCCCCCCCCCCCCCCTCATAACAGTCATTATAATAACGGGACGTTGGCACAGAGAAATGAGAAGGAAGGGGGTGGTAGGGGGGTGGTGGGGTGGGGGTGGAATGAGGACAGAAAAAGGGGAGGGGCCAGGTGGGGTGGGTGGGGGGGGGGAGGAAGTACAGAGAGAGGGGGATTAAAGGGAACATAAAGAACGAAACACCAAACAAAAGAAACGAAAATGTATGTTCTGGGGGTATTATCATTGGAATAAGTATAACAACTTTGTGTTTCTTCCAACGCTCAGAGAGAGAGAGAGAGAGAGAGAGAGAGAGAGAGAGAGAGAGAGAGAGCAGACGACAGAGAGACAGACAGACAGACAGAGCAGACAGACAGACAGAGACAGACAATCAGACAGACAGACCAGACAAAACAGAGAGAAGGAGACGGAGAACAGATGCAAACAGTATCAAGAGTAAACAAATCAGAGAAAGCCATGAACACTCAAGACAAAAGAGAGAGAGAGAGGAGAGATCAAGATGACTTCAATACTTTGATTAAGAGACACAGGCAGACAGACAAACAAACAGAAACACAGGACACAGACAAATAAGAGGCAGAGACAGAGTTTGAACGATGAGGGGTTAGTGTGTGCATGTGTCTTAATAACGGTACCCTCAGGCTTTCACACGCGCTGCGTCTTTTAACCGAATTTTTTTTTTTTTTTTTGGCTTTGGTCATAATGACTTTGGCCTTCAACCTCGATTCAGAGCTGACACATTTCCGGTTATTTGTCTTCGTCCAGATTCGTCAGGTTAGGTCAGCTTGACCTCTTTTTATTCTTCGATTTCGAGGAAAAACTTGGGGTGCTGCGATAGCAGTGGTCGTGGTGTGTGAGTGGTGTGTGTGTGTGTGTGTGTGTGTGTGTGTGTGTGAGGGGAAAGGGCTTACGATAAGAGGCAAATTAGGGGTTAAAGGCGAGAAATTGAGGGGAGGAAGGAGAGGAGGAGGGAGGAGGGGCAGAAGTGTGTGCGTGTGTTAGGGGTGGGGGTGGGGGTTGGGGGTTGGGGGGGGTCCTCATTCTTCATAAACATCATGAATCACCTTCCAATGTCCCCCACCCCCACCCCAGCGAGCGCTAGTTCTTGATCCTCAGGTCGAGGTGACCGCGACCCAGCGAAGAACAAACGAATCGAGGTCGATCCCACGGCGTATCAATCCCACATCCACCTCGTTGTGCTTCGTTTTGAATGACATCCACTGATTTGATACCGTGATATAACCTACTCCGATGCATCCTGACGCAAAATTGATTGCTGATCGCAGAAAGCTTCTCTGAAATATTTGTGGCAACGAAATATCCGGATAGATCAGGTGATAAGCGGCTAAGGCTGCTTGGCTGGTTGTGACGGGTCTGATGTCAGCACCAGCCAGGGCGATTGGAATGTTAACGGCGCCTGGAAGATAGACAATGAGATTGTTTTTTTTGTTTTTTGTACGATCCCACTGGTGATCTTATATATATATCCAAAATGTGTCACTGCCCTCTTTTCTTTGTCGCTTTTTGGGTTACAGAATGTAAAGAAAATCTAGTATTTATGTTGAAGGTCCACTTATTATATCTGGGGATTGAGGGAGGTGGGGGGCAAGGTGTAAGGGGGGAGAGGGTAAGGATAAATAAATCTGATGGTTTTTTAAATTTTATTTTGTTCTGTTCTTCTTATTTTATTATGATGATTTTCTTTGACTGAAGGCTTAGATGTAAAAACAAAAAAAAGCCATCAAGTGTGTCTATACTTTTCCTTCAATAAAAATAATCATATCCCCTCTAATGTGTCGAATTTGTAATCTGCCTATAACAAAGTCGATGGCATGGGTTGATAGTCTCCTATGGGGGTCGCTGACTGGTTGAGGAGATTTTCCCTCCGGAGTTAACTTTGGAACTGACTTATTTCATTGCCTACAGAAAATCTTTTGGATGAGATGTAAACCGAGCTATTGTGTCCAACCCATACAGAACACATACACACACGTTACAGGACATATGCTTTTTTTGAAAAAGAGTAGGTCAGGGAAGGGTGGTAGTATAGTTGATGTAAACAGACCCAGCATGCACAATGCAACCTGGAGAGGGATAAACTCCGTCAGGTTCAATGTGCCCACAATATGTTGCTGGAAAGATTCAGAGCAGTTCTCCTACAACTCTTAAGACGTTATGTAGAATTTGGGTCACCTCAAGTCCGCTATGATTGAAGTCCTTTAACTATGCAGAAGATGGCTGGATTGATATTCCGTTTCTTTCCCTGTTGAGTATGAGCTTCATGAAAACAATGAGGCTATGAATGACTTCTCTCTACTTCTCTGCCGCTGATATGCTGCTGCCACCAACGTGCTGCTGCTGCTGCCACCACCGCTGCTGCTGTTGTTCTGCTACGTTGCTGCTGCGCTGCTTGCTGCTGCTGCTACTGTTGCTGCTGCTGCTGTTGCTGCTCTGTGCTGCTGCTGCTGCTGACTACTACTACTACTACTACTACTACTACTACTACTACTACTACTACTACTACTACTACTACTACTACTACTACTACTACTACTACTACTACTCTACTCTACTTCTACTTACCACGTAAGCAGAACAAAGATTAAAAGAAAGTGACAGGAAGAAAAAGAACAAGACAAAAACAAGGAGAGGGATAGAAAAGGGAATTTTTAGCACAGAATTTCCAGAAGGTGGAAATATTATTTTATACTGACACGCTCCCGGGCATCCCCACAGGGGGATTTAACCCCTCAAATACCAGAGAGAGTTTTTAAACTGGAAAAGTAATGTTTGGGTTTACATTTTAATGTCAAGAAATTGATATCTTCGGTTTAGAAATTTCCCATTATTTCTTTTTTAAGCCTCCGAGGTAAACAATGGTGAGATTTTTTTTGATGAAGGCGACCCATTTTACCACCACCCCTCCCCCACCCCTACCCTGACTCTGACCACAAAAAGAGTAGCCGCATTCCAACTTCAAGGATGGTTGGATTATGAATGGATTACTGTACCCAAGATACGTGCAGACTGGACAAGCAATTGACCTTCAGTTTTGGTTTACAAATGTACGGTTATAAATCGGTCTCTTTTGATCAAATAATGAATTCTTTTTTTAAAATTTTAGAGCTGTGTTGACCTATTTTCTGGTTCTTAATGTTCAAATTTTTCTATGACTCACTGGGTCTTCAGAAGAGAAGACAACAGTGTGTCATTGTTGAGAGTGAAGGAACTTTTAGAAATTGTAATATATGCCATCAAATTAAAATAATGAGCAGGATTAATGATTATGTGTGTATGTGTATGTGTAAGTGTGCGTGAGAGAGAGATAGTTAGAGACAAAGACAGACAGACAGACAAACAGAGACAGGAACAGAGACAGACAGACATGAGACAGGTACAGAGACAGAGACACAGAGAGAGAGACAGAGACAGAGACAGAGAGACACAGAGAGAGAGAGACAGACAGACAGAGTTTGAACTCCAATATGTTATTGTAATTGTATAAGCCAGAGGCTTCTTTATACCGTGCCCGTAACCACCACCACCACCACCACCGACCACCATCCCAAGAAAAAGAAAAGAAAGCAAACAAACAAAAAGAAACAAGAACAAAGCAAAACAACACAGAAACAAATAAAAAACCAACAACAAACATGAAGACGTTTATGAAACATATACGAGACCATGAAAGCTAATAATGAATAACAGGAATGACTCATGTTTTGCATCAGCTATAACAAGAGAGAGAGAGAGTATGAGAGAGAGAGAGAGAGAGAGAGAGAGAGAGAGAGAGAGAGAGAGAGAGAGAGAGAGAGAGAGAGAGAGAGAGAGAGAGAGAGAGAGAGAGAGAGAGATGTACTGGGGGAGAGGTATTACATATTCATACATATTCACGTCACTGTCGCCTGATGATACTCCACGGATTTCCGGACTGGCGCCAAAGGGGAGTAAACTCTCCTCTCTCTCTCTCTCCCCTCTCTCTCGTCCTCTCTCTCTCCTCTCTCTCTCCTCTCTCTCTCTCTCTCTCTCTCTCCTCTCTCCTCTCTCTTTATTTCTTTGGTTTTTTTTTCGTTCTTCATTCGTTTTTTTTTTTTTTCATTTGATGCTTATTGTTTTTTGTTTTTTTTTCTTCATAATCTTATTTCTTTTATTATATCTTGCTTTTCTTTTTGTTTTCTTTAGGTATGACTCATTTTGCGATTTTTATTTTTTGGTTTGGTTTTTGCTTCCATTATTTTTTTTCTGTGTCTTTTGTTCGCTGAAGTTTTGTTCTGCTTTTCTTTTTGTTCTGTTCTGGAGGTTTCCTTTTCTGCTGATCTCTTTTCTTATTTCTCTTTTGTTTTTTCGGGTTTTTGGCTTGCTTCTCTTTGTCTCTGTCTCTGTCTCTACCCCTGTCTGTCTGTCTGTCTGTCTCTACCTCTGTCTGTCTGTCTGTCTGTCTGTCTGTCTGTTCTCTCCTCTCTCTCTCTCTCTCTCTCTCTCTCTCCTCTCTCTCTCCTCTCTCTCTCTCTCTCTCTCTCTCTCTCTCTCTCTCTCTCTCTTCTTCTTCTTCGTTCTCTTCTCTTCTTCTTCTTCTTCTTCTTCTTCTTCTTCTTCTTCTTCTTCTTCTTCTTCTTCTTCTTCTTCTTCTTCCTCCCCCTCCTCCTCCTCCTCCTTTTCTTCTTCATTTTCATTATCTTCTTCTTCGCTTTCTTTGCATTCTTCGCATTTGCGCATTCTTCTTCTTCTTTTGCAATTCTTCTTACCAACAATAATACCACTACGACTAAAGTTCAGCCCTATCCATAACATACTTCATCATGTTTTGCAGTACATTCGATATCATACACACGCAACATTGTTTTTTTCTTTCTTACTTCAGAGAAGATGATAATAATATAAGAAAGAAGGGAGTAAAAGGACAAGAAATCACGATGCTGTCTCTGTGTGTGCTATTATTACTCGCTGCAAAAGATCGTCTACACATAAATTAATCCCCCGAATGCACCCACTAAAGACAGGGGAACACGAAGCCGCCTAGGGGAGCTAATAATAGCCACTAAGTAGCCACGACGCCCTGTCGCAGGGGCGTCCATCCTAAAATGTAATTATAACTTGCCAAGACACCGGTCCTTAAAATGTGCACACGCAGTCTCAAAACCGGTGCTAGGGTACAAGAGTTGCCCCCCTGTCCCCTTTGAATTTGTCACAGACTGGGATGATTTTTTTTTTGGTATCTGGTTGTTTATTGTGGATGTTCCAGGGTTTGGGTAATATGGATTTGTTTGTATGTAGGTGAGGCACTTAAAACTCATGGCATTAAGAGAGTTAAAAATAAGGACTTAATACGTGAAAGAAAGAAAAACAGAAAGGGGAAGGAGGAGACGTACTTTGGGAGAACAAAAATATACAAATGATTGCACTGTACTTTGGGATGCACTTTTTTTTTGGGAGGGGGGGGGGGGGGGGGGGGGGTCGATCATGTGAAAACTTCACAGAGAAAATAATCAGCTACGAAAAGAATTAAGAATGATAGAATAAACTTGTTATCATAACACACAATCCTGTAAGGAAACATAAAAGATGACGGGATAGCCTGGTGATTAGAGTGATGCGCATTGCGCTCGTGATCTGCTGACCCAGGTTCGAATCTCTTTAAAGAGGATTTTTTCCTCTGAACAACAGTGCTGACTCCACCCCCCCCTCCACCCCCCCCCCCCCCACCCCCCGCCCCCCCCCCCCCCCCCCCCCCCCCCCCCCCCCCCCCCCCCCCCCCCCCCCAAGTCCTTTGGATAGACTATAAACCGAGGAACCGTGTGCAAACGCACGCAGAACATCTTTTGCACACGTGAAAACCCGTTCCGCTTTTAGTAAGAGTAGGCCATTGTGTGCGATTGGGAACAGATGACAAAATCTACAAAACTGCATACACACAAGGATTGTATGTAAAAGAAACAACACATGAGTGCTTATCCCATTATCCTCGATATAAATGAATAAAACAAGATGAAATCAATCTGGTATAAAAAAAAAAAAACAACAACAGAAATTACAAACCCCAATAAATCATACAAGACTAACAATATAGGTGGTCTCCTCCCAAACTTCTTGAAAAAATGTGATCCAGCAGAGCCCATCTGTTGTGTCGCGTGTTCAGGCCGTGATTGTTGTAATGTGCTTATTGCCACAAAGTGGACGGGCTCAACAGATCTGGGAACTTCCTGTAAAAAAACATCTTGTTCCCCTTCTTTCACCAGATAAGTTACTAGTGCACAGACTGCAAGTCGCAAAACAAACGATTTAAAAATTTCACAATTCCTATTTGTCATTGTAAGCCTGCGAAATCGGTAAAACAATAGTTTTGTAGGAAAGTTAGGGAGTACTCGTTTGATATTT
>CM060324.1:31139184-31154184 GCA_030674155.1 Stramonita haemastoma
TCTACACTCCAATACTTTCTATTCTCCTGCGACTTCTCCCACTTCGCTCTCTCATTGTAGAAATGGTGTGGTAAATTCAGTTACTGTGCTTGTGAATTATGGCTGAATGATGTGAAGCCCTTGGACAGTTGATGGCAGTGATTTGTGCACAGTCCCTAAGTCTCTTTTGTACCCTGCTTTTAGTACCTTTCAACCTTGATGGCAAAGAGGGCGGGAGGGGAAGGAGGAGGAGGAGAGAGGAGAGAGAGAGAGGGGGGGGGGGGGCACAAAGTGAGTGAAAGTGTGAAGATGGGGTAGGCCTAGGGAGAGGCGAGGGGGGGGGGGAGGGGTCAGATAACGTTACAAGACTTTGTTACTAATATTTGAGGGGTAATATGAGTTTAGTATGTGTTGAAAATAGGCGGAGTTTGGTTGTTGTTGTTTTGTTGTGTTTTTTTTTGGGGGGGGGGATTTTTCTTATACTGTTGTCATAAGGAAAGGCTTTGTCGATGACTCTTTGTTTTCTGTATTCGCCGCGCTTGCAGAAGATTAAGAATGTTTGGGTCAAATATTGTGTAGCAAAAGTCAGCCTTCAGTAGAATAAGGACGTATAAAATGTCTTTTATCTGCTTAAATATTTCACAGCATACTTATGGGATATAGCTGATAGGACATGTAGTCAGATTGTGTGTGTGTGTGTGTGTGTGTGTGTGTGTGTGCGCGCGCGCGTGTGTGTGTATGTGTGCGTGTGTGGGTGGGTGGGTGTGGGTGTGTATGGGTGTGGGTGTGGGTACGTGTTTTGTAGATGAGTTGTGGCATATAATTATGGCATATTAACCATATGACAACACCTCCGGAAAACTGACACAATGAAAGTGGAATAAAAAATTCAGGGCATACTGTTTATGTCCATCACAGATTTCTCTATATGATAGCGACTATTTCTCCAGAAAGAACGTAGTATCACACAACATTGTCTTTTACTCCTCTTTGAATGCAAAATTACATTTGTTTTATGAGAACTGGTATTTCTTAACAATTTGGCTCAAGAGACTTGCTTTATTGACAGGGATAAATAATATATCATGAAATTTCAGTTTTGAGTTTTATCCACAAGAATGGTTTGCCCATACCACCATTCACACAAGTACGAATAGAGGAACAAAACCCAGTACTTAAAATATCTTTTAAACACAGACATGGATAATTTCACTTGCAACATATATGTGCAAAACCAGTATACAAACGGTATATTAAACTATAGGAAAATCAGCCGAAATCAGTTTAGAAAGAAAATATTAATGTTCTATTAGAAAATCAATGACTTTTGTTTAGAAAATAAAATTGTATTTTATGAGGCGGTAAAGTCTAATCTTCAAAGAAGAAGACGAAAAAAGATTATACCACTATATTGAGGAGAAGGAAGAGGAAATATGATGATGATGATGAAGTTGTATGATGATGAGATAAATGATGAAAAAGAAGAAGAGAAGAAGAAAGAAGAAGAAGAGAGAGAGAAGGAAGAAGAAGAAGAAGAAGAAGAAGAAGAAGAAAGAAGAAGAAGAAGACGCTGGGAACCACCGTTTCATTATTCTTGACCACAACACGATAAACCTTAATGTTGTCCTCAATAGTTACAAATTGCACTACCCTTCCCATACTTTTATCTTCCCCGCCCACCCCCACCCCCACCCCCTATTTCCCCACACACACACCCAACAATTCATTCTTGTAACCAACGATCGGAGGAAGCCTAGTACCTTCACTTACTGTGATTGTGAATTACGGGTGAGTAACGTGAACCCATCCAACGCTTGATGACAGTGATTTGAGTACCATCAGTGCTTCGGTATTGTGCTGTACTTTGAGTACCTGACAATTTTGCAAGGACAAAGAGGAGAGAGAGAGAGAGGAGAGAGAGAGAGAGAGAGAGAGGAGAGATGAGAGAGAGAGAGAGAGAAGAGAGAGAGGAGAGAGAGAGAGGAGAGCAGCGCTCTGAAATGGTTTGATATTTTGTTTTCCATCTTTCCATTTTTGCCTCTCAAAGTGTATTCTGGCCTAAGACCAATGTACATTAAACCATTTCAGAGGAGAGAGAGAGAGGAGAGAGAAGAGAGAGAAGAGGGAAGGAGAGCAGACAGACAGACAGACACACACACACACACACAACACACACACACACACACAATAGACACAGACAGACAGACAGAGAGGAAAAGTATTTCTGACTTTGACTTGACTTGAAGGGCTGTACCTAGTTACGTAGCTTATAGATTGTAAAAAAAAATTGACTTCTTTAGAAATAAGTTTTTTGTGTGATATATTTTCTTTTGTAGCATTGTTTTGATTTGTTTTGTGCTATCAGAGTATGTTGTTCCCATGATCTTTCTCTGTGTGTTCCAAAATCTCCTGCTGCAGCAAAACCAGAAAAATGATAATTTAAAACTTATCTGCTTCTGTAGTTGTTTAGCAGCTCACAGACTGTTCTATCGCCCCATGTCATACAAAGTAAGGTAAATGTAAAGGTGTTCCATAACCTATGTGGTCGTATGGGGAGTGAGGCATCAGAGACCTCAGCTTCTCTAGGGACCAGCATAATTATTGAGGGCGGCGTACATCTCCTCTCTTTTCGCTGCTTTACCTTCCTGACCCTAAAGAGGGCAGGCATCCATTTACAGCTGGGTGGACTGGGTTCTGTACTGAAGCCAAGGCACCTAAACGGTCACCCACCCACTTGGTGACTACGCTTGATGCTGCTTAACCTTAGCTAGGGAAAAGCGGGTGTTCCGACCACAGAGCTATCATCCCTCAACAAAATGTACTACTAAAAACAGACAAAATATTCTATTGGTTTCATTTTTCCATGAGTGAGGCATAATATAAACGTTTATCAGGGGGATGTCTGATCCTTCGGATGAGACTATAAACACAGGCCCTTTGAATGAACGCACGCAGAACATCTTGCACACACGTTAAAACCTGTTCCCTTTTTGGAAGTAAAAAAAACTATTGCATGCCAGTGGGAACGGATGACGATAATGAAAAACTGCATGCACATGTTGACTGGCTGTAGAAAAAAATGCATGGTTGCTTATTACAATTTCCTAAAAAATATAAGAATAAAACTAATAAGAAACATAAAGAAATAAAGATGGGCTCTGCTTTTCTCAAGGAGTTAAGGGGAAGTAAATCAATCAGTCAGCCACAAAGGCAGGGAGCGGAGGACACAGCTCCTCTCAGACAGACGAAGAAGTGTATGCTTAAAATATACTGGAGAAATATTTACAGAATGACTCATTCCCTTTCTCACCGTTTCCAATGTATATATTTTCAGAAAAAAGTGAGAATGCTTATTGTGTTTGACGCACATGATCTTAGCCTATCATCTTGTGTGAATAAAACCTGACACCCAGACTGCCTCCAAAGATTCTAGTATAAAAGCAAATAGACAAACCTTGTTGCTTTCTAAATAGATGAGTCATCCTTAAAATTGCCAAACCAACTGTCCTTGACCACGACATTTACCCTCCCCCCAAAAAATTACACAAGCTTGTTCCACACTGCCCATCACTAGCCTAGCTATGACCCTTCTCCTTTCTCTCTCTCTCTCTCTCTCTCTCTCCTCTCTCTCTCTCTCTCTCTCTCTCTCTCTCTCTCTCTCTCTCTCTCTCTCTCTCTCTCTCTCTCTCTCTCCTCCTCTGTGTCTCTGTCTCTGTCTGTCTGTCTGTCTGTCTGTCTGTCTCTCTCTGTCTCTCTGTCTGTCTGTCTGTCTGTCTGTCTGTCTGTCTGTCTGTCTCTGTCTGTCTGTCTGTCTGTCTGTCTCTCTTCTCTCTCTCTTCTCTCTCTCTCTCTTCTCTCTTCTCTCTCTCTCTCTCTCTCTCTCTCTCTCTCTCTCTCTCTCTCTCTCTCTCTCTCTCTCTCTCTCTCTCTCTATTTGCTGTGACAGTGAATTATGGGTGAGTGACGTAAAGTCCACTGGAAGCTGATGCCAGTTATTTGTGTACAGTCTGTGCTTCTGTATTGTGCTGTACTCTCGGTACCTGACAAAAGAAACAAGGAAGGAGATTGAAGGAGACAGGGAGGAAGGGATGGAGGGGGGAGGAGGGGGGGCTAGGGAAGGTGTGAATGAGAGGGGAGGGGAGAAGTGATGGGGGTTGAATAATGTTGCGGGATTTTGGGGGGGTCAAAAGTGTGAGTGGATGTGAGATAACTTTGTTATCTGACTGGATTTTCCCTTTTTTTGTCGTTTTGTTTGTTTGATTTTTGGTTTTATTGTTGTGTTTTTTCTTTTCAAACCGCGGCTGGAAGAAGCGATTCTATTCACTTATCCGTTTTATTTTCATTCCCTCTTTCATGTCCTTTGCCATTTTTGTGTTGTGGATTTCTTGTTCTGTTTTGTCGTACCCTTAGACATCAACTATTGTGTCTATCCTATGAGCAAAAATACGTTGCGCTGTCGATAAGCGCCGGACAAATTAGGCCCAGTGCATTTAACTTCGGGGTAATAGAGAGCCATTATTTTATGTCTTTCTGATAAAAAAGCAGTAGTAGAAGGTCAAAGAATGCAGAAAATAGACAGGAAGGGGGTGACAGGGAAAAAACGAAAACAGAAACAAAGAGAGGTATAGAAAAAGGAAATTCGTAACAGATAATTTACAGAAGGTGGGGATGCTGTTTATATTGACAGACCTCCAGCATCCCAACGTCGGAGTATTTTAGATTTGTTGTGTTGTATTTTGCGTGAAATTAAAAACAAATGTTTATAGTGGCACTCTAACTAAGAAATGTATGAAAGGTATATTATAAGATTCTTTTATTTTCTCAGCAAGCATTTGAAATTGCACAAAAAAATATGAAGATATTTTTTAACAGTCTAGAGTAGATATTTGTAAATGAAGATAAGCATCCTCGACTCAGATGTAGATAAAAAATAATTCAAACATGGCTTTCTCTGTGTGTCATTTCTAGTTATTTTTTTCTGATGTGTTTTTTTGTCAAAGGACGTTATGATAAGCACTTCATACAAACATAGTGTTGGTTTGTATATTTTGTCTTTACACACCCCAGATACTCAGACTTTGGCACACAACTAACATCAAAAGAAGAATTTGGAAAGCTGCTCTTCAGTGCGACAACCCACTGACTCCAAACAGATTTAGGAAGAAAATGTGAAGAACTTATCCAAAACTCTAACCTGCAGAAAGCCTTTCCAGGCTATTTTTTCTATTTTGTTATAGACATACAAAGCCATGCACTGATAGGATTCAAACTATGGACCTCCAGCAATTTTTATAAGTGCCTGACCTTCACGCCACCAAACAAGTATCCCATGTCCTTGACCACAAAATTTGAACATTGGTTCGTTTCTTTCCCCCACAATACTCACATACATTGCAATACTCCCTTTCCCCCCCCTAATACCACAGACTCCCCACAATCCTTTCAGGGCTGTTTCCTCCTTGATCTCTCTTCTGTAGTCAGCTTCCAGAACTCCTTTGAGACATCTACTTACTGTTATTGTGAATTATGGCCAGGCTGTTTGACGACTGTGTCCATTTCACAGTTGATGACAGTGATTTGTGTACCTCCGACATTGCTTCGGTATTGTGCTGTCTTCTTAGTACCTGACAAGTGTCTTTTGGAGAGAGAGAGAGAGAGAGAGAGAGAGAGAGAGAGAGAGAGAGAGAGGAGAGAGAGAGAGAGAGAGAGAGAGGAGAGAGAGAGAGAGAGGGGGGGGGGAGAGGGAGAGAGAGAGAGAGAGGGAGAGGGAGAGAGAGAGAGAGAGAGAGAGAGAGAGAGAGAGAGAGAGAGAGAGAGAGAGAGAGAGAGAGAGAGAGAGAGAGAGAGAGAGAGAGAGAGAGAGGGAACCGAAGTGGGATGAAGGTAAGTGATGGTTCTGATAATGTGGCACATTGTTCCAAAAGAAATCTGTCAGGGGACTGACCTGACTGGACTTCACTTGATTTATCTACCTTAAAGTCCCTAGGAAATTGTGTAGGGCATTGCACTCATGTTTTTTATCAGTGTGTTAGGAATAACGTGAATCTGGCAGAAAAAAAGACAGAATGTTAAAGAATTGCGAAGAAGAATTGCAAAGAAGGAGAAGAGGAACAGGAAGAGGAAGAGGAAGAAGAAGAAGAAGAAGAAGAAGAAGAAGAAGAAGAAGAAGAAGAAGAAGAAGAAGAAGAAGAAGAAGAAGAAGAAAGAAGAAGTCAGTCAAAAACAAATACCTATTAAACCTGGTGGAATTCATGTTATTTCTCTCTTGAATTTTTAAATGGCCACTGCCTAAGCAGTCTCTGAATATCCCTGACCACAAGAAAATAAAAGCACAAAGTAATGATTTACACAACTGCTTTATTACTACTATCCCCTTAAACACCGCACCAACCTTATCTTCCTCTACTTTCCCTATCCTCCATCTCAAAGTCACATTCCTGAAGAAACATGAAACCCTCAGTAGCACACTATAGCTGTGACATGTGGGGGGAGTGACATGAACCCGCCTGACAGTTAATGACAGTGATGTGTGTCCCATCTCTGGGTGTGTGTTGGGCTATACTCAGTGTACCTGACAATGTAAAAGACGGGTGGTGGGAGGTTTTGTTTTTTTCCCCAAATTCTTTTGTTCCTTAGGGAGCTCAGAGGTTCACTAATGGTAAGAATGTTGTGTATGTGACCGTTTCTTACCACCAGGTAGGCGTTTGTTCCCATTTCAGGGATGATGTTTTAAAAGTCTTTTTTTTGAAGATGATGGAATAAGCACGCATGTGCTTCTTTTACATCCAGTCACCATGCCTTGGTAGTTTTGTAAATTTTGTCATCTACTCCTACCAGTACACATTGGCCCAGTCACACAGAACCTTGGCTTAAGATTCTCATTCAAAGTACTTTCAGAGGAGTGGATCGCTTCTGATGTTAACTCCAAAGGGAAAAAAAAACCTTTACGTGTGCATCGATGGTGCTCGAACCCGACGTCATCATGAGCGCAACGTTCTACTACAAGGTACCCTGCCCAACCCCTTTCCCGTGATGTGAATGAAAACTTTTTTGGGGGCGGGGAGCGAGGGTGGTGGTGTGGTGATGTGTAAGAAGTGATAGATCGGTACGTAGCATTGGGAGGTAAAGCTTTTACTGTTAATTGTTCTAGTTCTCTCAGTTTTCAGTTTCTTACTCATTCTTTAAGTGCTAGGCCCATAGTGTGCCGGTGGGAACAGATGACAAAATTACAAACTGTTTACACACGGGGTGGATGTAAAAAGACATGAGTGCTATTACGTTATCTGGTTATAATAATAATAATAATGTAAACATGATGTAGAAACTATTAGTAAATGTAGCTATTTATTTTTTTCCCACATGTACTCTTAGTGTGCTGCCTTCCTTCCTCCTCTTTCGCTGTCTTTTTATTGTTCGAGCAGCTTCAGAGAACCTCAGTTGTACTACTGTTTAGGAGTAGGACAGTGATGGAGCCCCTGATCGCTGATGACAGTGATTTGTGTACCCCAGTAGTTCTGTATTGTCATGTACTCTGAGTGCCTGACAATTGAATGAAGGTGAAGGGGTGGGGGGACAGAGAGGGGAGGTGTGAATGGTGGGATGGTGGGGGGATGGTGGGGGATGGTTTGTTGTGTTGTAGATAGTTCCCAAATTATGTTAGTTTATTAGACGGAAGCAGGTTGCTTGAGTAGATTTTGTACAGGTTTTTTTGTTGTTGTTTTATTTTGCTTTGGAGTTTTTTGTTTGTTTGGTAATGTCTGAAACAGAATATTCACGTAATTTCCTTACTTCTATGCCTCTGATATCTTTCTCTGTATTTCTGTCTGAACTTGTCTTATTTTTCAAGGACATGCATAAACAGCTTCAGCAAGCAAAAGTCAAAACTCTGAATGAAAAGTGAACAAACGCAGTATTGAAGAACGAAAATAGCTTTGGAAAAAAGAAGCAGTTTCATATGAACAAAAAAAATCACCTAATGTAGATAGGAAATCTAGATTTAAATGGCACTAAGGTGCAATTTCAAACTGAATCCTACCCTCAAGTTGAAATGCGGCTACCTTAAAAGGTTGGTGTAAAACAGCTCCATACGCAAAATTTCACCATTGGTTGAAACTCGAGGAATGTAAGTGCTTATTCAATCTCATCGAAATTCAAAGAACAAATGAAAACAATATACAAAAGTCTTCATCTCCATCTTACAGAAATGTCCACAAAAATAGGAAAGAAAACGAGTTTGATACATTACAATCATAAGACCATGTTCAAAATTATGATTGTCTCACAGGAACTTATTCCACAGAGGATAACAGTAATACGTGTGTCATCAGCAATTCTGTTCCCTGAGAACCTGTGACTATGTGAATGGACGACAACAATGGAAGATGAGAGGTGACGTGTGGAGGAGGGGTGGGGAAATGGTTAGTGACAAGTCTAATGACGGAGCAGACTGCTCCTGAAAGCTGTGAGTCAACCAAGATGAGATTCTTGTCTCCCTTCATTTTCTTCTCTTGGAGACTTTGTGCTACTGACAGGCAAAAAAAGAAAAGAACGTTGTATGACCAGTCTCTTTTTATACCTTCTCATTTCGCACTTTCTCTCCCTCTCCAATTTTCTACGTCTCTTTCTATCCCTACATTGCCATTCAAGGACAATGGTATTCCTCCATTCAAAGAAAAGTGGCTCTATATTATACAAATTGTAAGTTTTTTAAAGATTGAAAAAGGAAAACATTGGAAGGCGAATAAAGTGGAATATATTAATTGGGAACGCAGTACCACAGCATCACTAGAACAAGACTGATATAGTGTTCCAAACCTAGATACAAATCAAAGTGATCCTAACGTCTGCCTCATTCTGCTATCCACGAGATTCGGTAGGGGGATTTTTAAGAGGAATGATGTTTAATCTATTTTTCACTAAAGTCATGGATTCTCATTTCATCCGATAAAAAAGCTTTATGCTCAAACCATCACCTGTGGACCAATGAAACAAGAGGTAAACCCCAACTTTTAATGAGAGTCAAATTTATGGACCTATTACTTTTATTATGATTATGAACAGATTACTTCACGAATGAAAAATGATTATTCCAATGTTTTTGAACATATGATTTAAGATACATAACATAATGCCTAATCGACTGCAACCTTTGAAACGAAATTTCCTATCCTTAAATTCTGGCAGGTCCACAAGCAAAGAGTGGATGTGGCAAGTGGTGACTATGAAAGCTGACAAACAGGAACAACCCCCTTTGTGGCTGTCGTAAAGAGGCGGAAGTTAGCATGGTTTGGTTTCGTCAGATGTCATAGCTCTCTTGTCAAGATAATGCTGCAGGAAACACGTGAAGGATGAAGAAGCAGGGGCAGACTGATGAAGAACTGGGTGAAGAACATCAAATACTAGACCAGCCTTGACATGGCTGTGTTGCTGCAAAAGGCTGAAGACAGACCAGGTCTGGAAAAACCATCGACTAACACATCCCTTAGTCCTCCAAAGACCATGGAGGTCATAGAAGTGGTGGCATTCATGATGACTTTTCTATAAGCATTGAACATTGCATGGTTTCCAGTCAGTTTTACACCTCCATCTTTCGCTATCTCATCTTCATTTCCATCTCGTAGCCAGCTTCCAGAAGATCTTTATTGGGTTTAGTTATTACTATTCTGGAATTATAGATGGTTGATGTGACATTATTAGACAGGTGATGAGAATGACAATAATTTGTACGTGTCAGTGGCTCTACGTTATGCTATGGTATCAACATCTGATAAGATGAATGGAGGCAAATGCTGAAGAGAGCAGTGTAAATAAGGGTTGAGAAAAAAGGTGTAGAGTGGGTCGAACGAGATAGACTGTCTGTCAAAGACGCTGGTTGGTCAGAAATAGGGTTTGTGTTTCGTTGGATTTTTGTAGGTTTGTTTCTTCGTGGTTCTCTGTCTCTCTGTCTCTGTCTCTCTGTCACTGTCTCTCTGTCTCTGTCTTCTTCTGTCTGTCGGTCTGTCGTCGGTTGTCTGTCTGTTGTCTGTCTGTCTGTCTGTCTGTCTGTCTGTCTGTCTGTCTGTCTGTCTGTCTGTCTGTCTGTCTGTCTGTCTGTCTGTCTGTCTCTCTCTCTCTCTCTCTCTCTCTCTCTCTTCTCTCTCTCTCTCTCTCTTCTCTCTCTCTCTCTCTCTCTCTCTCTCTCTCTCTCTCTCTCTCTCTCTCCTCTCTCTCTCTCTCTCTCTCTCTCTCTCTCTCTCTCTCTCTCTCTCTCTCTCTCTCTCTCTCTCTCTCTCTCTCTCTCTCTCTCTCCTCCCCCCCCCCCCCCCCCCCCCCTCTCTCTCTCTCTCTCTCTCTCTCTCTCTCTCTCTCTCTCTCTCTCTCTCTCTCTCTCTCTCTCTCTCTCTCTCTCTCTCTCTCTCTCTCTCTCTCTCTCTCCATTTTTCCACGACTCTTTTCCTGTTCATTTTGCTATAAAAAAAAACAAATATAAATTTTCTTATAAACAAGCAAGAGCTAATCATTAATTATTATATATGTATATAAAAGAGTCCTGTGTTGTGGGACTTTAAATCACTTTTTAAATGTGTTTAGTGTTATGTGGAAAGCAGTGTAAAATAAACTTCGTTTCGTTTAGTTTTCGTAATCTGGATTTAGATATATAAGAAAAAAATTACGCTAGCTTATCAGGGTCATTCTATTGTAATAATGTAGTTGTTGTTTTTCTAATGTTGATATACTGTAAGCATATCGTTTCTATATTTTTAAATTTTATAAACATTGTTTTTCATCTGCACTTCTGCCCTACTTTCAACACTCAAAGCAAAAAAATCCCCAAAACTAAAGTTTTGTACTTATGAAAACTTGAAGACAAGCCAACTACAAAGTCATTTAAATTAATAACAAAAATACGTTGCTATGTAAAGAATTAAACATCAATACTAAAAAGAAATATTCAGCTTCTAGAATAGTCACTGCGAACATCCCCCTCCTCAAAGCTATCACAACTGCCACTCCATGTAACGTCCTTGCCATGACACTTGTAATCTACTCTTGTTTTTCCACTGCCAAAAAATCCATTCACACTGTCCCGACCTGTCTCACGCTTCCTCAAACTCTCTTTTCGCCATCTTACGCTTCCTTTCTCTCCTCTCCTCTCATTCTCTTACACTTTCTGTCTCTCCTCTCCTCTCATTACCTCACGCTTCCCTCCTCTTCTCTCCTCTCCTCTTCTCTCACTATCTGCCTTCCCATCGCCATCTGCTTTCAGAGAAAACCTCACTACATTCTGTTACAGTGCTACTGAATACCTGTGAATGACGTGAACTCATTCAACGACTACCTGTCGCTGACGGTAGTATGTGTGGCATCATTTGTGTTGTCCTCCGAGTACCTGACAATTTGACAGGAGTGGGTAGGAAGGTGGGGAGGAGGAGTTGGGGGGACGGGAAGGGGGGGGGGGGGGGGCTTACAGAAAAGGTGTGAATGAGAGATTGGAGAAAGGGGAAGGGGATGAATCTGTGAATGCAGCACTGTTCCTAGTCGACTTGGGACTATTTTCTTATGTGGTCGGATTTTCTGTTTTTGTTTTTTAAATTTCCTTCTTCGCGGTATTGCCACATGGATTTCATCATACTTAGTTATCTGCCTTTTATTTTTTTCCTGTTTTTTTACTTTCCAACTTTCCATAATTTATTCAGTCTACAGTTTATAAGGTGAAGCATTGAATGCAATGACAACAACATTTTGTGCTTTACACTACAAATGAATGGCGTGGGGGATCTATTTGTACATCTTTGAGATATGCTTAAAAGGAAGACAACATCACACTTACCATCCCACCACCACCACCACCACCACCACCACCACCACCACCACCACCACCACCACCACCACCACCACACCACCACCACCACCACCACCATTATTGTCATCGCCGTTGTCAGAATCTTCATCGTCGTCATCGTCGTCGTCGTCGTCGTCATCATCATCATCATCATCATCATCATCATCATCATCATCATCATCATCATCATCATCATCATATCATCATCATCATATCATCATCCACTCTCATCCATATTATCATCACATCATATCATCATCACCATCGTCACATCATCACCATCTATCACCATCTCATCACCAACACTACCACCACCATCACCACCCACCACCACCACACCACCACCACCACCACACCACACCACCACCATCATCATCCATCATCAATCATCATCATCATATCATCATCATCATCATCATCTCTCATCATCTCATCTCATCATCATCATTATCGTCGTCGTCGTCGTCGTCGTCGTCTCCAGATCTCCTTTGGTGTTTGCTTGAACTCTTCTTCGTGATTCTTTTTCCGATTCTTTCTTGCCTCATCCAGTTCTTCTTTATACTATTGCTATTGCTCCTGCTACTGCTGCTTCCACCACAGCATCACTATATACTGCTGTCCCTGCGTCTTAGGCTCATTCCAATCTTTCTTTCATTCCGTTTAATGTCTGTTTTATCTCTATGCAAGTGTATCTTTTTGTCCTGTCCTTGTCAGTCTGTCTGTGAGATGGGTACGCACACGCATCTCCCCTCTCCCCCACGCACGCACACTACACGCACGCACACACGTGCGTACACACACACCACACACACACACACCTACCCACACACCCCTACACACACCCCAACCCCCTCCTTTTCTTCTGACAAATCAAAATAAGACCAGGACTCCAACCCTTTCAAATGTCACCTATAGATAGAGTGTCCAATTTTCGCGTTTGTTACTGGTGATGAAGATTCATTCCAGTGGAACGGTTCTGCTATCTGCGTTTCTAATAGTGGTGGTACCTTTGCATACATTTCACACTTGAGTGCTCTCCGTGACTGACTGACTGACTGACTGACTGACGGACTTAGGAGCCCCACAGTGACTCATCCGTTCTGACATCTACTTAGTTGTGTATGTCGCCATGACTGATGAATCCTCTCTTCTGTCTGTCTGTCTGTCTGTCTGTCTGTCTGTCTGTCTGTCTGTCTGTCTGTCCGTGTGTCTATCTGTTTCTCTGTCTGTGTCTGTCTGTCTGTCTTTTGTGTCTGTTTGTGTCTCTGTGTGTGTACGTCTATCTGTCAGTCTGTCTGTTAGTATGCCTGTCTTTCTGTCTGTCTCTGTCTGTCTGTCTATCTATCTGTCTATCTGTCTATCTGTCTATCTGTCTGTCTGTCTGTCTGTCTGTCTGTCTGTATGTATGTATGTATGTATGTATGTATGTATGTATGTATGTATGTATGTATGTATGTATGTATGTATGTATGTATGTATGTATGTCTCTTATTTTGTGTTAGAAATTCTTATCTGTCGTACTTATTGTCACACAACTCATGTTAAATGCCATTTAAATCTCCCAGTCTTCTTCTGTCTGGCCTGTCTATCTGTCACTGTTGCTGTCTCTCTCATCTGTCCCTAACTCTGTATGCTACCCTAACACTCTGTCTGTCCCTCATTGTCGCTTTCGCCCCTATCTGTCTCTCTCTATGTTATTGTCGTTTCGTTATTGTTTTTTTTATGATTGACAGAGATATAAAAGCCACAAATAGGGGAGAGAGGGGAGAGGAGAGAGAGGGAGAGAGAGAGAGAGGGAGAGAGGAGAGAAGAGAAGACAGTAGAGACAGAAAGAGAGAGAAACAGACAGGCAGACAGACAGACACACAGACAGGCAGGCAGGCAGACAGAAAAGACAAAGAGAGGAGGGGAGGAGGCAGACAGAGAGTCAGAGAGACAGAGATACAGATAGGTGTGGGAGACATAGAGAAATAGAAACAGAGTGTCAGTCAAACAGACAGACAGACCGACAGATAGATGGAGTTAGAAAGACAGATAAATAGAAACAAAGGCAGGGAGTGACACTGCAGTGACAAAGAGACAAAGACACAGGCTGACAAAAACAGTTGCAGACAGACAAAGAGAGACAGACAAGGACAAAGACAGAGACAGACAAAGCACAAAGACACTACAGACACACACACACACACAGACACACACACACACAACACACAACAGACACACAAACACACAACACACACACACACACACACACACACACACACACACACACACACACACACACACGCAGAGGTCCCAATTCCGCTCATCCAACACTCAAAGCCTCCATCCCACAGTCTTCACAACCTCTCCAACCACTCCATGTCCAGTTCAAAATCCTTGGACCTCCCTCTCGAAAGGGTCAAGGAAGCCATGTCAGTTTCACGTGACTGACATCAAGTTGACAGACGGCTATGGGGACAGCAGTTGGTGTGGCCGCACTCCTTTGGCCTTATCCATTCCTTTTTTTTTTCAGCCAAGGACTTCGAGAAGCCATGCTGAAGTCTTCGAAACACTTGTTTACTTCTTAAAAGATCTTGTAGTTAGGGCATTGTAAATACACTGTAAATGATAATACTTTCTAAACTTAATGTAGATGATACAAAATAGATTTTTTTTCGTTCCTCAGCTAGAGCTCTAAGGTTCACTTATGGTGAGATTTTTGCGTATGCGCCGGTATCCCCCTCCCCCTCTATCACCACAACCACCACGATTTAGGTAGCCGAATTCCGACTTCAGGGATGGATACAGAATAGATATCAGGTATGAACAGAACGCCCTATCCTTCTTTTTCTTTCCTGTTGAGTGTTATTGAGTACCTCTTTCTGGTGCCAATCCTTTTTTTTTTTTATTCAATCAGATGAGATCTCTACAGACAGAAGCATTGATGGGTATCTATGTCCAAAGTGTACTTAACAGCAGTGAGGAGAAATTGTGTGTAGAATATTGGAATATGAAAGGCTTTTTCTCTTGCCTTTGTTGTGTGTTGCTAAAAGATGCTTAAAGATTTAATAATCAAGGCTCATTTATTCCGAAGACACAAGGATTACAAAGAGGTTTTTTTCTGGAAACAAGTATGTGGGAAGATGAAAGCCATAGGCAATCGTATTAAATTTTGTTTCACAGCAGGAATGTCGTTAATATTAAAAGAAGCTAAGATA